>CM057817.1:47927162-48412162 GCA_030067965.1 Latrodectus elegans
TCTTCGATAAAATAAACAGAGTAGCACTTAACTACTGTCAAGGAAACAAGACAAAAAACAGGCAACTCTACCAACATTGCAAAATATTTCACATTCCTACAGAACAAAAAACTTAAACAGCTCTTTTCAGCTTAATAAAGAATGGGCTTACTTTGTTCTTTTGTATACCGGAATTTGTGGTCTAGTCTAAGTTTAATGAGATTAAATGTGTATTTTAATTTTTATTTAGGAGACTATAGTACTTAAGTTTAAAATAAATGATAGGTATAGTTTTAAATTTATAAAAATTCTGAAAGAAAATTTTATTGATAATTTAATACAATTAAGAAAGAGTAATATTTTTTTATTTTTAATGATATTATTTTTTGTCTCAGTGTACTAAATTTCTCATTAATTTACTGAATATGTTTTCGACACTTCTTGATCAGATTTACTGACAGGTGATTAGTTCGAATTAATACATTTATATATCAATGAGAATGTTTGTACATGAAGTCTATTTTTATGATTTAAAATTCTAAAATGTATTTATCCATTTTTTATAATTTATTTGAATGAATGTTTATCGTGGTATTAATGAAAATGCTATAATAATTAATGTATAGAAAATATGCATATGTATATTTCTCCAATTAATACTCTGTTTATTATTTGGAAAACAGTTTTTAAGTGCATTTAGTAAAAAAAATAAAACATGTTATTTGAGGCTTATTTTATTATCTATTTTGATGCTCTTGTAATTTATTTGGTAATATCCTAACAAATATTCAATTACAACTCATTCTGAAAGTGTACTTACTCAATAATAAACATTTTAAAATATCCATTGATAATATTTAGAATACGTTTCTTTTTTTAGTTACATTTTGCAGATTGGAGTTCATGACTGTAAAAAATTTTAAATCATAGAATTTTATATTTGGGATTCACAGAAATTTCATTGTAAATCTAAATGCAAACTGGGACGTGTCATAAAATTTGATATAAAATGACGTAAAATATGAAATTAAGTGATTGTCAGTGAATAAATCAATATTTTACTATTTCACTATATACCTATATAATGTTAAAAATAAATGATGAAACTTTAACAAAAATGCAGAAGATCTTTGGCTAATGTTGGAGTTGATAAGTAAAATTGTTTCCCTCTTGTTTAAGAATATGAAGTAAAGAATAAGACCAATACAAATTTGAAGTATATAAATTTTTCTATAACGTACTTTATTCAAGTTCATTTGGTATATTTGAGGTTAGTGAAATACAAATGTACTTTATTTCCAAAATTAATCTCTCTCTCTCTCTCTCTATAACGTAACTATTATGGTATTTTTTTATTATTTAAGAAAAAAAGTTTATTTCAAATCATATTCATAAAAACAGAATTATAGTTAATGATGCTAATTACTTCTGTTTTATAAATCTCCATCATTATTTATCAATCTTGTTTGTGCTTTGATATATATTTAAAAATATATTAAGAGGATATTATAGTTATATATTTTAATTCATACTTTAAATATTTCTTGGTGATATTTCCATAATGCCTTGATATGCAAATAATTTTTTTTGTTTTAAAAATAAACAGTCGCAAATTAATAAGTATAATTAATATATAAAATTTTTGAGTTGTATTTGACTGTGAATGATTGATTTCATATAATTTTAAATACTTTTTCTAAAAAATATAGAATTTCAATCTTATAAATGTAACTTTTTGGAAATATCAACAATTATACTTCCTGATCACGTAAAACTATATATTTGCTAAATTTTTAATCAATATTTTAAACCCTTTTTAAACTTGTGTACATAAATTATTATTCTCCAAAACTATGTTAGTTAATATATTAAATCCAATTTTATGAAAGCATAAAGACATGAAATTACTAAGCTTTCGCAGAAATTATACTTCATACTGTTGTTGTTAACATTACAAAATACATTGTTTTTATTAAAAATAGGATTAAGTACATTTCTGTTTTCCTCAATTAAAACAGAATTCAAAGTCAATTACCAAATCCCCTCTCAAGCATATTTTGAAATAATTTTCACAGAATAAGCAATATGCCAAAATTATTTGAGTCTGAGGAACTGATTGGAATAGTAAATTAAAGACATCGCCATTTTCTGCTTTGAGTAACTACCAGGTATGAGAAAAGTGTTAAGCCAGCAACTATGAGTATAATTCATAGCGTAATGAAATATGTCCGCGGGAACTCATAGATCAGAAGTTCCTTTCCTACTGTTATTGTATTTCCTGGTTTATTGACCATTTGAAAAAGTGGATGAACACTAAGTAATGTAAGAATTTTTATCTTATACATACTACAAGATTCTTATACTTTTTTTCTTATCAAATACTAGTTATTTAAACAAGTTTTTTGATAAAAATATGTGTTAGTGATAATTGCTTATAATAAAAAGGCATAGTTCTATTGTATTAGATGAATAACTATAAGGATATATCTGGCAAAAGAAAAAAAGTATTTTCACATTTCTTTATTTAAACGAGTTTGAAACAATAAAATGTTTTTTCTAGTTTTATATACAATTTATCAAATCGAAATTAAAAATACGTTGAAATTATCATGCAAACACAAGGCGTAAATTGTGTTTGTATTGTTGATGTAATTTTTGTTATCCATCAAAATTTTGAAGTTCAACACTAACTACTGAAAGCATTTTTTAATATTTGTCTTTAAATAAGAATGAATTTTTGAAGCTTTAAGCTGAAAGGTCTTTAAAATTGCGTTTTCAGTAGGTGAAAATGTATAACAAAATAAGAGAGTATAACTTACCTGAATTACTTTAGTGTAGCTTACTGAAAATTGGAATTATTTTTAATCTTACCTTTTAGAACGTGCCTTCTGTTAAATCTTGAGGAATAAACTTCTAGGGGTAGAATTTGAAAAAAATTATACTTACCTCAGTAAAATGTGTTTTGTAATTGACATGAAAGGTGAGTACAAGTTTTTTTTTTTTTTTAAGAAATGTGCTTGGTAAAGTTGCGTGTGTTGAATCATTCATATTACTTTTTCCTTAGAATCATGTAATGTATTTAAATGAAAGTATTTGCATTCAAATCATGTAAAAATATTAATTGCGTTTAAGTTTTATTATCTAGTATGTTGAAGTGTAATAACTATGTTTTGCTTAACTTTATTATAGAAAATTTATTGTTTTTTAATTTTTGTATTATAAAATTTATATGTGAAGCAAAATTAAGCATTTTTTAAATTTTTATATAGCAAATTCTATTTTTTAAACAGTTAATACTTTTCTTGTCCTGAAATGAAAATTTTTGTTGTGATTGTTTCTTAGAATAAAAATGTGACGTGTTTTCATATTAGCTCTTAAAAATATCTTAATGTAATTATGAATTGAGGACAAATAAATTCTCTTTAATTCTATGAGTTATATAAAGAACGGATACTACAATTAAAGCAGAACTAAAATTTTAAAAATTTCTTATGTTTGATTTTAATAGAAATGATAAATGGTAAAATAGTGTACACATAATAAAAACTTGTTCCTCTTTTCTTTTTTCAGCTCTCTTTTTTAAGTGTGAATAAAAAAAGACACGTGTGAAAAATCTTTTACAAGTATAAAAAATAAGTGTGAATAAAAATGCTTAAAAATTAGCTTTCACAAGGACACGTTGAATATCAGTGACCTCTCCACGGAAGTATATTATCACTATATTTTAATGTGTTTTTGATTAAACACCTAAAATTAACACTTGAGTTAATGATAATTAATAACGATATTAAGTCTTTCTTTACTGCCTCAGATTAATAGTGAGGAATCTTTCAAAAGTAAAGTTTCCAGAAAAATAAAATTAAAATGGAAGTACTTGCAAGAATTTATGAGTAAAATAATCTTTGAGTTCAATTTTTCAAAGATAGAGAGCGAATTAGCTAAATTGCATAAAAATGTTAAAAAACTCTCTTAACTATGTTTGAAAGGTAATATAAATAAAAAAAAAATCCTTATCTGTTGACACATTTATCAATTATGTTTGTAATGTCCTATATTTACATTCTTAAATATTTTTTTCAAATTTTTTCTCCGATTAAATGATAAAAGCTTTTATTTTTATGTCAAGTAAATAAATTATTATTAGAGAAAGAAAATTTCTGATGTGAACAGATATTTTACATTTAAATTTTTTTATTTATTTTTTCTGTATTAATACTGAATTTCTAAAAATAATTCTTTAAAAATATGATACTCGTCTAAGGTATTATATCATGAGAAAAATACACATTCCGATTAATATTTTAGCAAATTGTAAATTTATTTACAGATTACTTGCCATTAAATTGATATATTAACAACTGGTTATTTTATTTAATAGAGAGTGAATAACAATAATGTATGAACTTTGAACTAATTTTGTTGCATAACCAAGCATACATTTGTGTATTGTTTACTTGTGCAAAATGTCATGTGTGTAGCAAATCATTTCAAATTGTGACATGTTTTTTTTCACAGCATTGTTTTGAAATAACTTTAGCTGATTCCCTTCTAAATGAATTTTCCAACAAAAATACCTTCTTTTTTATTTTTATTGAATAAAAAGAATAGTGATATTTTATTATTTCTTCAAAAGATTAAGAAATTTGATTAGCGCCTTTCGTTTGTTTATTTAATTGCAAAATTTTACTTGAAAATGAATTGTATTTATTCCTCTTTAAACAAGCAATATACCAATCATGCTATTGTTATTTAGTTGTTAATAATAATATTTGTAGTTCAATTTAAATTCACTCTTTAGAGCTGAAAGAAAAGTGATTGGAATATTTTAAAATATTTTTAATCCACTAAACTTAAATGGATGGGAAGATTTTCATAAATATTTTAATATATTTTAGCAATAATGTTTTTATTAAATTTGATATTCTGAGTTCCTAATTTGAATGCCAAATATAAAGGCGAGTACAGTTTTTAATGAAAAAGTATTTAGTATGACAATAAGTAGTGACGGTTGTATCATAAATATTATTGGTATAAAATCATAGTTTGAACATTTTTTAGGTATTTCTAATTCATATAAGTTCTAAAAATTTTAAGCATAATAAATATTTAAAATTTTAAAAATTAAAATAAAGTATTTAATTATTTTAAGAACTTTATTTTTTAAGTATATTTATGTAATTTCAGCTTTATTTAGTTTTATATATGTTTAGCAAAGTTTTCCCTAAGGATATTGTGAAAAACACTTTCTAATTCGAAAAGTGCCTTATTTAGAAATTTCATAAATTAAAAACTGTAAATGTTAAATTAAATTGGATGAGTGAAAATTTAGTTAATTTCTATTCTAGTGTACGATGATTTTCAGAAATAATCTTGACTGATTAAAAGGTATTTATCCTGAAAAAGGACTTTTAAATAAAATATTTCTTTTTAATCTACAACTAAAAAGTAAGGTTTATTAATGTAAATTATTTGTGATAAATAGTTAATTTTAAAACGTATGTGGGAAACATAATTTCTTTAAGTTTGTTTAAAAATATTATTTATGCTTTTTAAAGTACCATTTTTAAACGCAACAAATGTTTATAGAATTTCATTTCTAAGCATATTTTTCTTGCTATATTCATATTAATATATCCTTTCCTATTTAATATGCATTCTTATTTCAATAATACAATTAATGTGCATATTAAGTATACATTAAAATTATGTATAAATAGCTTCATTATTGCATTCATTTGTATTAAATTTCACATTTTAAGACTTTCAATCCTGTGTTTCATCTTTCTACATACGCATAAAGTTTGAGATAAGGATAACTTAAACACAAAGAAACTGCATGTATTCGAAATTTACTCCCATAATTATCAAGCATATTTGTTATAAAAATTAATTTTTGAAATTAATAACAATTGGAATTCAGAAATTGTTTTGCAGTTTCAATAAATTATAGTTGGATTGAAAATTTTTTTTTTAATATTTGGTAAATTGTGTTTTCAATTTAGCAAAATATTTCTTTTAATCATCTTTATCTCTCTCTCTCTCTCTTATTTGCTTAAACTATTTATATTAAAATATATAATTATTTTAATCAGTTATATGTTTTCGTTAATTCATTTTCATTCAAAGCTTTAAACAGTAATACATGCATAGGTATAGTTTATAAAAGCACACAAATATATAATTAAAACATGTCAATTCCTGAAAAAGTTGTACACTAGTTGACGATTATTATCTTGCATATTGGTGATGACTATTGTTTTATGTTTATTCAGTATTAATGTATTGGTGATAAAAATAGTTGAAAAAAATTATGCTAAAAGCCTGTAAAGAATTTTTTTTTCACATTCTAGAAGGACACAAGAAAATCAAATAGTATTTTTAACGTGGAAAATGTTGAATTATAAAATAGAAAAACAAGAATTTTAAGAAAGAAAATAAAACTAAAAAATTATATTATTTTTAAGAATATAACACAAACTTTAATACTTTAACATTATCATTTTTAGTATTTACAGAAATAGAAGTTCATAAAGTAATTTTTGGCTTACCTGAACCACTTTTCTGTTTGGATAGTTACTTCTTCAGTCAGACGTGAATCAATCAGCTGCAAAAATAGCACATTATAATTATATGTCACATATATTTAACATATAATTTGAAATAGAAAGAATATATCATATTCCATACTATACTTTTTGAAAGTTAATCTCAAGGGCATAAGCATTATATTTAATATATACTTTTAAAACTATAACAATTTAAGTTTTTATGTAAATATATGATTAGAGTTTATGGTATGTATTTAGTAGATATTTACGAAAATAGTTCAATAATAATTAATAAACTCTTAAAACATTTTATGATTATGGAAAGTTAACTAATACTATGACTGAAATGATAAAATGGAATATAATATTGATTAATTTGATTTAAAATATGATTTGAATATTGAAATATTATTTATTTATTAATACCTTGTAAGCATATCTTCACATATGAAATATATTATTTATGCATATAGGTTTACTTAATGCCATTATACAAAACAAATAAATAACTGTATAGTATAATATATTTTCACATTAATAAAATAAATTATATTTTTTTATTCTTGATTTGTTTGCTAGAGTGTCATGGCCTATATTTTTGTCATTTTTGTCTTGGGATATTAGCAGAAGAACCATTAGTTTGTAACTTTAGTCAACAAATACTCTTTGATGAAACTGGTTATATTACTACTTATTTTAATTTGTACTTATGTACAAATGAAAATATTATTGTACTATCTCATTACTTTATCTTTGTTTAATTAATATTTAAACAATGCAAAATGACCTTATTTTTAGAGCTTTCATGTAAACATGCGAAAAAAATATGCAAGCTATAAAAATCAGATCATATATATATATATATATATATATATATATATATATATATATATATATATATATATATATATATATATATATATATATATATATATATAGAATAATTGAGATTTGAGATGCTACTTACTGAAAATTGGTTACTAAAAATATTATTTTTAAAAATACAATCATCATCTTAAGAATTTTAAAAAACAATTGCTGCACAATTTCACCAAGCAGAATGAATACATAAAAAATTGATTAAATACAATAGTTCAGTTAAATTTGTTTTTTATAACATCAGTTCCCGCTAATTTAATCTATCATAAGATACAGAAATTTTCGGAAATTTTTAAGCAAATTAAATTAATATGACGTTAAAAAGTATTGCCCTGTAACTTATATATAGTTATGAGAAAAACATATTATATTTTATAGACATTATCATACATTCATCTGAAAATTTTTAGTACAGTTTTTAATAAATCAAAACTCCCTTATATATATATATATATATATATATATATATATATATATATATATATATATATATATATATATATATATATATATATATATATATATATATATATATATATATATATATATATATATATATATATATATATATATATATATATATATATATATATATATATATATATATATATATATATATATATAAATATTAGTGAATATTAATCAGATTTCAAATTCACTTATTGTTCACTGTATGGAAAAGTACAAGTTACTACAGTATACAGTTCCTGGAAAAGGAGTTTGAGAAGAAAAGAAACTGAAATTCAGGAAGTGCGGATGGACTATGTCGCAAAGGGAGGGGGAAGGTGACATCAGATGTTTGAGTCGGTTATCCCATGGACGTAATAACGACCATTCTCGCTTTTCATCGCGAAGTGATCTATGACCAAAGTTGGGGAACATTTCTTTTTGTATTTTTCCTCCAATAGGAAATAAGAATGAGTGGGAATGTAGTGGCTCGATATCAAATAGGAAAGAAAGTGTAGTTAATTTCTCAGAGAGTCCTCAAGTATTCAATGGGATGTGTATTTTCTTTCTTTTTTTTTTTTTTAAATATCTCTCTACCATGTAGCGACATTGAATGTAACTGAAATCTTTTTTTAAAAGTGTATGCAATACTAGATATATAAAAAATTAATAGTATGATATAGTGTTTGATTGAATGTTCAAAGATTTAAATTAATAAAATCTTCTCTTAAAATCTGTTTGCTTACTTGCAAATTTTTATATTGCAGTTTAAATTCAAATATGTCTGGTTTTGATGAAAGTAAGACTTCAAAATATTTCATACCGAGTAAATCATATATTTTTAGTTTTAATTTTGAATAAGGTATTTTTTTTCATTAAATATAAACAAATAAAAAATTAATATACAAAATAAATTAGTTGCATTTGTTTTAAAATTACAGTTTTATTTTAGTTTTAAAATTGATTTTTGCTTTTAAAAATCAATTTTTTTCCATTATTATTTTGTGATAGATTTGTTTCCTTAAAGTTTCCTTCAGAAAATATTTCTGGTAAGTCAGATACTAGATAAACATTCTATTTTAAAATTTCAATTCAAAATATGCCTAACAAGACCATTATTTATTTCAAATTTGTTTATTTATACCATTATTTATTTCGAAATTGTAAAACTTTTAGAAACATATTAAAGCTAATTTAATGTTTCCAAATTATATTTTTCATAAAATATAATTTTTACTATTTTTTACTTCGATATGCATTTATTTATGTGTTTATGTGAAGCATTTTTTTTTATTTTATTTTAATATAATATTTTTTTGAAAAATAATCAAGTGAAAACATTATCACAGAGAATTGAAAATATTTACTTTAAATTGCTTTAAAAGCGTTGAAGATAAATATAAGAGAACTGTAATATACATATCTTTAGAAAAGTATACAACAATTATAATGTGTTCATTTGCATTCATTTAATTATCGTGCACCGTCTTTTACATGGTCCCTTGGCTCAGAATAGAAATATTGATTCAATATGTTGGAACTGATAATCACTTTTCACATATTTAAGATTGTCTTTCTCACAATATTATTTATTCTGTTTAATTCTTTAGGAGTTGAAAAAATAAATACTTTAAAAATGAGATTGACACTGTCTTTTTTTATTCCTACATGTAACATTGTACATATAAACATTTTAATTTGAAACATGTTTGAAGAATATCTTGTGTGTTGCACATTTATTCCAAAAATAAAATTAACTCCTAAATATTTCTAATTAAGAAAGATTAGTAAATCAAGCTAAGATTTATATTGCTACAATAAAACTTCTTAAAAAATTACAGAACACATAAAAATGTATCCCTATTCATTTTTCCTATTTATTAATCAGATATTTCATCTATACCTTTCCAATTTTTTTGGGAAAAAAGACTAAGTTACTTTTTTTTAAAAAATGGTACATTTAACGTAATTTTAGAAAATTGAAATTGATAATTATTAAATTTATCAATAAGTTGGGAAATTGTTCAAAATAGCCAATGAAAATATAAAAAAACATTATACATTATTTTTAATTTAAGAAATATTTTTTCTTAATGTACAAAGTAAGATATACTGTACAACAGCTTTCTTAGAAATTAAGAACACAGAAATTAATAGAAGTTTTATTTTAATTATGTAATTTAAATTAGAACTTCTACAACAATTTAAAGTCCTTCATATTTGATTTAATATCATATCTTTATGATTTGTGAATTTGAAGCAATATTAGCAATTCATATATTTTTCTTGATAAAATTGTAAAATGTATTTTTTTACTACATTCGTACTAAAATTACTCTGTTACTCTTCTATTTTTATTAGACAATATATATTTATACTTCTGTTGTATATTATAATATGTAACAGTTTATTGAGGGTAGATATTCTTCTATCAAATATCATTTAATGCGATAGTAATAATGCATATATTCTGAGATATATATCTAAGAATTTATTTCTAATTTATTAATAATTAGAATTAGAATGTAAAAATTATATTTGAAATGAAAACATCGAATCTATAAGATCCTGTAAGGTTTATTTGATACCATATTGAAACATATTTTGTTGAACTAAAACAGTAAATTTTAGCTGATCTTGGCTCATTTTTTTCTCAAGAAAACGATATAATTGCGTAACAATTGTTGTAACTATTACTAAAATGTTATTTTTTTATTTAAATTTAATAAATTCGCATTAGAAAAAATATTTCTTTTAATATGAGAGCTTTATATCAATCAATAAATAATATAAAATGTGATAGTACAAAAGATTTATTACTCATGCATGAAGATTAGTGTAAATCTAAATTTCGAAACGTATCCCAATTCAGTACTAGATAATATTATCCCTTAACAAAAAGCATAAAAAAGGTTAAAATAATCATTTGGTCAGATAATAATAAAATATATATTTAACTATGTAGCTTAAGAAAATAAAGTAATTGCAAAGTTCCGTATACTTAAAATAATACTATTTAAGTAATCAGAGATCAGTTTCCAATTAACAACACTTGATGATGAATTTATTAAAACAGCTTTATTTTGGTTACAGGATTTCAATACGTATAGATAAATCTATTATTAATCAGATAAAAGACAAGCTCCTGCATATAGTTGTAAAATAGTGGAAGAAAATGTAATTTTATTTTAACTTTTTTTGGTGAGAGAATTTTGCAAATAAGTTAAATATTTTCAAGCTTAAATAGTTAACATAAATCTCCTTGTAAAGTGTTGATTTTTTGACGCGATTTTACATCGTGTTTAATCGTGTTTTTAAACACGATTTTACATTTAAAGATATTTTAAATTTTAAATAACATTTGAGAAACAACATGTGATTATTTATTAATGTTAAAAGTTAAATAACATTAATAGAGATTAAAATCAACTAATAATGTCTTATTCAGAATAAATCTTATTCTATATATAATTTTAAAATAATTTTAGTATAGTGTTATATATTAATACAATAAAACATTTTTATATACTAATACAATATATTATAATATTAAAAAATTATTCTCTATTCTTAAAATATCACTCTTATTCACAAAATTTGCTAAATTATTTACAAAAGATTAAAAAAAGTGACTTATTGAATTTAATATTTTCTATAAATCAATAAAAAATATAATTTTATAGCATTGATTTAAATATTGTTTTCTTATGGGTAATAAATATAATAGTAGTAATTCTCTTGATTTTTGAAAAGGAAATTGCTTCAGGATATATTTTATTCATCGATGTGCAACCATAAAATATTAATTCAAATTTTGTATTTTCGTGTCTGGAAAATGCTTATTTCCATATTACTATTGATCTTCTAATCTACCTCTCATAACAAGACTAGAACTCAAATTCAAAAATGTTATTTTTTTAGACTTGAAGTACTTCAGGTCAGGACAAAATATCCATTAGAGAAAGAAATCGTGTAAAAAATATTCATATTTTGTATGAAACGTTTTTAAGAAATTGTTTTATGAAAATAATTTTCAATAATGCGCTTTTCCAGATATGTGAGTTTCTTATGAAGTATGCTTTTGAAACTAATCTGCTTGAGAACGCTACATTTGAGGAAAGCAAATATTCTCATATAGTAAAAAGTAGAGAAATACTTTGTGCAAATAATAGCATTAAATTATATTTTTAATTAGCCTGGCTATTATAATAAAACCGTATCGCTATACTACTAAATAATATGAAGGGAAAGAACAAAGATGAAAATAAAAACGTCAATTTTAATAATCATAATTTAGTATTTAATAGTTTTTAGTAACTATAATAGTATTACCTACAGTCTATTAAAGAAAATATATAATGAACATATAATTTAAGTGCATAATTCAAAAGCAATATAATGAAAATTGTTTCAGAAGATGCTTAAGTTAGTTTCGTTAAATAACTAAATGTGTTTAACGAAATATCAAAACATTTTATAATCGATAACTGTATGCTATGTTTCAAAAATGCAACAAGAAAATTTATATAACTATGTTAATATCTCTCTCATTTAAAATTATTAAAGTTTTAATATTATTTATTGTCTTACTCTCGTAGGTCCACCTCAATTAAACATATGAAATTCTCTCTTTGACATGGTGAAATAAATTTGTGTCACACTTTTAAGAATATAGATCTATTGAATATAAAAAATAATGTGCAAACTTTTAATTTTTCCATTAGATATTTTAAAGTATTATACTGATTTGTAACTTCATATGAAATATAAAAAGTAATAGAATTGAGATATTACGAGTAGCATTTTTGAAAACATGAATATTAGTTTCAATTGATTGTGAGCATAAGTTCAAATAAAAATTTATCAGACTTACATACAAGTTTAAAATATTATTGAAAATCTTTAAATAATAGCATTATGAAACGCATTTATTGCAATATAACAGAATGAAACTAATTGTCAGAGAAAAGATTGTACTTGAATAATTTTCTAAATTGTTCCTACCTTTCCTAATTCAAGAATTCTTTAATATTTACAATCGCATAAATGTGCACATATATTTAGTTTTTGAGGACTTTATTAGTATATCGAAATTCCGTTATTATAAGAAAATGATGTTTTTTATGATCTTAAATTATCAATACTGCACTCATATGACAAACATAAAATATATTCTAAATATGCGTCTCTCTTTATTTCAATATAAGAACCTTTGAAATTATAATAAAATGTTGAAGGGTTTTAATTTTGGTAAAAAGAGCTTAATACATAGAACAAAATTGTACAGTAATTAATTCTAAAATAATAAAAAATGATTTTAATATTTTTCATTTAAAATTTGTTATACATGAGAAAGAAATTAAGCAAATATCCTATATAAAAAGTGATCACTGTCCTAAATATTATAAATAGCGATATTATTGTGTTAGCAACATTGCACAACATTAATTTATAATTTCATTGTAATTGTGTTATAAATATCTTTCAATTTTTTAAATTACAAAATATTTAAGGATCTTAACATACAACGTGTATTAAGATACAATTTATATGTGCCGATGTTATTAATTCAGAAACTTACACAGAAATATTAAATTTTAAAACAATCTTAAAATTAATTTCAAATGCCTTTAAAATATTTTGACAAGAACTAGGTTTTACAGATGTTTTTTAAATCCGAAATATTTGATTAAATTTTTATCATTTATTATTTTTCCTAAAGCATTTAAATATTAATTTTACTGTCTTACGAGGAAATGACTTTTAATTAAATTTGAGATATACAATTCGGAATTTCTTATATTAAAAAAGAATCTTAGAAGCACAAAAATACGATGTTAACATTATTTGTTGCGTTGTACTAAGCAATTTTTTGTTGATTAGTGTTTTTAAAAGATTATATTTTAACCCAAAATTAGTTATTTTATGTACTTTGAATATTTATATTATTTGAATCTCATGTGTGTGATTAAGTGCATTTTTTAATATACTTAAGTGTATTAAAAATTTCAAAACCTTGCTTAATTATTTAATAATCAAGGTTATAATATAAATTTAACAGCACTATCAATTAAAATACATATTTAAATTCGCTGTATACTATATAACTAATTTAAATATGAATTTTTAGTTATTGTTCAAGGTATACATTTTTACTATGTGGTTATTATATTTTTTATTTATATATCATTTCTTTTTATTATTAAATTCTAATATTACACGTTATATAATTCTCAAATTAGTTAATTTTGCTTATATTGTTGAAAATTATAAACAAACCCAGACTTAAGGAGGGTTAAATAAGTATGAATACTCAATAAAATATTAAATTTTAGAAAGAATGCTTAAAACTATTAGTTACAGATTAAATTATAAATCAATGCTCTAAATATTCTTTAAATGCTCTAAATATTCTTTAAACTTAAGGTGAGAAATTGAAAATTGACAATAAATAATTTTATAATACCATTTAATTTTTAAAGAATTAATGCAATACATTAATGCCAACCAAATATAGTTTGGGATTAATGTATTGCATTAATTTTGAGATAACCTTTTAATTAAATAAGTCATGCAACATGATTTCATAGCTTCTCTATAGTTGTATTCATTTTAAGCGAAGAAATAAAACTTGATTTTGTTACAGAATTGCTAGTGTTACTCTTATTGTTATCATTTACTTAAAATTTTTACACCTTAATATTGAAATTGAAATGTCAACCTTCAACTTTATTTGAGAAAAGTTACTTTAAAAATATATGTACTTAGACAATGTTATTGTTATGAATCCCATTTTTTTTTATTCTCTTAAAAGAAACTGCAAATTAGATATTCTAGCCGAAGCAATTGTTTAATTTTGTTTTTCCATGATTAGTATCTTAGGAATTAAAGATAGCATTTAATAAATATTTGGCTATCACTCATTTTCCATGTGATTTAAAGAAGTATTTTAATGAAATTCTTGATAGAGTTTTCTTGAATACAAATTGAGTATAAATTTGTAATAATGCACTGAAAAAGCCAGTTTAGGTATAACTTTTTATTACATGTAATAAGCACGTCGAGTCTTACTTATTTATTAGTTAAGAATATATGCAATAGAACTAAGACTGATACTAATGTAATCAATAATATATTTGTTAGTTTGTATACTTTTCAATGTTTTTTCTTAATATATGCTTAACTAATTTATTTTTGATATATTTAAAATGTGCTGTGTGTAAATGCCTCGACAAGAATTTAGATGTTTTCGTAAGTTTAAAAATCCTGAAAATAACTTATGAAAAGTGTGAATAGGTAGGCATATTTCAAATAAAAGTCAAAGAAGAGCGATTCTGTTTGCATTACTTGATCAATATTCTTTACCCAAGGGTGCAAAATATGTTCTGGAACCAAACACTAAAGAAAATAACTTCGATTTTGAATCTAAGCTCCGGTTCGAACACTTTCATAAAGCGAAGCAAAGAATGCTTTCCTTCAAGTTCTCTAAGTTTTATTAGTCTGAGGTATTTATTGCGTGCTGAAGCTACCTATTTTTATTTCCAAAAATAAAAGGAGAAAAAAAGAAAAAGAATCCTGAGTTTAAGTATCTAGAGGGAACGAGCGAATTGCTATTCAATTAAGCAAGGTAGAGTACTGATCCCTTCATGGCGCTTTCTTCAAAAGATTCTACATTAATTTTGGAAGATAAATTAAAAAGCGAAATCGACATTTTTTTCTTCTTCATTTTAGCGCTGCATTAATCTCGTTGGTGAAATAGAAATTAAGATTAAATGAGTAAAATATGAGCTTACACACTTCACTTTTTATAAAAGCATGCATTTTTAGTATACATAAAACGTTATCTTTCATCAATCATTGGTGTGAGAAAGGAATTTCCAAGAAAAATACTGGGACTATAGTATCTTTTAATTTATTCAGTCTCAATGCAAAGTTATTATCACTTTTATTCTAAAATGGCCTTTTAAAATCTTATATGAACATAGCTATCATATATTTATAAAGAAGTTATAGGTATTTATGAAAAGTTTACATGAAAACAATAAACAATTGCAGCTGTTTTGCATGAATATTGTGAGAATAATATATTTCCTTTAAAGCAAATTCAAATATTAATTTTTTTATTAAAGAGCAGAATTGAGAATCACATAGATTTAAAGAATAGAAACATCAATAATGTGAATCTGTTTGAGACTCTATGATAACTATTTTTCAGATATTGTGCATCAAACTGCATTTAATGATTTTGTTAACTTAAAAAGCATTACATACTTTTTAAGTTAACAATCACTAAATGCATCTATTATTCATTGTTAAGTGATTTAGTGTTAAGAAAATATGCTATCTTTGCATACACTCATGTAAGTTTTTATGTAACATTTTGAATCCCTTTATACATTTTTTATACATTCTCGTGAAACAAATTAGTATAAATTATGAAATTAGGATAGTATACTTGTCAAAGATAAATTTTAACTCTATTGATTTATTAAAATAATAACAGAGAAAATATTCTAGATGATAAATTTATCATTTTGCAAGAAAACACATTTCTAAAAATTTCGAAAAATATCTCACGTTAAGATGAGACAGTTTATCAAAAATAGCACAATACTTCGCAAATAATGGAAAAAATAGTTTTATCTATTTTTCAAATAAAACGTTTAAACCTAAAAATGCAGTTTTTCTGATTTATTTATTATTTTTATTGTGTTTAATGATTCATATGGTGCATTAAATGTTTATGATAATATATAACTTAATAAAACAAGTACAATGGTAAGTGATATCAATGATAAAATATATTCATGTTTAAACTTTTCGTTAGTAATTCAAAATATAATATGACTTGAGCCTTTATTTTATTGAATATAATTGAATATAATGGCATAATAAGTGTCATAAGGAGAATAATGACATAACAATACTATTTTCTTGTTCCCCTTCTTGTTTTGGAGACTAAATGGTTTTTAATAATGTCATTCTTTTATTAGTAAATAATAACTTAAAGTTATTGAATTTTAGTAAATTATGTTGCATAGTTTCATTTAAAGTTTTTTCTATTAGAAAATTGATGGAAAATAATATTTATCCTCAGTTGCAATATACTTTACAATTTTTCTTCCTTGATTTAATATTTTATAATAAAATAAAATTTTAATATGCTTTACATATTTTCCACCTATAATACCCACCTATTCTAAATAGTATTTATACTTTTAATGTAAATGAAGAATGATTATATATGAAAATAAAAACTATTTTGTTTCAATATTTTTATGAAGAATATATTAAAAAAAGTGTAAAAAGCATCGAAATAAGAATTTCAGAAAACTTATTCTGAGACTTTGAATAAAATACACAGGTGAAAAATTTCGGTATAAAATTTTCGTTTCAAACTAAAGAGAACATCTTCTAAGTAAAGAAAATACTACTATAAATCTCGGACTTGAGCTAAAGCGATGTTGAACATTCTGTGTGGTTTTTATTGATCGTATTTCGACAGTTTGCGAGTGATGAGTCCTATGAAGTGGGCTGAAAATAAAACTATTTCAGAGTTTTTGGTGCTTAAAAATATTTTTGCCTACTTGAATTTCCGTTTTCTTTAATGCTTCGAAGTAGGTTCGCTCACGCACATACAAAATCGTTTCCATTAGAGAAATGTGCTTGCTAAACTTGTTTTATACGATGTCTGAAGAAAATCAATGAATAATTCTTAATCAATAACTAAAACTAGAAATTGAAGAATAACTGAGTTAATATGGATTGGAAATATTGTGAGCATATTTTTATTTAACTGGTAAAAAGATTAAAGATTTAGAGGGAAATGCTACAAATTATACCTCAAGGCCCGTAAGGAGTAATTGTCACTTTGTGATTATACTAATAAAAGTTTTCAAATCAATGTAATGCAACAACTACTTTCATATTAATGAATATATCAATGTATCATTCATTAATAACAAAAATGATGCAATCACTCTTTTGAGTTACTATCTTAATTCTTGAATTCTAACAACATTTCATGTTTAGATAGAAAAATTAATATGTTTCGTATAAATATATATTAGATATATATTACTGAGTGGCAAACTTTACATTTTCAGTAAAACCACTATTCCTTATAGATATTTTTTTTAAGATGTTCATTCGAAATAATTGAACCATATGTATAAATAGCCCATTTAAATTATTAAATTATTCATTAAATTATGATAGTATTTTCAGATTTAGGAAACTAAGTAAATGTTTTGACTATTAAATGTAATTCAATATGACATATTTTAAAATTTAAGTAAAACAGTTATTCATAATAAATTTTTAAGATGTGTTAAATCTTATGTACAGCTTTAAGCGAAGTAATTTATTTTCTGAAAATAAAAAAAAAGTTGATTGATTAATTATTATATTTTGAGTTGTTATAATTTTTTGATTTCTCATGTTTCTAAAATTTTGTAATATTTTTGCTCAAAGTTGTTTGTAAATATATGGTGCATCGCATTTTGTTTGAAATATAATCACAAAACTTTTTAATAGAAAGGTATATTTTTAATGGTTTTATTGTACGAGAAATTTGTGAGGAACTTAAATTAGAGAAGAAAAACTTCCTTAGATTTAAAATTATTAGAATAATCATTTAATGTGTGTAAATAATAATGTCAAAGATCTCAAAGTCGCTGTTGTTGGTAAACATATAAAAAATTAAAAAAACAATGGTTTATAAATCTCTACTTAAGGTATCCCATCAAAGTAAAAATAACTTATTCCAACTTTTTTATAACACAAGCTTGAAGAATATAAGATTCAGAAAGTAAACCGTGATTTTCCCAGCATCGAACTTCAAATCTTGAATCAGTACATTTGATTTAGCTGAAGGGAAACGGATAGAAATCAAAAATTTAATGCTACTTCAACGACAGCTATAGTTTCTTTCATTTTACATCATTTAAGTGTAACTTAGTTGGATACGAAACATAAATTGGTGTGGTAAAAAAATTCCTTAGAAATAACTTTCCAAACAAAACAATCATAGAAGAGAAAGACTTCGGATGTATTAATTTATGAAACATTTTTCTATAAATTAAAATAAAGAGTAATTATATAAGATTATTTTTTGTACATTTTATAAAGCAATTAGTGCTTAAAACTATCACTTAAACACACAGAGTTCATATGGGGGCAAAGCCTACTGTACCCATATCTGTTTTTATGTCCGCGGGCCCTGAGGTATAACGCTTAAGTAACGGTCAGGTTATTGCGAAACCCCCAGTGCTTAGTTCAGAAGCCTGTTTAGTTTTCAACCCACTGAAGGAATAAAAAATATCACCAATTAAAAGTAAATATTATTTTACGCTTTTTGAATATTCTAATTACTTTATTATTGTTATTACCAAATGTTTCTGATTCGAAGTAATTAAGCAGAGCGAAGGATTTCCTATTTTAAACCACTGTAAAGTGAAATGGTCAGCATTTGAGCTTGTTCTCTCCACTTCAAATCTTCGCATTACGCTAACAAAAAGAAATTTGACTGTTATAAAGGAAAACAAGCAGTAGTGTCAATAGAAATTGTGTTTAGGTAAATCAGTTTGAAATTTTTTGTCAAAAAAGTTAAACTTTTACCAACTGGGCTTCCACAGAGTCTACTGTTTAAAGAGACACAATATATTTAAAATTTATTACTGTCCCTATTATTCATTTTGAAATGTTTAAAAGCATAAAGATGATAATTGAAATTGTTATATAATTCAGATAACATGAGCCTCGTTTACAGTTAGCATAAAGTTATTTTCAAAGTAATTGTATATTGAAGGGTAATAGTATTTGTATAACACGATGATTTTTTTTGCATGCGGCTAATCCGAAGAAGTTTTTAGATACAGTATCTAGTAAATTTAATCAAGAAATTTTAAATGATTTAAAAATATAAATAATTTGTAAGTGTCTTCATTATATATTCATTTATTTATTATATTATTATATTTTCATTATATAAATATAAGAATGTTTTTTAAAAAATTAACAAGCAATGCATGTGACATAATATAAATACATTAATTCAAAGAAAGTGGAAAAAAACTTAAAATAATTTTGTAAGTATGAAGGATAAGCATCCTGAAGCCTACAATTAGAAAGACGTATATCAAAGTGTGTGGACGTGCTTCATGCTTCGTATTTAAGTACATATTTTTTTTATAAATGATAAGTATACATAAATATCACAAATGTAACATAGCTTTTTTGATTTTAACTGTGTCAGATCTATTAGAAAGCGATCAAAATAATGCATTATTTGCAACCTAAACATAATTTTTTTAAATAATATGAGTATTATTATATTAAATAAACTATAATAAGTGAAATAAAATATATGTTAGTAATATATTATATTAAGTACAAAAAATTTATATTTCCAAACATTAAAGATTTTTAGCAACATATTTAATTCTTTAAATTTTCCTCATATAAATTGCTTTCAAAATAAAGTTTTAAATTAAAAATTTTTATTAAATATTTAAAAACGACGTATGCATAATAAAGCACAAATAATAAATGAAAGTATCAAAATATTTAAATTAATTTTTTTGCATTTCAAGTATATTGAGAATAAAAAACAAATTGTTTAGATTTGTTAGAAACTACTTTAGAACAAAAATGTATTCCTTCTCTGCCATTTATTAAAACACTTAGAGAAAAATTATATGAAACTAATTACTTCAAATTTGATAATTCATTCTGTCAAATAATTATCTTAAGACATGAGATACAGTAAAAAATGTAAATGATGTCAACCGCTGGAAATTTAGGATTATTTAATTATGCATGTTGCTGAGAATTATCAAACTATATTTAACTTGCATTATGTGACAAGAATATATTTGGTTAACTAAGTTTTAGGCTAATTAATTTAGATTTCGTAACAGAATTAATAAGTTAAAAGGCCCTTGTGTTAAGTGAAAAATAACTGTGGATGAATAATTTTATTAAAATCAGTGACTGAATTAGTATATATGCCTTGTAAAAAACATTTTGACGTGTATTCAGATTATAAAAGGTAAAAAAATTTTTCCTTTTTTAGAAAAGAAAATTCATGCATTGGTGCATAGTAACTATGAAAATAATAGTTTAAAATAAATTATGCAGAAATACATTGCAAATTTTAGGAAATGAAAATAATATGGGAATATATATATATATATATATATATATATATATATATATATATATATATATATATATATATATATATATATATATATATATATGTGTGTGTGTGTGTGTGTGTGTGTGTGTGTGTATGTATGTATATATATAAATTTAGTTTTTATTATTACAATTTTTAGAATTTACAAGCATAATGCTTGTATATTATGTGTACATTTTTAAAAAAAAGAACACATTACTTTATTTTACATAACTGTGAATGTAAGTTTTAGTAAAGCTTTTTAATGGTTATTAATTTAATATTTATGCTTGTAAATTTATGGTGTGTTTTATCAATTTGTTATGCCAATAATTTAACCGTACTTATAAGCACAATATGTACGTCAGAATTTCCTCTTATAGCATTATTTATATATTCTGGCCAATTAGAATAATTCCATATAGTTTCAACACATTCGATTTTTATATTAGATTATGCTTCTACAAAACGTATTAGATAGTTTTCTTAAAGTATATTTCTTCTGCAATTTTTTACTGATATAGTATTGATTAAGCAATTTTGTACGAATTAAATTTTTATAGTTTTAAGTAAATTTCTGTTTTAATTTTACATATTGACATTAGTCAGTTTTGTATAAGTTATATTATAAACATATATGTTATATAATCTTACAAGAATAATAAGTATAAGTTGTATTTACAAACTTGTCATATTAATAATGCAATAATACATACTAATTTTCTTCTTTTAATAGAATTTAAATTTATAATCTTTTATTGTATCATTTTGCTATTCAAGATTTTTATAATACTATTAAATTAATTTTCCTTGAGTAATTATATTATATAACTCAAAATGATGTCATAAAACTAAATGTTTTAAAATTTTTTTTATTTTGCTTTGATATATTTTATTTCTTAGGTGAGTTAGATTTTAAGCAAAACTGTTATTAACTTGCATTTGCAGTGGTAGAAAATGTTGAAAAAAATATATTTATAAACACAACTCTAACTTACTTAAATGAAATATTATTTGAAAAGAGATGTTTTCTCTTTCAAAAATATATTTATTTTATTTGATTTTAAAATGTGATACAATTTTTTCCCTTTTATTTGTAATTTAAAGTAAAAATTAAGTAAATCAGTACTAATTTATAACTTAAAAATCTTTTTCTGTTTTTTTACTTATTAGCTATAAATAATAATAATTTACATATTAAAACTTTGCCAATTATTAAATACACAAAAAATATGCCTAATTTAAAAAACTGAATATATATATTTAAATTTTACTAGGATTAGAAACTTAAAATGATTTTTTTCATCAGAATTACAGAAGTCAAATTGTCTACAACATGATAACAAAAATGACAAATATGATAACAAAAATGTCATACATATTTAATGTATACAAATTCTTAGTTACATTTCATTACATTTTCAAATGAATGAAAGATTAATTTTAATTTCAGAAATAATTATTCATAAATTGTTTTTTATTAAACTGCATAAAATATCATTTCGTATAATCACATCCATTTCTGTTAGATGCATATGTAGACAAAAGTAAGATTTACGAGCAGAGGCGGAAATAAAGAAACATTCAAGTATTGTCAAAGTGATGCAATTAACAGATAAGTTTGGTAGTATCAAGTATTGTCTTTATCTGCAGATTAAGCAATAGCTTCGTTTTCATTCGATTCTCGATTTGCTCATTTGACAAGAAGAAAGAAAAAGGCTCAAGTCATTGAGTGGACTATTAGCTTACTACAATTGGAGTGCGAAGCAAATGGAATCAGCTTCCCTACTTCCTTTCTATAGCAGATGGTACCAGAAGGTTTTGTCTGTTACAACAGAGAGAAAGCAGTCATTCGTTTACTGGGGAAGGTGAGAAATCAAATCGTGCGGGTGATAGATTTTCGTGATTTCTGTCATTCAGATGTTCCGGCTTTTACTGAAACAATACTGTAAGTCAAAGCAATTAGATTCGGTTAGAACTTTTTTCTTCAGTTAAATATTGATTTTTGTTTCTTGAAAACAATTTAGGCTTTAAATGGATTCGTTATACTGAATTGTGCTGGTACTAATAATTTTTTGCTTCCTTGGAAGTGTATTTTATTTACTGTAAATTTAATAAATTTTTAACATTTCTTACTTCAGCTATTATTGGTTTAACTAAAATTATATGCATATTTTTAGTAGAAAAAAATTCCTTACATTATTAATATTTTTATTTTACAGTAGTAAAATAGTATAAAATAGAATTTTTTATAAACTATGTATGATAATTTAAAAAGAAAAATTAAATTAATACTTAACAACATAGGATTTGATTAAAAAGCAATTAATTTTTTAATTGTGATCAAAATCTTTTTAACAAAAATCATACACAGTTTAAGACTAAAAAATTAAATAATTTAATCAAAGTAAATATTATTACTAATAAAATTCTAGTTCAGGAACTAAAATTTGTTTAATAATTTTTAATTGTTTTGTAATATATATAGGTTTTGAGATATCTTGAACACGAAAAATCTTTACTTTTTCAAATTGCTTAAAAAAATAAGAAACAAAACCAGAAAATCTTGACTTTTATGAGCCTTGATTGTTTGCAAAATGTGTGGATAAACAGTCAAAGTTCATAAATTCAGTGACAAATTTCAAAATATTTAATAAAATAGAATGTAAATAGAAGAGTAAAACTGTTTAAATTTGTTATTTTAAAGCAAATTAAAAACTTTAATTAAAGATATTTTTGGAATTGTTGGCTGATATTTTGACAATGGGTATTATGAAAATGTTTTTTTTTTATATTTTCATTGGTGTTTGTAAGAGAAATATGTCAATAAACATTTCAGATAATAAAGAAAATATGTAGGATCCTTTAAAAAAGAAATAACCTATACAAATAAAACTAGATAAGAATATCGTATTGAGTTATCAGGTATAATCTCAAAAATTCTTGCATTTTCATTTTGATTTTAATTCACCTGCATTTGATTTATCTCAACCTATCCATTATAAACAAGTTGTATACAAATTTTTCAGTAATGTTTTTAACTGAATTTAGTAATTCAATTAATTAACGATAAGTACATAAGAAAATTATATAGTTTAAAGAGTCATATTTTTAAAAAATATTGTTATGTCATAATGAAATTATTAACTAAAATGTTTTATGAAAATTATATGTTATCCCTATGATATTATATTGAACTATAATATTTCACATATTTTTCTTTTTATAATTTAAAATTAGCTGTATAAATAAAAGAAAAAGGATTTTATAAATAAATTATGTATGCAATCGAAGAAATCAAATATCACTTTACTTTTTGTGTTTACAGAAAAGTAGATGCCACATAAATTGAGAAATACTATTTATTTTTTTCAATCAACTATTTTATAGAAGCCATCATCATATAAAATAAATTTATATGTAAATAAAATATATTATTTGAAAGAAATCTGCTTAAAATTAAAAAATGTATAACGACAAAAATTTTAAAATATTGAAAAAAATTTATATATAATTCATATTTTATAATCAGAAATTACTTTAAAGTATTTGAATATAATTTTAATACATAAATTTATTGATATCAAAACACACAAAACTCAATATCATTTTTTGAATAATAATTTTTAATAACATCTATACATGGGATTCTTTGTTATCATTATTTCATTGTAATAAAATGAAGTTATTAAATGTATTCACGTATTAGATGAATTGAGACTTAATTAACTGAAAATAATAAGTGTATTGAATTTAAATAAGACTGTGGTGATATTTTATCTTCAATGAATAATAACTATTTAAATTTTTTTGGTTTCATTTGCATGTTTAATCGAAATTGAGGTAATTATTATTCAAACAAACTATATACATTCGATATTTAATGCTTGCTATTGAAAACAAATGTCAAAAGGATATTTATGATAATGCTTAATTTTTAAATGAATACTAGCTTACAAAAAGGAATTTCTTTCTGAGTCGAAAGAACTTTCATTTTCCTTTTCCAAGTTACAATGGTAGTGATAAATTCCTCATTAGTATTATTTAGTTGGGTTTTGTGAATGGTGTTTATTTTAATAGTAACAAAAGGCTGATAGAAATTAAAATACAGATTACAGTTCTTTCGATATTTTATAAATATTCTGCGTGCTCATATAAAAATATCTTAATAAATACAAAAATAACTAGCTAAAAATCATTTCAGTTCAACATAATCCCCAAGAACAGGGCTATAAATAGGTAATGAAATTTAAATTACTTTTCTTTGAAAGGGATTCCATAATCCAATTTTTATAGTTTCCTTCTACAAGGAAAACATTTTTATGTACATAAAACTAGCATCTTGATCTATTTCAATAAATTAAATAAGTTAAGATAATTTAGGCGCGGTATAGTAATTTGATATAAATTTGTACTTGCATAATTTTGTTAGAGCTTTAAAATATTTTTTATTTTAGGTAGGCAGATGCTGAGAGAAATTTTGAAATATAGAAATTTCAAGGAATAATATACTAACTATGGTGGATTTTTATGTATTTAGAATCGTTTAATTGATGTTTAAGCTTTCCATCCTTGTATTTTAAAATTACATTTGTTTTTATGGAAAACGTTAATTTAATAATTTTGTTATTTGTTGTGTTATAGAACTAGGTTTAATTTGTTATATATATACATGAATACCGTAAAATGCTTAATTGTTATCAAAGATTACTTTCATAAGAATAAATTATCGAATTATTTATCTTTTGTACAGACTAGACTAAAAAGGAATAGATTTCTAAAATTTATGGTGAAATAACTGTTTCAGATACGTATTAATTCACATGACTGCGCATGTTATACCTAGTTTTTTTTTGGTCAATAAGTATGTATTTGTGAGAAAAAGTAAATATATATTTATAATAAATTTAAAGACTTGTATTTTTTATAATTATGCATAGATTTTAGTGCTGCTGTTAATATGATTTTTTTATATTCGAAGAAGGTAATATATATATATATATATATATATATATATATATATATATATATATATATATATATATATATATATTTATATATATATTTAATAAATGTTACTTCATAAGCAATGTAAAACTTATTTTTGAAAAATGCATGCTTTTTCTCAATTAACAATGAGAACATTCAATACATAATTTTTGTAAGACACAGAATATTTTAAGAAATTTCTTGATACTTTAGTCATGTTGACTTTTGGTTAATAGAGACTGTACAGTGGAGATCCAAATTATATAATTAAATTCTCTTGAAAAATAATTAAACTAGATATGCTATACAATATATGCCCATAAAATTTATGTGTTTGTAAAATAAATCCCATTACTAATAAGCTATTTTAAATTTTTTAAGCCATATATGTACTATTTGAACTCAAACTAAAATCGTTGTCCTGTTCTAGCCCACATCATGGAATATTTTCTGATATAACCAGTGATAGTCAATGAAAATTCAGAGAAACTTTTCAGAAATCAAATATTGATTTACTGTAGGAAAACATGTGTGTAATGCTAGAAAAATATTCCACAGAAAATTACTGTTTTTTATTTGCTTACAGTTAGTCGGGTATAAATGTGGTTTTAGCTTTTTTAATGTTACAGTGATTTATTCTTAGGACAATATCAAAATGATTTTATAAAATATTCCTTAAAAATATTACGACATAAATATTAAAAAGTTAATAAATGATGCATTTATATGACGCATTCATATATTTTTGAGGTTCTACTGCATAGATATTGTGCAGGACTTAGTAAATACTTGCATAGTAACTATAACAGCTGGAAAGGTAAATTTCTTAATCTGTTGTAAGAAATATTTTTATTGTTATAAATGAAGCGTATCATATTTTGGAAATGCTAAAAAGTTAAAAAATTAAATATAAAATAAAATTAGTTCAAATAAATGTTCATAGAAATATAAACTCGTATGTATAGTTATTTATAAAAAATAAAAATAATTAAGTTGTATTAAGTGATTAAGGGTACGTGACATCAATATTGTCGAGAATTTCTTCACACTTTAGGAAGATAATGTTTTTTAAATTACTTGCGTCCATACAAGAATTTCTTCATAATATTAATTCTGACATGAATATATCTAATTATTAAGTGTTTCTAAGTTCTTGTAAAATTTACTGAGTAAATTTTACACACACTTAGAAATAAACAAAACAAACTTTGTAAAATTTACAGAGCAAATATTTTTTATTTTTGAAATATAAGATTTCATAATAATCTTTTTCAGTTTCTAAAAACACTTTCATAAACATATGTGTCATTAAAGATTATTATATACGTTATAAGCATAATGAATTTTGTTTACAAATTCCTTTGTTTGCAGTAAAATTATATCATCTAATAAAAACCATAAAGAGTTATAAGACTTTCTCATGAGATGTAAATGTTATATTTGTGAGTCTAAGAGAGAGAGAGAGAGTAAATTAAAAATTCATAAAAATAATAATTATATAGCTCAATATAAAAAAACTATTATATGAATATTAAACCAACCTCAAAGAAAATATTGATTTACGTCAAAATATATTTATAAACATTAAAATGAGCTCAAATTTTAAGAAAATCAATGCTATTAGATGAATAAATTTTAATATTAGAAGATTATTTTTTGAAAATATAAATATTTTTAACTTTTTAAATTAATAGTAGAAAAATTTAATCAAAATGCAAAATGTGAATTTTTATGAAAGAAATGATAATTAATTTCTACTTGCGAAAATTTTCTTCAAATCTTATAATACTTAAATTTTCCAATTCGTTTTATAAAAATAACTTTTTTTTGATTTTAAATTGCAAATTTCGATTTTGAAAATAAATTGCAATTTGATCACTTCATTACTGTAATATTTCAATTTTTTCAATGGAAACTAATTGAAATTCACAAAATACTTCCTTTTCTTTCCCAAGAGAACTGCCTAATTTAACTTACTCTTTTGTCTCTTTTGTTTTTGTATCCCTAGATATCTTTTAATATTTTTAACAGGTTTATCATAAAATGTTAACTTCTACCCTAAATTATTATATAATCACTTTATTGAATTTAATTACATATTCTTACATAGTTTTTTACTATGTAACACTAATGTAATTTACGTATAGCATTGAGATACAAATTAATTCAAATATTTTCTCATGCAAAGTGTATAATAAGTAGATAAAAAGTAATTTCCACAAGAGCTTTATAGCTTTGAAAAAATTTATCGTAATTATCATTATTAACATTTTTTAAAATACGTTTAAAATAGAATTGTTGTGCTATGAATAAAAAGTTGCTCTGATAAGAAATTTAATAATTAATGTATGTACTTTATTGTATTTATCCTTTTTTCCTTTTAAAATATATACTAATTTTTAGAAATATAAAATATTGACTTTTTATGCACATATTCAAGAATTGAAGTTTTAAATTAATTTATATTTTAAATTCAAATTTTAATCAAAAAACATTATAACATTGAATCTATACTTTTAAAATTAATAAAAAAGATTTTTAAAATGAAACATAATGATAAGGGCCACTTTAAAATAACAAAAGTAATAATAAAGTATTAACATTTGAAATTAAAATTTTAAATGTCTTTCTCTTTCTAACATATAATGATTCAAAGAAAATATGAAGAATTTTAACTTAATTAATTCAATCAAGAAACTCATAGTTTCTTTTAAATTAGAAGATACTTACTTTATTCATTTGCATATCAGGATCAACAAGAATTTATATAATCAAAGGCCATCCAATTTATGCCCCAGCTTATCTTCTTAAAACACGAAAGTGAAGGCGAAATTCCAACGCTTAATTAGACTTGAGCAATTGCCATATTCTATGAGAGATTAAGTTACTCAAGAAATCTTTGTTTATTAAGTTCCCGAGTTTGTCTGGCTTAGTTTCTTTACTCATTCTTCTTTAAAGTGTGTATCACTCAAATTAGGTTTTCAAAGAAGTTTTCAGTGACAAATTTATGAAAAGCAAAGTTTGTTTCGTATAAGTTATATGGATTTATCTTTTTAATTAAGTTGTTGAAGAATAGAACTGATTTTGTGTAATTTTATGGCATTTTAATCATTAATGATTTATTTACTGAACATGAATTAAATGGTTTATGCTTTTTACCTTATATTTTTTTTTCTTTATTCACTAGTGACAAAAATTATTTTGTTTATGAATATTAATTTGTTAATGTTTGTAATGAATTGTTATTTTGCTTATGTGTGTTTTGTTAATGATCATGCATTCAAATTATTTGTTTCTGGATTAATATGGTTTGTGTACACCTACCTGATCATATTGCGTACCTTATTTTTATTATTTCAGGATACAAACCTTGAAACGTTAAAAGATGTTTTCAGAAAATATTCAAAATCACATAAAATTAATGATGTACCAAAGTGAGACTCCCTGTGTTAAAAACAATCTATTATTTATTGAGATACTTTTTACATTTTAGCAATTTTGAATATGCATACAAAATTAAATATAGAAGTTTGTCCACTATTTCTGATTAATTTAATTTTATGAAGGTTAAATGGAAGAAGTTTAATCTAAAGGGAAACATTTTCCTACTAATTTTTAAGAAATGTATATCATTTCTTCTTTTTTGCAACAAATTTATTTACGCATAATTGTTAAAACAAACTAAAATTTAAAACATATTGAAATATTTAAGAGCTATAAGAGGCAATAACCACTAATATTAGTATTTTTCTTAAAGTCTACTACCTTGTTGGATGATATATTTCTTACTCAAGCATTTTTACTACAAACATTGAAACTTTTTTTGGATCAGTAAGCTATATCAAGTAAGACATTTACTAAAAGTCTCATTAAATTTTGCACATTATTGATTGTGATAAAAAATAATTTCTCATTGAACATTATATTTTGTTTGTGAGAAAAGTCCAAATAATATATATATATATATTCTTATATTGTTTTTTATAAAATAACCTAATTTTGAGCAACATTTATTCAATTTTACACAAAATTTAAGCCGTTTTGAAAACAGAAATAATTCAACTTAAGAATTCTTTCGTAAAATAAAATTAAAATATGAAATCCAAAATTGGACTTTTTAAAACAATTAATGCAAATGAATTAAGCTTTTTTAGAATTAAGCTTTATTGACCTTAACTTTTGATATATATACATTAAAAATTTATAATTTCTAAATGTATTGTTGTACGAATTTCTCATTCAACAGTGTTTGCGTGTGTATAGAGTAATGAAAGAAATTTGTAAAATAATTTATGGTGTATTTGATGAAAGCTTTTCGGATAGATTTTCATAATAAAACATCTTGTTTTTAATTTTACGATCGTAAAATGTTTTTATGATGACATGAAGTTATATTTAGAGTTATATTTTTCAAAAATAATGCCTTCTGAGTAAAACACAATTGTTTAAACTATATGTTACTTGAACTGAATCAAATCATATTTTAAGAAGCCAGTTAAGACCTAGCTCATATCATGAAACAATTGAGAAAATACAGATTAGGAATTTGTTAAAATGCATATAAAGTTATAGATTTGAAATCATAAATTTTTTTTTCAGTTTTATACCTTTTTAAATAGAAGATGAACCAAAAGGATTTAAAAAAATATATATTTTGAAATAAGTATATTTGGGGTAATATGAGCTTTTTTTATTTCATTTATGTATTTTTTTCAGTTAAAATTAATTTGTTTTGATCTCAAATATTATTATATTTTTTAAAAACGGACTCAATAATCTAAATGACATTGAGTTATTGAGAGAAAGTGTAAAAAATCTCTATACAGATTAATATATTTAGTACAGAAAATGGAGATTAAAATTGAAAATGATTTGTTGTATTTACAATGTTACAAATTCAATGAATACTTTCTAAAATTCTTAGGAAGGAAGTATTCAATGATAATTCTTTTAAGAATGCCAAAGTGAAGCATTACCTTACTAACAACCGTCAATACTGATAAATACGGCTATTTGTTCAAGTTCTATGCAAGGATTTGTGTTTGGACTACAGAAAATGATTGGTTGTGAAATCTATCTCTTTTAATATTCCCAGGCCCAATTAGAAACCTCTGTGATGGAAATTGGTTTGCTTGTAACTATTTAACGTTCAACAGTGGTCTGGTGTAGAATTTTGGATCGTAGAATACCTTTTTAGTTGTTGACATTGACGTTAATAATGACTTAAATTTACCTGTTTTTTAATTGTATTTAATGACTTTACATTGTCAGTAGAAGTAAGTAGTGTGACATAAATCCTGTGTGACATCAAGTGTGACATAAATTAAAAATTCCATCTTTATTCGGTTTTTGCAATGAGAAATGCAGTAAAGGATATTAATATTAATGAAAATCAAAAAAGAATGGAATAAAATTCATATATTTTATGAACTTAATTACACTATATAAAATAAAAAGTTTGAATAGCAAAGTCAATAAATAGCAGTGGTGGAAAATATAAGAAAAAAAATTAAATTAATTTTTTTAGGAAAGTTGTCTTATTAATTACAAAACTATGTAAGATATTTAATTTGAATTTAAGTGGCATTTTACTTGATAACTATATTCCATTGAAAGCAGACATTAAAAAGGAGTATCATTATCTGTGAATAAAATATATAAATTTTTTACTGTTTTCAGATGAGCTATCAAAATTATTTTCAAGTAAAATGAAATGTTAATTTACTTTATTAATGCTTTCGTAATTGGAAAATAATAATTATAATTTGTTTAGAGAAAGCGTTGAATATTTGTTTTTCTATTGAAAAATTGAACCTCTATACGTTTCAAGGTAAATAAAATGTTATATACATTCTATATCCTATTTCATGCTTAAAACTAATATTTTTAAAGTATTACTCTTAATAATTCAGAACAGATATTTCTGAAATTAATGCTTATTTTGTTCAAATAGATTAAATTATAATTAAAGGAAACTGTACAAAATACGAGAAATGTGTATATTGTTAATTAATGATTCAAAAATTCTACGTTTGCTTAAGTAACGCGTAGTTTAAAATTTGAGTGCTCAGAGATTAAAATACGAATTAGGATTGTTCTGGAACTAAAACGTGTACAAATGTAAGAAATTTTGTAATGATTTCATTCAGAAAATTGTATGTTAATTTGTTATCTGTGAAATTTAATTAGAAACTACTCCAAAATATAAAGGTTCAAATTCTAAGTATACCGACTCACGTCAAATTATAACATTTATAAAAGCACAATCATTATAAAATAAGAAAGATCTAAATAATTAAAAATTTAAAAAGTGATTTAATCAGATATGAATTATATTATTATTAAAGAATTAGAAAAGAAGCGCTTTATTATTTAAAATTTTACAACGTTTCTATGCCCAATAAGTTGTAGGTATAATAGATTTTAGTCATATTAAAGCAATATCTCTAGTAATTAAATGGTTAGAAACAATGATGTCTATTTGATCTTAAATTTTTTAACATGAGACAAGAAAAATGTTATGCTACTTATGTGACTTTTCAAAAATAATTTGTTTTTGTAAAGTAATATGCTGTAAATAATGTTGATATATCCAATAATATCTTAAAAAAAATAAAGCTATTGTCTAATTTTCACAGAAATCACTTGATGTATTCTTTTATTCTGACAGTATTTCTAATCATATTTTTACTTTAGCTTTTGCTGAAAATTTAAAATTATGTTTCATTTTTTTCTTAAAATATTACTTAAGTAAATGTTGTATTTAATTAATTTTATACACTCCATAAAACATACTCAATAACATAAAAATGTCCAACACTTTTTTTACGGATGCAAGATATTTTTGAAAGAACATTTTGACATTAGTAAATTTTATTTTGTACTGTCAAAGAGAAATTTCCACACATTAAAAGGGCTTTAATAAAATGCTTACACTAAACAAAAAGCTGCCTTGTTTTTTTTTCCATACCTAAATAAGATAAAAATTTATTCTTTTTAAAGTAAAAAAAACCTAACTTAATATCATTCTAGTCCTTTTTATGCACATTAACATTAATTATACCTTGTACAATATTACAATTAAGATATTCACAACAAAACCCATTAATTAAATATTAACTGAAATAATCATACAATATATGCAATTATTTAAAATATATTTCTTATTTAAGCTAACGAAGATTTGGTAATCAGAACTTAAATACTATTTTAATTTTATCATTTGATAATATGATTTAAGTTAAATAGAATTTAAATTCTTATTAGAGATTTGATAAGAAGAATTTAAATATACTATATGAACTTCAACATTATATGTTTAGTAGATGCTCAAGTTATGCATGAAAGGAATTTTACTTTCACTTAGAAAATCTTTTTAAAGATCTTTATAGAAATAGAAATGACACGAATTAGATTAAAATATAATAACAGAGCAAATTTCGGATAAATTTTATATTTAAATTTAAGTTAAAAACTATCAATGAATAATTTGTGCAAATTTTGATGAAGAAAATTTAATCATATAATTTAACAAAATATTAAAGGAAGTCCCATGAAATTATTTCCAACTGTAAAAATGCCATACTTTTTAATTACTGAAATTTTTATCGTTAAATTGATGAAAAAGAAATCAAAATCGTAACTTATATTAATGAAATATATTCATGCTCAAGTTTCTTTCTCTTTAGGGCAAACAAAGTAGAATGAAATAAGAAACAATTTTCAGCATTTGGCACTTGGGCTTTGTTGCTCAAGGACAATTTTATTCAAAATAATTGGAAATCTTTACATTACGTTGTAAAGGCTTCTATTCATTAAGAATAATAAAATCTTCTAGTCGAAAGTGAAATTAAATCAATTTGTAAGTCTGAAGAATCGGAAAGCTTGCATTTTTTGACAAATTCCTCATATTTTATTTTCTCATGTAATGGTCAACCAAATTCCCAACTATTTTATGACTGCATATATTTTAAAAGAAAATATTACACATCAATATTTTAATTTATAAGCATATTAACTGAAATTTGATAAAAGTGGTTTATATTTTAAAACAGGTGAATAGACAAAAAATATAAATGCAAAATAATTTTTATTGATATCATTTCAATTTATAAAAAGGTATTGAGAAATAAATATCCCTATTAAAATTTGGTTAAATAACCAGATTATTTAAATCACAAAGTAAGAAATAAATATTAGTGTGGGGGAGAATTGTTATTTCAATTTTAATGATTTCCTTCATTTTAATTTTAGACTATTTAAATATATATGATAAATATAATACACTACATAATCAAATTTCTTGAAAACGTTAAAAATTTCATTTCAGCATACCAAATTTTTAGCACAAAAGAAAACTACAATTTTAAGTAACAACAGTTATATCACGAACTATTAGATATTCATAACTTAAACATTCAAGAAATAATTTCTGGATATTTTATATATATTATTAGTTTTCTTTGTGTGATAAAAACCTTTTACAAAGGAAAAGAAAATATCATGTTATTAAGGCAAAGTAAAATATTTTAAGTTTGATCAGAAATTTTGACAAATAAATTTATAAATATATAATATATATATACAATCGTTAATAATTTTCTATAATAGTAAGAAATCCTCGGTTCACTAATTATTAGTTTAACATTTTTGTTAATATCCTTTAGAAAATTAATTATTAATAGTAAAGGAATCAATATTTAATTAAATTTATCGAAATTTAATGAACTATAATTTTTGATTTAATTAATTTATTAGGAACCATTGATAACTAAATTGGGTGAATTATTGTGTACTGAATAAGAAACATTACATGAATTATTTCAATGAAACTTGTGCCTCAAGTCATAAATTTAATCAAGTTTTTTAACAAAATTACTTTAAGTAAATGAAATGTTTTCTTCACAAATGAAAATTTACCTTTCTTTCCAAAGGCAAATTACATTAACAGTAAAAGATTTGTGCCATAGTCAAAAAGTATAAAAAACGTAAAAGCCATCAAGTTTCTCTGTGCATATGTGCTTAGAACAGTGTAGCTTTTTCACCAAAAATGTCAGTCATTTATAAAAAAAATTCATGCCAATAATTGATTCATTAGCTGTTGCAAATATTATAACTAGGCTTGTATTTCGCAACTAAACATATAACCTAAGAAAGTAAACCATTTTAAAAAATTGAAAATAAAAATTTCTGCAACATGATATTCAAACTACAAATGAATTCAATAATTTTTTATTCCTATTTAATAATTAAGTCGTAGTGAAAAACATTTATAATTCTATAAATCTCTGCTAAACTACTTGAGGTAATTTTAATTCTCTTCAGTAATAAAAAAATTATGTAATAAGAACATCAGAAATAAAATAAATGAATAAAAAATTGAATAACATTGGCTTGATATGACTTGTATTAAAAAAATGTTAACTATATAAATTACAAATAAGATTAGACATATAAGTCACTGGGTTTACAGATGAAACAGAATCATTCATGTGTTTAAAAAAAAAGTTAGTTATAAGCAAAATCACACAGTAAAAACTATAAGATTTTATTTTAAAATTTTCTCTTTCCTTCTGGTTAAAATTTCATTTCTTCTTTCTTCAATCAATTGCATCATTTTCTAATTATATTTCATATTCCTAAAACTTTTATTAAGAACAAAATTAAATTAAAAAAATTTCAACTCCGTGTTATACATACCTATTATATGCTCTTCAGATAAATTTGTTGCGAAGTTTCTCAAAAACAAAAACTTTTGCAGTAAAATAATCAAAATCAATCAAAAAATTCTTCAATAAATATTGAGAAATGTATAACGAGATACGAAAAATATAAAAAAGTATTAATAATTTAAATAAATTTAATAAAATTTATATATGAGGAACAGTTACATTATTTATATAAGGGTATAGTTATTAAAATTATATTCAGTTCTTGAAAGAAATTTTTAAAGTAATATAATGATATAACAGAGTCATAATAATGGAAAAGTTTTGCAATAAACTGTATATTAGTAATATTTTACGAATATTTTAATATCAAAATTAATTTAAATCTAGAGTTGTTTAAACTAAAAGTGTTTAAATGTAGCTAAATAGTGAAAACAGAATAACTACTAAGTTCTGGGCGAGTTTTAATTGAGCAATTTACTAGAGAATATTACTCTGAATGTGTATACTTATTAATGTCGCTCAAACTTTAAAATCTTTTATTACATTTTGAAGAAGTAAAGATATTACTAATTATTAAATATTTATCATTATATTTTACCAATGTAACAATAAAAGTTACAATTTGTTTTAAAAATTTTAAATAATTCCTAATTAAATGTAAGAAAAATTAAACAACTGAGCTTTACAAATTAAACGACACAATTACAAGAAATGTCCCAACCAATTATATCATAAGGACTGAGAAAATATACTTCCACAATGCACGCGGTTAGTCTTAAAGTTTACATTTGCAACTCCTTTATTTATATGTTTTAAACTGATTCATCCACAAACAGTTAAAGTAGCTTACTTTGAGAATATTTATGTTACATTTATAATGATAAAATAATTATTTCAATATATTCATATTAATACTCTATCGATTTAGTATTTTTCATTTATTTATTTTTTTCTGGATAGTCAAACTTCTAAACCACTGAAAGTTTCACGTTACTTCAAGCAGCAATTATTTTTCGAAAATAACTTAAAGTAGGTATATTTTATAAAATTTGGGAGTTCTACATACCTATGTTAATGTAGCTTAAATATCTAGTGCCAAAGTGTTTTCTGTTGAATGTTGAAAAATGTCAAATAGCAAGTTTTCGAACGGTTATGTAAGTGTTTGCTGCAGAATCGCCTACTTGCTATTTTAAGAAAAGATGGGCCCAATCTTACTGGACAACTTCCCTGCACAATTCTATATATAAGCCATCAGCAACGGCGCCCTCTATGTAGTCATCAAATCTTTCAGCAGAGTCCATTTTAACTTATATAACAATCCGATTCCTGCCATCTAAATCAACAACGAAGAACATTCTAACTGTGAAAATACTTGAATTTGTTCGAAAATCATATTTTTTTCACAAATATTTTCAGATTTCTTAATGAATTAAGCAAAATTGCATAAACTAATAGGTTTTTGCTGTACTTTCTGGAAAGCAAAATCAGCAATAAATTCGTAAAGTTGCTTCGCATAGGTAGGCTACTTGAAGTTGATTGATTTGCTTTAAAACGAGAAAAAAAACCCTAATGCAAGTCACAAATTTAATAAATGTGCACAGAATCTAAGTAAATGCATTAATTCAATGCATTTATTAAATGCATTTATTCAGAATCGGAAATCTGTTTTACAACTGAACAGCGTTATTCGTCACTAGAATCTGCGCAAATGATCGTTTTGGATAATAAGACGATCAAAGTTTAAAACAATTAGAACAAAACATCAGAAAAGCATTATGTGCTATCAAAAATAACAAAATCACCAGTTTTATTCACATATTGGAGCAAAATTATGAAATTCTGATGCGGAAATGCATTAGATTGTTTAAATTTTATGACGCTATGCGCAATATTTATTATAGTCTCTTAGGCATTTGAGTTTATATATATTTATTTATAAAATTATTAACACAAAGTTGATTGATGATACTTTCAAATTATGTTTTGCTTAAGCTTTATTTTAATTGACTTTGAATGTTTTGTTGGAAATTTTTACTTAAGATTGCAAAATGAATTAGCTAAAAGATTATAAAGATGATTTAAATAAAAACGAATTTTCGACTTCGCAAAAAAATTTTACAATATTGTAAAATATATACTATTGTTAATTTCTTACATTTTCTGAAAAAAATATTTGCACTTTTTTAGTCAATATTTGTACTTAGTTATTCTTAATTTTTTTACGACTTTAAAATGAGTAAACCCAACAAATTAAATTTTCACATGAAATCCATAAATATTTTAACTTATAAATGCAAATTAGTACACTGAAAAGAAATAATTTTGAAATATACAATGTAAAGCATAGGATGTAGTAAACTTTTACAAATAATTCATTAGTTAATATGTTTTATATTTAATGCATTGATCAGATTTTGTGAACAAAAACGTGCAACAATACGAATGTTTAGCTAAATGTTTACTTCTAAAACAAATGAAAAAAAATCAAAAGAATAAAAATTTCTGTTATATTTTTTCCATATTTTATTACTGGAAATAGTATTGCAACATTTGATTGTCAAATATAATGTGAAAAATAAACTATAAGAATAGTTATTAATTTTATTCTTTAAAACCATTATTTTTTAATATAAGTTACTGATACCACAGAAAACAAATATTATTAAATCTTTAAAATCATTTAAATTTGCTTAAAATTATTGATATTTAGTTCTCTCACTAAACAATCCTTATAAATTAAAAAAAAACAATATATTTAAATATAATTGAAATATTAATTACTTTTAATTCCTAAAATAACTAATGCTATTTTTAGTACAAATTTTAATTATTTTCAACTTATATGCTTTTGATTAGTACATTCATAAAATTTGTTCTTTTAAATATTATTTATGAAAAAGAAATAAACTTTTTAAATTAAAAAAACTGAAAATATAAATTTAAATGAAATAAAAGATGCAAAACCAGAAAAAAATGTAAAATTACTAAAATTGGCATGCCTTTATATTTAATAACATATTATTGTTGAAACTTAAACATTTGTTTCGTGTGTATTCTAATTAAAGCGAGTTGTTGGTTTAAATGTTTTATAAAAAATACAAAAGATAATTGGTATTTAAAATAATGCACCTTAAAAGTTTTTAAGTACGAAGTAAAAATATTTAAAACTAAAATGAAAAAGTAAGATTAAAATGCGTGATTTTCAATATTTAGTTTATAAGATATAAAAATGAGTCTGAAATATATTTAACGCTAGAATTCATGAGAAAATAAAAAATGCATTTTAATTATTTATGCAATTGTAAAAATTCATTTATTAATTCAGAATATGTCCTCTTTTCCAAAGTAAAAATTGTTTCTAGGAATTTCACTTTATTAACTTTATACTATTAAGGAAGTTCGCATGATATATTATGGGAAAAAGTTTAAAATTTGTATAAATTTCAAAATTTGAATTTTATTATGTAGATGAAAATAAAAAAAGAAATGTCACTTATTTAAATTTAGTTAATAAAATTAAATTTGGTCAACTACAAACATTTTAAAAAAAAAAACTTTACAAAAAGAAAGTTTAAAAGTACCTGAAATTTCTTTTACGGCTTTTTTAAAAGACGAAACAAGTCAGCAAAAATACTCTTTTTGAAAGTTTAATACAACTTCAACTGTCTTTCAAAAATAGTGACTTTTGAAATGTTTCGCAAAAAAAGAATCTTGCATTCGCAGATCGAACAGCGTGCTCGAGAACGACACGAGATGCTTCGGAATCTGGATGAAGACAAAAGGCAGCTACTCGCAACGACCGCTTTTCTGCCTCTCACATTCCCTACTCTTGCGCTTCAACCAGAGCATCCTCTAGATGCCAGCGCCTTCTATCCTACGCACAATTGCATAAATAGCAATCATTTGTGCACACCTGGGGTCAAAAAGTTGTTTCCGAAATATTCTAGTTAAAACAAAATCATATTTTTTTCAAAATGAAAATTAATTTTTAATCGTTTAAGAGTTTAGTAATTTCTAATCATAAAGTATGAAAACCTTTTCAAAATTTTATACAAGAAAATCGTTTTAAGAACTTACATAAAATGTGTTATACAGATTGATTTAGTAAAAAAATCAATTAATTTATAAATTATTTTATTAAAAAAATGTACAATAATTGCTTTGTTTTCGAATTAGATGATTAATTTAGCAAATATATTTATATACATTTTATTCAAGAGCTCATTTGAGTTTATAAAATTATTTATACTTTATTAGTATCATGGCATAAATCTAAATTATCATGTTATCAATAGGAAATATATATTAAGGAATCGTATATAAATTCAATTTAATATTTTCGTGAATATATACCTTATTGAAATATCTTACACGTAAAAAAGTAATTATAAACTATATATTTATGGGTATATATATGCAATGTTTCAGAAACATTAAATAGAGCAGAAGTAGAAGAATGGGTAAAAAGTTAAACCAGATGCAATTAATAACATTCTTTCTAAAAATTATTTAAAAAGTGTTTTAAATTTTTTTAATTCATTATAAATATATTTTTCTTTTATGAATAAAAATGTCAAATGAAAAATACTTGGACAAACATTGTTTTACAGAGTTCTCATCATCTCTTTCGAAAGGGTGTCAATTATTCAAATTTCACCAGGTAAACGTAAATACGTTATAATAAATTAATGTAATTAATCTGATTAATTCTTGATTGCTTTATGAAAAGTCTTTCTTCTTTTAGAAAAGAAATCTTCATTAAAATATGTAATTTTAAAAAACACTTTCAAAATTCAGAAAAAGTAAATTTTAAATTTTGTAAGATTAAAATCTTTTATTACTGAGATTATGTTGATGTAATATCTTTGTATCTAAAAATAAACTAATCATTGTGTATAATATATTGTTTTTAAAAATATAATATTTTTATTATATACATTCTGAATTCACAGATTCTTAAACTGCTATATTTATATTCAGGAAAGGAAATATTTTTATGGTACAATTGATGTAATAAAAATTATTAACGTGTTATTAAATTATTAAAATTTAATTTTAGTTGTATATTAAGCACTCATTGGTTTCTTATCATGTTCTTCTAATTTTCGTAAAGCAATATTCAAAATGTTTCTTATAACTACATATTTATATTTAAAACGAGCATAATATTGTACTTACAAAATATTATATTATCAAACTTAATTTTTTCAGTAGTTTAATTTGATATTGGATAAATTGTATCTTAGCCGGGTGTCTAGTGGTAAATTTTAACACATAATATTATGAAATTTATTTACTACATAAATATTTAATTTAAGTAAGCATATTCAACGATACAGTAAAATATTTTAAAAAAGTATTACCATGGCTTAGAACATTTTTCTTCACAGCAAAAGGTGCGGATTCTATCCTAGCCACTGTTGAACAACAGAAGTTGGATATTACTCTTCTTTCTTCTGAAATCACGTCAGTCAGGGTGTGTGCTGGGAATTTTCCAGGGTTTCTTTCCTTGCAAGACGTGAATACGGCTCACTATCCATGAAAAATCCTCATCGATGGCACGTGATGATAGTATGCTTAGCAATGACTTTCAACCGTTGGAATGTCTTCTACGTGGTGTCAAAAAATCTTAAGAAAGGCATTCTTATTTTGTTAGATGTTTTACTGTATGCAAGAATGTATTGTTCAATTTAAATATTATGAATTCCAATTTTATTTAATCGCTATTTTATAAACGGAAGACAACTAATTAACTAGGTATTATTAATGATTTTGTACTTTATTTATAATATCCTTGAAAAAGTTGATAGTGGAATTTTTGAATGCAGCATACGAATTCAACATTTAGAAACTGGAACATAATGAAAGGCTAGGAATTTTTCGACAAAAATAAACAATAATATTACCATTAGATTGTGATATATTAAGAAATAATCATTTAATCTTAAATTAACAAGTTTTACAATTTTAATATACTATGTTTTACACTAATTGCATAAATTTTAATTATTACAGTTTTAATATTTTCTCTCACTACTATTATTGCAGCACAAAATTTATTTGGCATGACTATCCTCAATTTCTGAGTTAATGTCTAAAATCACACACGTTACATCTATCTATTAACCAATGTTTAATAACCAGCTAATAATCTGTCGTAAGTCATTATCATTATTTTTACAATATGATTTTCTCAGTGTGTTATATAGTTCTTAAAAAAGTTACACTATAAAGAGTGTTTTCAACCCTTAGTATTCTTTTTACATATTGGTATAAGGAAATATTTACACTTATCATTAAAATTAAGGAAATGCATCAAAATACAAAAAATAAAAACTCTTACATCCTATTAAGTTTATCTAGTGTGAATGTATAATGCACTTTAATAAGTCGTATATATACATAATTTATCAATTAACAGCTAAATTCTGTTTATAATACAGAAGAATATAATAGTAATTATTTTATATTTCATTTTGAAACACCTTTTGTTAAAATATAATTTCCCGTGGAATAAAAAAATGTAGATTTTGATAACATCAAAGATCGAATTCATACAAAACATCCTATGAATAAAATTCAATGATTGACACTAAATGATGAAAAATATAAAATTCACGCACACACACACACACACACACACATACACACACGCACGCACATACACACACACACGCACACACACACACGCACGCACACACACACACACACACACACACACACACACTCACACACACATTTCTTCATACTAGTTCAGGAAGATCCGTCATAATTGCTATTTTCGTACTTGGATCATAATATATCTACATAAAATGATGTATTTTACTTATTATTATAATGTATTTTATTTTTTTACTATTAAAATTATGCATTTTCTATTTTTATGTAAATTACGAAACGTATATCTTAAAAAATTGTAGATGATGAAAAAATATAAAATTCACGCACGCACGCACACACGCACGCACATACACACACGCACGCACATACACACACGCACGCACATACACACACGCACGCACAATGTATTTTAAAACCTTATTATTAAGTTTTATAAATAAATATAAACTTTTGTCTTCATAGAACAAGTCTGGCATCTAAACAACAATAAAGTTTCTTCTACATACTTTACTGACTTTTACAAGCTTTTCTTATTGCAGGCATGATATACTGTTTATGTTCATTAAGTGTTTCTGCTATGGTGGTTAAACAGAAAGATTTTTGACGTAGACTTATAAAAAGAAAACAAATCCGGTAACATTTGGGAATCTTGTAGTCTATTGAACTTTTGATGTTTGCAGCTTTGCAAATAGAAATATGAAAGTGAAAGTGAGGACTTATACTTATTTTCATGGCCAATAACATCTCATCATTTTACATTACGTGATTTCTTTCTATGGAGACGCAAGAAGGATTTTATTTATGAGCGAACAAAACAGAAATACTCTGCTATTTTATGAACCAAAACTTATGGAACACATCTGAACCGTATTAAAAGCCGTCAATGAAATGGAACTCCAAAATGCGAGAAATGAAACTGATTTTAGATTGAATGTTTGTTTTGATATGGAAATTTCACTTATCAAACATTTGAAATATAGAAATGAACTTGAAAAAGTTTTTATTTACTTCAGTTTGTCATTGACTATATTTTGTTTTAAAATAAAAAAAAAATTATATTCATGTTATATTAAACTCATCACCGTATCTTGTTTTTTTCCCTGTACATAAAAAGTAACATGTACAGGAAAATTATTTCAATAAATATTAGTTTCCAAAAACGATGCATTTTATTATTTTGGAAATTTTAAAATATTTTAAACTTTTATCAGCGTAAGAAAAAATAGATAATGTGGATGGAATTTTTCCTCTTATTATGATAATAAAGTTATGGTAGATGTATCATGGGTGCGTCATATTAATAAATATATTTTAATATTTTATTCTAAAAATTCATGATTAATTAAAATAACAGCTTTCATTTCTCTCTGCTTTTTTCATTATTTTCAAATAGTAACATTGTTTTTATTTCTTCAGCAAACTAACATTTTAATAAAATCCAAAACAAAAAAAAATTGTTATTAAAGTTTTTAATCAGTTACTATATATATATATAATTAAATACAAGTCGTGGTAATTATTTTAATTTATTAACAAGAATTCTGTAAGGGAAACATCAGGAAAATAAAAAAAATGAAAGATATTATAAAAATAACAGACATTTTTGCAAAGTAAATTTTTATAAAGTTTTTTTTTATTTCCAATGGCACAGTTAAAAGGCAATTACAGAAAAAATACAAATAACAAGAAAAATGAAAAATAAAACAGCTGTAACAATAGTCTGTGTATCTTAAAGGCCCCTGGCCTCCCAGTAGCGGTCCGCCATTGAGCGTTTCGATAAAGCCTTACAATGGAGTAGATGGTCACGATCCATGTACCGTTTACAGATTACAGAGGTTGCAGATAGGACTGGAAACTATACGAAGACGGTACAAGTGTTTAAGAAGGCAGTCATGACCGGTGGCGAGCCTAAACTCAGCCACCATTTTATGTCTGGGCCATTTTGAGACAGCATAAATTCTGTCTTTTCAAGACTTTTGCTCTGATCGAGATTCGAGAATCTTTTTGACAGTATATTTCTGACAGTACATTTTTAATTAGACGTTTTATTATGCAAAAAGATACACTAGAAAAAGATGTTTGCAAAGTCATGCCTCCTCTTTGCCAGTGTATCAGCAATTTCATTGCCATGGATTCCACAGTGTCCAGGGATCCATTGAAGAACAATGTCTTTCTCATTGGAAAACAAACTCTGAAGTAGGCTCCAACATTCATGGACAACAGAGGATACAGAATTTGATGTAGTCATTAAGGATTGCAATGCGGCCCGGGAGTCACTAAGTAAAACTGCCTTGGAGAACCCATTAAGATGGCAAGTCAACTGAGAAAGAGCAATCCTGATCACAAGCATTTCCCCATCAAATGCGGATGCAGATGTGCCAGCTGGATTTGCAATTGAAAAAAGGGGACAAAAGACCCCTGCTCCAGCGTTGGATCCTTCCCGCAACCGGAAGCCATCAGTATAAATTCTCAGGCAGTCTGGTTCAGGATAATGAGTGTTTATGGTCTCATAGGTGAGAACCCTTAACATCTCTGTATTTGTGACTTTCTTGAAAATTCTCTCGGATAGAACAAGGCACACACTAAAATTAGAAGATTCAATTGGGCAAGGTGGGAGAGGCAGAGGCTCTGGTTCAAACCGCAACTCAATATCCCTCTTTAGCTGGAGGACGCCCTGAATGAAACCCCACTGCGTTTTATGTATCCTTTAGAGATTAAGAGCGATATCATGATCATACCAGAGCTCTAGGTCTCCTGGGATACGTCCAATTTTCTCCCATAGCAAAAGGGCCTTTTCCTGTATAATCGATTTGATGGATCTGAGATCTGTATACAGGTACAATGCATCCACCTCAGTAGTTTTAACAGCCCCAGTGATGAGGCGGAGCGCTTGATTAAAAATCAATTCCAGGGAACTCATATTGCGTACCGACGTAGTAATAAGGGGCTCATAACAATAAGTAATCAGTGGAAGAATAAAGGATCTAAAAGTCAATAGAAGAGTCTGCGAAGAGCAACCCCATTTACACCCCGCAAGGTATTTTAACATTTTCAGCCTATTTCCGAAGCGTCCAATGATATTCTCAATGAATAGACACCAGGATAGTTTTCTGTCAAAAGACACTCCCAAATAGGTGCAATATTCTGCCGGGTGCACTGGAAGACCCTTGTAGGTTAGTTCCACTTGAATAGGTTGGTGAGAGAGAGAGAGAGAAAAGGACATTGAGACAGTTTTTTCAATATTAACCATCATGTTATTTGAGTTGCACCGGTTCTCCAAAGTACTCAGAGCATGACCGAGTCTCTTTTTGTTTTGTAGTTTGGCAACTTTCTTTGGGGAATTTGTAAAAATGACCAGATCATCTGCATATAATAAGCATCTTATGTCAGGCATGGATCGAAGCATAAGATCATTTTCGTTTTTAGTGTTCTGCTACATTAAGGAAACGTCTATATAATAGATAGAAAATTTTAAAGTTGGACTCAAGCTTTTTTATATTATTTATTGCTTGAAGTGAAAAAATTATCATCTTTAATACACGATTTCATAATGAATATATTTTTTGAAGATTCTGTAAATCTCTCTCGATTCCTAGTTCCATTTTTCATTAATTAACCTTCAACTTTTTACAGTTTATAAAGTGTTTTTAATTGTTAATATAGGTAATTTAAAAATACAATAAAAATTTTCTCGATATCTTGCTTATATAAATATAATATATAAACATAATTAAACAAAAATGAATGCTAGATTGAATTAATTTTTAAAAAATTTATATACTTTTCCTAAATTTTGTAATTATTTATTACAAATTTCCTTGAGTATCTAAATTGTTAAAATAGACAGTATTTTTACATGCAAGTCCTTAAAGGAAAGCGTTTTATTTACTAGGTGAGTTTTCTAGGTAAAATTTTATAATTTGTGATTTTTGTGAGGGATGCAAATAAAAATAATGAACATTAAAGTTGTATTAAATCAATATAATAAATTGTGCTATTTAAACATGCTATAAAATAATTTAGCTTGTCATTTTCTTAAAAATATAAGTTCGTAATTTAAGTTTCAGGTTAATTAGTTTTATAAGATGATATTTACCTTTCCTGTAGAATTTAATATATTCTTAAACAAATTTTGTATATAACATATTTAATTACATATTTTGAAGCAATAATTAATTTTCCATTTTTATCACATTCTGTGTGATTTCATTAAAATTGCCTTTTACCTTGCAAATTAATGTGTTATGCCTGTGTTATGTACATTAATTTACCTTGCAAATTAATGTACATAACACAGGCAATTTAATTTTCAGTCCTATTACATTAAATTTTATAAAATAGTGAGCGGGAACTTCAATATTTATATCTTTATTATCTTGTCTATCTTGACAAGTAATATTACATATCATTGCCTTAGTTTTACTCCGGTGATAACAATCACTTGAGACCATAATTCACTTGGAAGTTGTCATGCGAATAAAATGTTTGTAGTACTTTATTCAAATTTCTGCGGTTATGAATTCATATCGTAAGACTGTTTTGAATATAAGATGTAGATAGTAAGGAGAAAATATAACCAAATAGTAACATTTACTATATTTCATTTAAGGTGAACATTTACATTTTCAAAATCTTTACTAACAGCACGACTATTTATTACCTAGTCGCAAACGCGTATGAAAAAGATTATGATATTGAGTTGTGTATGGGTAAATTATGTTAATCATGTGCTTTAATCACTTTATTATTATATTTCTTTGTTTATAATCTTTTTATGGGATACAATATACTGTGCATGCCTAAAATGTTAACAAATTTTACAATTTATGAAATATATTTAGGAAAGGAGAGCTTACTACACTTTGCATATTTCACAAGTTTATACAGTAAAAGCATCAACCACAATAAATTACGTACAAAATATTGTTTGAGGAAAAACCTTTAAAAACCATTAAGGGAAAAGGCTTTTTCCAAGTATTGTGTGTCAACACTATTATACATATAATGAAACAATTAAGTGAATTGATACAGCTATTTTATCTAAACAGGAAATTACGTATTTTCGTTTTGTCAAATTGTTCCTTACAATGCTCTTTGCATTTGTTTTACGATGCCAATTTTCAGCACACGCAAATTATTCCAATTGCTTTTGTGATTTTTAACATACTTAAATTTGCACGATGATAAAGTGTCTCTTATTTTTCTGTAGCTGCTCAAATTTTAAAATGCGCTTAATGTAATCCGAGATGTGCATTATTTAAAAAGTCAGTATCTCAAGGGTATGCTTTCAAACAACCATGTCTGCAATTTTGGATTGATTGGTTAAGTAAGCAGGCAGCTAGGGTTTCATTTTAATGTATATAATAAATTTTTTTATTGGTCAATGCACCATTATAAGGCATTTTCTATTTTTAGCTTTAATTTTATATTTTAGTTTTAAAAGCTAGTTATCTGTTTAAATTTTTTATGGTTTTCCGGACAAATTTAAATTAATTGTCCACCAATATCTTGAAATGAGTATGGTAAATTCTTTAAAAATGTATTCATAAAATAGGCATTCAAAAATTAGCTTCGTTCAAATACCTCAATTTGTCAAGAAATTTTTTAATCTGCACGTAAAGAAATCAATTTAATTTTGCAATCAATTTAATCAATTTAAATAACTTTTCATGTATTTTATCATCAAATTCAGTATTTGAAAATATTCTTAATGTGTTGATTTTTAATATTAATTAGTATTAGGCAATACCAGAGTTATCTTGTAAAACATTTTAATACACTTTGTTTGGCAGTGCATATTGTTTTTTAATTTTTGAGTTAAACAATTGGAAATTTACCTAAAAATTCCCAATGCTGGTCACCAAAATGCAGCACTCTAAAGTACAGGCAAAATATTTGAAATTTACGTCATGGATTTACAATGATGAAATATACAAATCATTGGCGCTGCAGCGCATACACAGGCAAAAGTGGCTGTTCTACCATTTCCAAGAGGTAGGAAAAAGGTAGAAAATTTTGTTGATTGGATGGATGGTAATTGTTTTTTGTGTTCCTTTAGTGTAAATTTTTTAACCGTACCTTGTTGTTTACATCGAGTGTCCTTAAAGGCACTTGATATTCTAAAGCTATTAAACTCATAAACTTATTTAAAGTTAGATTCTATGTTCAATCGAAGAAGAATGGGATCTCGGATTATTCTTCAGAGAAATCAGTGATCGTGATGGATGTAACCAAGCAATTGTGATGGAGATCTATGACAGGTGGATACAGGTATCTCCCGTATTCTGCTGACTTCAGAGCATCGATCTGTATTTATTTCATTGGACCACTGCTTGTGATGACAGATATATTGAGCAAAGAGTAATGAAGGATTGCTCTTTCGTATCATGAATAACATATTAGTCACAACATAATTAGTCAATTGTGCACCTTACAGTGTCCACTCTTATCATTTAACTTCATTTGCAGATGGGTAAAATAATCGAAAGTCATGTCGGTGCGGCAAAAGATGGACATAAACATTAGAATGGAAAGACGTTGTCTTTACTGATGAATGTTGTTTCTTCCTGCAACACTACAAGAGTCGAAATATAATTTGGAGACACCCTGTCAGAGCTTACTGAATCGTTTTCATATGTATCGCTACACTTGTCCTTCTTCGATTTGCAGTAGAATCACGTATCACTCTTGTACGCATTGTTGGAACACTGTACAGCCAGCATTACACCTATTAAATGTTAGAGGCCATTGTCCTCTTATAATATTTGCGTTTGTTGTTTACCATATTCCAACAGGAGGGTGCTTAAATGCAGGTGGCAAAAATGTTCAACAGTTCTTTATCTATGAGCATATTTCCTTGCTTCCTTACCCTGCTTTTTTCACACCTATCTCCAGTTGTAAGCGTTTGGTCTGTACTTACACATAAAGTAGCCAGGAATACACTACCAGGTACTTCACTAGAAAAACATAAAAAAATATTTGTAAATAGCATGAACCGTTATAATGCGTACAAAGACTTTTTGATACTGTGACTAGTTGTGAGGGTGCAATTATAGCCAACAATGACTGTTGATTTTGCCATCATCCACATTTCACAAGAGACAGTAATTTTAATCATTCTCTTTCGGTATAAATAGTAATTTGCCAAATAAATTTTCCTGGTATATTTCTTGACTTAGTGTTGCATTTTACGTACGTAGAAGTTTATAATATTTTTATGAAAAAACAGAATTTTATCTTTAATATCAAATTTCTCTTACATTTTTATTTGTTAGTTTTTCTTAAAAAATTAGGAAAACAAACTTATTAGAGCAATAGTTTATTAAAGTATTTGCTACTAAATTTTAAACAACACACATATTTATGCATGTAAACACTGTTAAAACATTTACTGTATATGTCAGTTAAAATCATGACACTTGATCGATTTATTTATTTTTTAAATTTCTATCCGCTCATTAATTCCAGCTAAAGACTACGTGTTTCCTATTTTATGCATTTTTTTATCTCACCTGAATGACAAGAAATTCGTAACATTAATCGAGTAAACAAAATGTTTTTTTATTGATTGTAACTTTTTTACTGTTTCTTAATTAAAACAATTTGCAAGAATTGTTCTAGAAGAATTAAGAAGCTATATTTAAAGCAAATTCTCCTGTTGAAGAATATCCTAAAAAGTGGGATATTTAAAGGCTTAAAAATGCCTTTTACAATCATTATACTACGTTAATGATGTACTCTGTTTTCTTCCTTGTTGTCTTCTAACATTTTTTTATGTACTAGCCAAGATTCTGAATTTTGTAAACTTTTTTGAGTTATGCGAAAGAAGCATTCTTAACAGACAAATTTGCGCGCATTTTTGTGATATCTTACCTACAATATCAAATTCTTATTACCAAAAAATATTTATTTAAGAATGATTTTAATTTTTTATTGAACTTAAACACGCATATATCATTATTAGAATAATAATATATCTAATGTGTCCTATGAAAAAAAGGCTGTTAATGTGAAAACATTTCGTTATGATTAATTCAATGGAGCAGATCTTTCAATGTAAATCTGTAATACAATTGCATATAATAAATTTTTCATATATAAAGATGTAGTACTTAAAAATATGAAACACTTAAATTAAATTTAAAATACTTTTTCATAGGGATAAAATTTTCGTTAATATATATAATAATATATTTAATGTAAATACATTAAATTTATTATAAATGCTATATTTTACAACATATATAATAGAAAAATTCATAAAAATCTGTCAATTTCTTAAAACTGACTTATAAATATTATAAACATGTAAGACATTCATTTTAACTTTTTGTAAACTGTAACAGATTTATAATAGAAAAACACGATTTTTTCTCAAACAGTATTGCAGAACTAAACTTTCTATTAAAATTAGAACAAATTTATAAAATCAGTTAATTAATTTTAATTATCTAAAATTATTGGGGAAATAAATAATACTTATGGAATATCAAGTTTATTTTAAATTAGTTGGTTATATAATTTAGGATGGCTTCTTAAGACTTATGAATATCCTTTAACTTTAGGGAAAATAGTTTCATTTAATTAAATTTTTTTATGAAATAACTAAAAGTAAAGAAAAATACATTTTGTCAAATATTTTTATATAAAGTAAAAGCTCTCAACTGAATAAGTAATTCAAGGTCAGTTACAATGCTTTGAATTTAAAAAGTAGCTTTTTTATTCATATTACGACCACAAATCATTTTCGATAATTTAACATCAGAAGCATATCTTAGCATTATTTGAACACTGCTTGAAATAAGAAATTATTATTCTTTGCGAGATATATATATATATATTGCCGATTAAAACGTTTCACTGCAGTGGTCACCGTAGCATAGTGGTAAATGCTGAGGATTTCCATCGAATCTGCCAGCGTTCGAATCCCACACGAGTAGTGATGGAATTTAATTTCAAATGCAATTATTCTAGAAAATTATTTGGTTTATTGGAATGACGTTCCAGAACTTTCTGTTATCGTAATAAAGAACAAGTAGAGCTTAGTGTGTATATTAGTTCTCATCTTTGTGAAAGAATACTAACAGTGAAATACGGAGTTTATTAATAAATTTTATATAATTCAATCATGATATTTTTTATAATTTTAATAGTGTTAATTCTAAATTTTTTATTTTTTTCTTTAATTATTTATGTATAATAACAGTAATTGGAATGATTTAATTCAGTGCTACAGTTATATGTGAGGAGTTCATAAACAAGAAATAGTAGTATTACTGAATTATGAGTTAGTTTTGAATTACACAGCGAATACTTATTTTAATTTCTTTAATTTATGTTTTATTAAAATTTCAAAATGCTTAATTTTTTTCATACTTAAGAATAAATATATCATTTTTTATTCATTTATTTAAATATTATATAAAAAATTCATTTTAAGATCAGATTCCCCTCCATTTTCTTCAACAGATGATTAAAATGTTGAAAACATAACAGCTGTCATATAAATGGAAACAAATTATGTAAATAGAAAAAAATTTAACTTACACAAAAAAAAATGCTTATTTGATCAAACTATTAAAAATTTTCAAATTAATATAAACATTTTAACTAGAGGAAGGTATATTTCAAATTATTCTTGAGACAGCATTTATAGCTACTTAACTTTATTGTGAAAAACTTAGTTATTAATAAACCGGAACACATTACAGTCTGAAAATATGATTTATAAGAAAATAATGTATTGAAAACATATTCAACTCAAAAAATATTCTCGAATTGTAATTCGAAATGTTTTTACAACAAACAGCAGTAATATGTGCATCTATATAGTAAACTTCTGCATCTTATAATAATATTAACAATACATTTTTGAATGACCCCTGTTTAAAATATGCATCTAATCCTCATTCATTGAATATATACAAATAAGGCACAAAAAGATTAACATTTCTTTTTCTTTATCAATAATGCAGTATAATGCTACTGAAGACATTTGAAGACACTCAAAAATTGTATTTGGTAACTAATTTTTAAGCAAACTAAATTAAAAATAAACGTTTACCCTAAAAGTCAATTTCTTTTTCAATTGAAAGCTTTTTAAATTAATGTAGATAAGCCATCTTGATGAATGAATTGAAAAAAAATAAAATATCTTATTAATTTAAACCTTATAACAGTTTATTCTATCTTACAAGACAAGAAATTTATTGGATACATTTTATTATGTTTTAATTAATATAAAGTTTATCCATATACATTTTTTGGGATTTTAAAAGAAACCAATTTAAATTAAGATTAAATTAAATCATATAATATATATATATATATATATATATATTATATTATATTATATTATATTTGATATCACTCAAGTATAAGAAATTAATTAATATTGTAAGTAAGTATTGCATCATTTCCTTATTTTTATTATTTATTCTTTTATAGCATGCCATGGATAACGGAAAAGCTGAATGTGGTGGTAATGTATTTGCTTTTCCCTTGAACTGGCTTTCCGGAAGTATTTTATGTAAATCAAGAGTCTTAATCACATATAGCAAGAAATAAAACATGCCTCCCTAGCAAATAACATGGTTGCATATTTGTCATTTGGAAATTATTGGATAGGTGTACACCCTTAAAGTACAAATGTGTAGCATTCTTTTCCTAGTTTACAGAGAAGTCTAAGTTCAAACTTAGGATTTTTTTACAGAAAAGCTAGTATTTATCATAGGTTATTACGAATCTACATTTAATATCTTTAGTAAGAAATTTTTTCCTCACTAAAAAAGTACAAATTCCAATATAGCAGTTTTATGTACTTTTATTTGATATGCACATAAAAGTATTTTCTTGTCAAAATAACTCTATATTTTGATAACAGAATACAGAATTTCTATAAATATGATTCATAAATCAAATTTATATTACTATTTTTACTATCTTATTTCTTTTCACACTACAGTGCTATTGTATATATATCTCGATTTATTAATAATGAAAATAAATAATATTTTCATGAGATAATATGTTTCAAGAGACTTACTTATTGATAATGAGAATAAAAATTATTAATTGATTCATTTTGAGAAAATGTCGATATTAACAAAAATTAAATATAAAAATGGTTAGGAACTTCTGAAAAGTATACGAATTTTTTCTAAAAAATTTCAGTCAAGATTATATTAATATGTAGCTTATACAAAATATAGGCATGCGATAATATGCTTTATTGCTTATAAAAATAAAAGTTGTTAGAGCAATCGATTAATTTGAAGAGAATGTAGATGTTAGCGAAAATAGAATATGAGAAAAAGCTTAATAATATCTGAAGTATTTAATAATTTCTGATATTTTAATTTATATTCTTGATACTATATTAAATTGTGAATTTTGTATTATTCAATATGATGCTTGGTGTTTAAATTTCTTCAAGATTTCAAGAGATGATTTAGTAATGACATAAATCTGCACTGAATTATAAGAAGCTTATAATAAGGTCTACAAATAACTTTCCATTTTGCTAAAAAAAATAAAAAAATAAAATAAAAATAAAAAGGAAGCAAGTTTTCATTAGGTAAAGAACACACTCCTAATATAACTCTGAATTCAAGCACACATGTCCCCATAACCATAAAACTTCACGTTACTGAAGGGTATTGCTTTCCTAATACTGAAGAAAGTATTTATTCTATTCTTATATCATATATATAAAAAATAAAAAAAACATTCAACCAATTCAGATGATTCATTTACACTCCTTTTTATCACATTAACAAAATCATAGTAAGCTATAAACAGAAATATTAAATTATAGAAATTTGAAATTTTTTGGGGAATTTTCATCTTTTTCATTGAATTCCAAGTTGTTCCTTAATGCTGAAGGGTTTCAATACAATAAGAATTTTACCTGTAATAATAATAATTATATATATATATGTATATACAGAGGGTATTAACACATTTTTAGAACGATTTTGATAACAAATTTATAAAAGTAAATGCTTTTGAATAAAACTTTTTGGAAACAGATTATTATTTGAAATGAAAAATATCGTCTGCTACTTTTAAGTTTATTCTTCTTTCAAAATGTCTCATATAAATATGCTCCGAACTGAAGGATTTGTTTTTGCGCTTTCCGAAGATAAACGTTCTTATTCCAGAATTCAAAAACGTTGTGAAATACATGGTATTAAAATTTCTAACTGCCAAGTAAGCAATATTACTAATCGGACAGGTAAAAACTGTCAATTATTATTTCTACATAGAAAGAAGATTCCAAACGAATATCCGTAAAAGGTACGTACTGTTTCAAATGTTTCTAAAGTGAAATCACTGGTAATAAGAGAAAATCCGCTAACACAGAAATCAATTGCAAAGTCTTTAGATACATCTGTTAGAACAATAAATAAAATGATAAATCAAGATTTACAGCTTAAAAAAGCTAAAAGACATAATGTTCACCAGCTTTTGCCGAGACATGTGGCTCAACGCAAAACATTTTGTAGAATCCTGTATGAAAACCACTTTGCAGGAGATAAATGGAAAAACATTGTTACCCTTGAAGAAACATGGGTTGACCTAAATGACTGTAACAAAAAAAGGTCTTTTTACTACAGAAATTGAGGAGAAAAAAATGTACAAACCCGTTTCCGTCAATGTAAAGAAAGTTTTAGTAAGGGATTTATGATTGTCGCAGGTTTCTCCTACAATGGGTAATTAAAAATAAGAACAGTGGAAAGAACTGTTAATATCAACTCATCGTACTATCAGGAGAAGTTTTTACGCCCAATATTTACAAAAGAAATTCCGATTCTTTATCCCAATGACATTCAAAGAGAGAAACTTCATCAAGACAAAGCTATAAGTCATACTTCGAAAACTATCACTGCATTCATTGAAAAAAATGATGACTAATGCAGGTATTGCATGTATACAATTTCAACATATCCCTGCCAAATCTCCTGAAATTTCACCTATGGACTATTGTGCCTTTGGTTTATTAAAATAGGCTCTTTTTAAACGCAAACCCACCACGATAGGTGGACTCTGGAAAGTAGTGGAGGATGAAAAACAATACCCCTGGAAATATTGTGAAAAGCTCTTCTATCATGGAAGTCACGATGCAGACTTATAGTCTAGAAAAAGGCTATCAGATCAAACATTTAAAAAAATAATCTCTACAATTTAAACTAATTAAACGGCCTCAAAATCGTTCTAAAAATGTGTTAATACTCTCTGTATATAATAATAATAATATATATATATATACAAGGAAATTTATAATTTATTTATTAAAGATAAAAGTGTCGATGCTTTTTAAGGAAAAACAAACAAATAAATAAGTTATTCTATGTTAAGGATTATAATCCTTTTGGTGTAGACCAAAAGGATTAAAATCCTTAAAGTTATATTTAAAAATATGATTTCAGAATATCTTATAAATAATCCAAAGGGGACACATTATTATTAATTATATATTGGCCAATTTTTCTAATATAATAATATTATAATAATATTTATAATATAAGAATATATTGTTTACCTTTGATTTCCCAAATCTGTCTAACATTCTTCTTTTATAAAGATTTAATTAAAATAATAATGAAATATAATAAATACTTTTGAAGTAATGATATTTGTTGTTTTTATTTTTGAATTTGTAAGATTGAAAATAAAAAAATTATTAAATGGTGAAGAATAAAAATGGGAAGATATAACTTCTGTTTATTGTAAGCAAAACAAATATCCTCTTCAATGATTCATTATATGATAAGTTAAAACAATGTCAGATTTCTACATATTCTTCCAAATATCTGTAGAGTACAAACTAGAAAAATAAATCTATACATTGTTTTGTAAATATATGAAAACATGTCCCTAAAGAGAATGTAAAATATAATCTCATCAAATACATTTTCCGAAATATTTTTATTATTATGTGTTTTCGCACATTTATTTCACATTAGTTTTAACTTTTTATGCTAATTTATTTTTAAATAAAAGTGTTACGTCTCCCAAAAAAATTTAGTTTCACAGACAGTATGCAAGTAATTTCATATGTTTTGAAAAGAAATTAAATTCTGTCACCTAAACTCGATACAAGAGATACACTTGATTATTTTACTGGATTAGCTTCAAATAAGTTTTTCGAAAAAGATTTGAACAGGAGATTACCCAGAAAAATATTTCTTGCGCAAGTGAAATTACCTTTGAAGTTCCAAACCTTTGATTAAGAATAACGGAATGTAACATTTGTTCTGGTCTCAAGAGTCAAAAATCTTTATTGTCTTTTTTGTATAAAACAGTTCAAGTTGAAATGATACAATTCAGATATATTTTCAATTGAACAATAATACTGTATGGAAAAAAATTAGTTGTTTTTGTTCTGAATGTGTTCTAAAATAAAGAAATTAATTCTAAAATAATGTAATCCTTGAATTCAAACTTTTGAAATAATAAATGTAAATATGTTGCTTTAGTTACAATTTGTTTTAGAGATATGTAGAGTTTTAGAAAAGGGTCAAAATGAAAAGCTGTTATTTTATGAAAAATAAAATTTTGAAACGTGAGAAAGAAGTAAATAATTGGAATTTCACTAATTTACTGTCTTATTATATAGCTGAATTAGTACATGAATGAATTAAAAGCAATTATTTTTTACGTCATGTTGAAAGTGTATTTTGAAACATTTGACATATAATTTCATAGTATATTATCTCTTGCAAATTAGAACAGCTGAATTGTTTGAGAAATATATATTGTACAGAAATTTTAAGCAAAAACATAAGTTTAAAGAGCAATACGTTTAATTCTTAAGAGAATGACGAATACACAGTTTGTTATTTCAGAAGCATTTTATTAATTTCTGAAATTTTTACTTTTGTTTCTGTAGTTATATTACTGGTAAACATTCTGAAATATATTACAGCATTTTACCGTTCGTTTTAAGTTTGACTTTTCAAAAGCTTCGATTTGATTTCTTTTTTAATTAAAATTAAGAGAAATATTAAAGTCTTAATCCATTCCAAAAATTATCATTTTACGAAATTTCATTTAAAGAAACGAATAGTTAAATTTAAGTCATTCCAACCATTTTTTCCATCTCTTGAAAATCAATGTAATTTAATTTATTTAATTAAGAACAGAATTTCTTTAAAGTATGGTTTAATGAGTAATACGTTCTGTGTATTTTTATTAATTCATGACTTAACTTGTTACTGAGATATTTAAATCAGATCAAAATAATAAAAGTCCCATGTGTTTTTTCTATGCTCTTGCAATAGTTTCAGTAACTGAGATTCTTATGGTGCTAGTATGTAGAAGGTAATAAGAAGGTAATGTATTATTAAATTATGAATTGAATTAGATAATTAAGTTAATTATTTAACCATTATGTTTCAAGAGTATTTTCCTTGTTTTGCTATTTTATTTTTATTTTTTCAAGTAGAAAGCATTAATGTGCATACAATTCATTGAAATCTTTCCTTTTCATTTAATGTAATTTCAAAGTAAAAACAATGTTAAAATATCGATACAAATGTATATATACTATTCTATTGAATTAAACGCACAATTTAGAATGTTCAGTATATTGTGACTCTCTTGGAATTTTATAAGAGTTAAACAAAATTACTTCATATTACTTTTGGATTTTGAAAAAAATAACTAAATGACTAAATTATCAATCAAACTGTGTTAGAAAACAATAGCTGATGCAATTTTTTGTTACGATTGTTTCTGCAAAATATGTCTTTAGAATAGTTCAGATTTTTTTTATAAAAATTCAACTCTATTTAGTTTAAGAAAGACATAATTTCTATGAAATCATCATTAAAACTCTTACAGCAACATAAGGTTTTAAAATTTTGAATGTTATAAAAAATGTTAAATGTGAAATAAAAACTTTTACAACATTCACCAGAATAATATTTTAAATTGAAAAGGTAGTTAAATTTATTGATTATAAATTTTCTGCACTAAGACTATTTGAAAAAATTTTAATATTATGTTACATGTTTTCTTACAAATATTGTTCAAAAATTTTGAAGAATTTTGAATATATTTTAACTTACTCAAGAAGTTTATACGACAATAATTAATAGGAGAATAGAAAAAGAGTTGGCATCTGAAATATTAATATGAGTTACTCGTAGATTCAATGAAAAATCTTCTCCTAAAATTAATATTACATGGTTATAATATTTAGAAATATTAGTTGGAGTAAAACAATCGAAATTTCTTCAAATCTTTTCAGTAAACCAGTCTTAAATAGAGAATACGCGCGCGATTTATATTTCAAAATTTAATTGAACGCAAAACATATCTGATTAAAAACAATTTAAACTACGAGTGAAAATAGAATAAAATATTACAAAATGTACCTGCCAATATTTTCGAAAATCCAAAAATCAATACTTTAATTACAGTGAAGTTTGGAATATCCCATAAGAAAAACAAGGAATATTGAGAAAATATTTGCAGAAAGATATTATTACAGATGTCGTAAAATCAGCTCTTTCATAAACAGAAGGAAGATTTTATGTCCAGTTTGCATCTCGGAGAAAGTTGATTAAAAGTAATATGCGTTAAAAAATCAATAAATTTAGAATCTACTTATTTTCAAAATCCAAACTAAGAGCATTTTTCCGCACTGTTATCTGACTATTTAAGGAAAGTTAAAAGTAAAAATGAAATTTTTCGTATTGGAAAAGGATTGAAAAGGGGATATGCCTTCTGATTAGAAACTGGAGCATCATTAGCTAATGTAGTTCCAGAAAGAAAAGAAGAATTGAAAATCGAAAATAATACAATGAATGAGGGAAAGTCATTAGTTATATCACTCATTAGATACAATGAATAGTACTCTTCAAAGATTCTCAGTGCGGACACGCCGACCTGAGACTTTTAAAGAAAACAATATTTTAAACTGCATTTCTTAAGTTATTTTGAGCTCTTCTAATACTTGAAAATGTCTGTATTTATATTTATGAGTGAGAGCAAAGTTTGAAAATTCATTATTAACAAGAGTAAAAATCACGGTTATATTCACTAAATCTTATTTTATGATTGGGATACATTTTTATAAAAAAAATTGCCTAATTCTTCTTACAGAAGTACAAAATTACACATATATAATAAATAATTTCCGAAAAATCAAAATCTGTAATTTTTCACTTTGGAACAATTAATTTATGAATCATTTTCTTTCAATAAAAATCAATGTAATTATAATAAATTTTGAGCTCTTCTATTAATGGAAAATGTATTTATATATATAAAAGATTAGTTAGAGTTGATTGGCTCAAGGTCCAAAATTGACCAAGCTACATGAAGTATTTATGAACGAAGCACAGTTTAAAATTTTAGTTTTGAGAACTTAAATTCACAAATCTAATTAATAAATTTGATTTCTTAAATGGCATCATTTTAATAAATAAAAATTGTCTGAGGTTTCATTTATTATATTTTATTTTGTTAAATACTTACAATATGTTACTTTGAAATAAATTGTTTCCTACAAATGAAAATCTATAACTTTTCATTTTGGACAAAAATTTATCCATAAAATATTTTCTAATGTTATAAATCAATGAAATGTGTGATAATATATTTTGAAATATTCTGTTAATCAAAAATATTTGTATTGATATTTTTGAATGTGAACATAATTTAAAAATCCATTATTAAAAATAAAAATTCATGGCTCCATTCATTATTTGCTTTCAAGATTCCGGTATATTTTGCTAAATATTTTGTCTGCGGTTTCATTTACAAGAATATAATTTTACTTTAAAATGAACTGTATATTAAGAAGGAAAATCTCTAACATTTCTATTTGTGTAATTCCATTTATGAATTATTACCTAACATTATAAATCAATTTAATGAAAATGTATAGCAATACAAATATGTTTCATAAATTACATAAATTGTGACTGATAAAAGATGCAGGATATATACACCATGGATATTGTAAAATTTAACTATTCAAAACGAAGAATTAAACCCAGATTAAAAATATTAACTGTAACTTCAGATTGCGTTAAACCGCTTGCTGGTATTCCTAGTTGTTAATTTGTTCTGTCCCAACTTCACTGTAATCTCCAAAATCTCTCTTGTAACAATAATGATGATTGCACTCATTTTCTTTCAAATGCTGTTGTGTAATGCGATGTGATCTGCACAACATTTTCAAGAACTTAAACTTAGTAAATAAATTTTGTTGAAAACGAGGAAATGGGAAAATGTTTTTGGTGATAAATATAATATAAATCTTCTCAAGTTGTTGAAAACAGTTTTATATGTTGCACTCGAACATTCATGTGTATTAAAAAAACTAATGTGTGAACAAATACAAAATAGCTCAAAATTTTATTTATAAGTTAAATCAATATTTTTTCCAAATAAAAAAATTAAGTGTTAATAAATATCACTTAAAGCATTAAAAATTGTATTTTAATCGTTATATTTTTTTCCTTTCGTTAACTACAATTGTAAGCTAAAATAAAAAATAAATAATATAAGTTTAATACTTTTTTTTTAAATTTTTACAAAAGTGTATTTTGTCAAAAAAACTCATAAATTCCCTCCAATAAACTCTGCGTACATTTTCAAAAAATGCAAAACATAAGTTTTTTACATTATTTCAATACTTTGTTGCACATCCTTTATTCCTCAAAACAACTTGCAGGCGTTTAGGCATTGACTGCACTAATTTCTCAGTGTCACCGACGTAAATTTTGCCCATTCTTTCTGCAATTTACTAATTAGCTCATTTCGCGGCACAATATTGTGTTTTCGAATTCGTTTCTCCAATTTTGCCTACAAAAGTTTGAATGGATTGAGGTCTGGGGAGTGTGGAGGAGTGCGCAACTCTCTTGAAGTGTGATAGAGGAGATATTTATTCATTAGCTGTATGTTTCGGATCGTGTGTTGTTTTGTTGGAAAATAAAGGTATTAGAAAAATTTGAATTTCGGGCACTGTCTCGTACATTTTTCTTCAGAATATCCAGTTCTATTTGTCTAGGAAATGTATGGCTTAGACCTAGGTTTGCATCCATGATAATCGACCTTTCGCAGCAATTTTCGTACAGTTTCAGGTAAAGTTTTCTTGTTGCTAGTTAAAAAAATGTCTTTTGCAATACTTGCAGCAGAAAGCTTAGGATTTAGTTTAATTTATAAAATATTTTTTTTTCTTTTCTCTGCGTTAGCTTCTTTGGTCTTCCACATCTTGGTTTACGACAAGACTACAAGTGTCAAGATAGTTCTGAATAACTCTTTGTACACTAGAAAATGGTTTTCTAATGGTTTTACCAATATCACGAAGAGGTTTTACCTTCATCTCTCAAGTTTATAATTAGTTCTCTCTTAACTAAAGGAATTTCTTTATTGGTTGTCATTTTCATCAAAGAAAATAGAAATAAAAAATTCTAATCAACAAGAAATTTACTTTGGAAGTCACTGACCTTGAAAGTGTAACCTTCTTTGCATTCTCAAGTTTGAAGTTTCGAAGTTAGATAAGAAATCCCCCGCCTCCTTTAGGTTGTACGCAAACTTTACTGGCCTTGATTTCTGGCCAATTATCTTTTAAAAATTAGTGTACATAAATTATTAGATATGAAAATATTACAGTTAAATAATTCCAAAGTCCCTTATTGAAACGAAATAAAAAAAAATCAAACTATAAGAAACTACCCTTTTTGCACCTTAAATTTGGATTTAATATTACTTTATCTTGATGTGCGCAGACTTTACCGATTAACTCACGCACGCACGCACACACACACACACACACACACACATTTCATTATTGTTAAATTGAAGAGTTTATTGAATGTCTCTGTAACAGTGTTTAAATTACAACACAAGATTTATATAGGAAAGTTATTAATTCATTGTGTAAGCAAAAATATTATTTTTACGATTCTTGAATGTCTGAAGTTATAAAATAATCTGTTACGAATGTAATATTAAAATAATAAAATTTTAAATGAAAATATTTACTTCATATTTTTTATATTAATTTATTATACTTTGTGATTACACTAGTTAAATTTTTAAGCTTAATATTATGTTATTTTATAATTATTAAGCGTAAGATATACAAGCTTAATATTACATTAATATTTTTGAATTAATATGCATTATTTTAGGAAGGAATTGTGAGAGTTATATCTAAATAAATTAACAGCAATACTAACTATTATATTCAATATTTGAATTGCAAAGAAATACATAAAGTATCATAAAATATAAGCCAAATATACTTTCATAGGATTTGAATTTATTTCATAAGATTTTAATGGATTTAAAGTTGAAAAAAAAATAGAATTTATGTAAAAAAATAGAAAACTCACAGTGGAATAGAAAAACGATATTTACATTAGAACTCTAAATTAAAAAGATAAATGGTGCTTTTGTTCCCTGTTCCAAACATCTGTAATTGCAAAATTGCTATAATTAATTTAAAAGGACAGACAATGAGTATTCTTTTACAGCTTGTCACATGCAAATTGAACAAATTTTGATAAAAATTATCAATGTTTTAATCATTGTCAATTTCCCACTTTACATTTTAAAGTATTCCAAAAATTGTAAGGCATTTTTGTCGATAGATTAAAGTAAATAATAAAATCAAATAAAAAATCATGAATGGATATCGGAAGGATAGGGAAGACGATTTGATGTGTCATTTGATATGAAAAACAAACTGTTAATCTTAAACATAAAAAAATGCATTCTGTTTTCAAAATACAAATGTACTGATGAATATATTTTCATTTGATGATAGTTTCTTTATGCATTTTTTTATAGTTTAATGAAAAACTTAACTAATTAGAATGGAATTGAAAAATAATAATTGAAGAATAAGAAAAGAATTGATTTGGAATTTATCATAAATGATTAAAATATCCACACTGAATTTTTCTAAGAGTATTTATCATGAAAAAATGCATTTAAATGAGCATAATCATAGAACTATTGTATTCTAATCCTTGAAATTTTAAATCGGATTTATTCTTATAAAATAATTCAAATCCCCAGATTTCAATGTGAACAAGATTTATTTCAATAAACACATATTGATAAGATTAAACAATATTGTTTTTGTACTGATTGTATTATAATTCCACTTTCACAACTAACAATTCACATAAAATTCTTAAATTCTTTTTGTGATGTACATACATATATACATATTAGGTTCATTGATTGAGTTTCATATTTTTATATATTTATCTGTGGTAATAAACTTTTTAAGAAACTACTTTTTTATAGCTTTTGTGTTAAAAGAATTCTAACTTTTACTAATTCCATGTCCATATTCCCAGGTTAGCTCCTTGGATTACCTTTTCCATCTTAAGTCAGAGATGTAATCTAATGGACTTTTCTTTTGGGAGACTTTCATTTGGATGAATGGATTACTTAATCACAATGAATTAACGGAATAATATTTCAAAATAAATACAAAGGATCTGAATTATTTATTTAAATAAACATTAGATTCACAGAGCATAGTTTTAAGAATATATTATTATACATGAAATTTATAAATGTATCAATTTAATTAGCCAGTTATGAATTTAATTAAAATGCATTAAAGAACACATGATATTGCAAAAGCCCTTATATAAATTGAAATTTAAAATAAAAATATTGGAAAAATACTATTTAATTTAATAAGGAAATGTGAGAACGAATAAAATAAAGCATATTACGCCATAAAGATTAAGTTCAATATTTTGGGTATAAAAAATGTTATGTTATTATTATTCAACAGGCACTAAAATTAGATTTAACTGCCAAACTAATACTTTTCCCGATAAAATAACTTAAAAGGATTTAAATTGCTAATAATTTGAATTTATTATTGATGTACGATACTTATTCTAAAAATTGCTGATAGATATTAGAAAACTGAAATACGCTTGCTACATAATTTAGATGAATCTCACAGATTTTGACATATATAAAGAATAGGAACTATCATATATATTACGAAATATTAACACTCCTATATATATATATTATAATTTTACAGCATTTAATGATTTTTAAATAAACAACAGAAATAGATTTTCCTGTATTTATTACATAATTATTGATAGTTGTAATTACCAAACTTGAAATATGATAAAATCTTTATCTATCTATATACGTAAAGTTATTTCCTATTTACAAGCTTCAGATTTACTTTTTTAGAAATATCAACCAAACAACTCTTGTCTTTTTTTACATTGAAGCATTTTTTTACTATAGAAATGAAATTATTTTCAGAATTTAAACTTCACAGAAATAGCTGCAGTTTACAGTGTATTTTTAGAAGTAATAAATTATGAAATTTAAAATTTATAATATTTTATTTTAAAGTTATAAATGTGATATTTAACTTTATTTGTATATTAATAATGTTTAGATCACAAAAATGAATTTATGTATCTTTATTGCTTGAGGGATTGTAAATTTCTTAACTTCTCGAAATATGTTATTTATCTATATCTATCTATCTATTTATCTATCTCTCTCTCTATATATATATATATATAAATTTTAAATGAATCGTATCACAAAATGAAACAAAAAGGGCGATGATGCGCAAACTTTTCACAAGTTAACTAGTTAACTTTTAATGACTTTTACTTATTCAGGCACAAATATGGATTGTCTTATACTAATTTATTCATGACCATGTAAAACTATAACAAACTTGTGAAGAAATATCTAAAAAATTTGGGGCTCTTAATATTTCTAAAACTGGGAGCAATGATACATTTTCTTGCATTTGCATTTTGCTTGCATCCGATGGAATTTTGGATGTAATATAAGCAGTTTTGAACACCTCGAACTGCATCTCTGCAGGACGCACATTCATGTAAACTTAAATACATAATTTATTAACTGTTTTCCTTTCCCATTAATATTTTGAATTAAAAAAAAGGGTTTTTAATGTTGTTTTGTTTAAAAAATTTAAAAATAAATGCAACTGGTTTTAAGACAAAATAAAATGACTTAATTTTAAAAACGATAAGACTCAAATTTATTTAGCAAAAATATTTAGAAAAAATTTTTTTGTTCCAAATGATTTTGCTAAATAAATTTAAAAAAACGTGCAAACACATCTATTTTTGAGATACAATTACTAAGTTTTGACTAAAAAGATCTAAAATATAGAAAAAAAAATTAAAATAAAAAACCTTAATTTTCCTAAATTTTTAGCCAGTTCTTAGGTATATTTTACTATATTTTTAAAAATAATTTGGCGATATTAAAAATAACTTTATATTACATATTGTTAAATTCTGCGCTTACTGAAAATTTCCATTGCATTTATTTCCATTTTATTCATTAAAATATTTTAATCAATAAAATCGATTAAAGTTGGATTTAAAATTATATAATGATAAACTATTGGACCTTCATGGAAGTTTTTAAAATTTGCTGATTTATTTTATTCTATTCTTTTTAGCATTTTTATTCTTTTAAAGCTCCAAGAAAACGCATATATTACATTTTTAACAGAAAGGGAGTATTGGTATATTGATAAATGCTGATAACAAATTTAAAATATAAATGTTTTCTATTGAAAAATTTCAATAACATCGCAAATATAATGACATACGTCTTGAGTGTGTGTTTGGATGTGGAGTTAAATATATATTTATTGTAATTAATTTAAAGTTAAAATAAATATAAAACAGTTACAATGAATTAAAGGACATATGATTTATAAGTATTTATATATTCTAAAGAAATATATATTTTCATATATTTTTATTTGTAGATGTCAATACAGTTTGCTTAAATAATCATCAAAAATCTTGTCGTTACATAATATTTCTCAATTAACTTAAATGCGTTATCAAAAATTTTAATAATGTCTTTATTCTTATTATATAAGTATAAAGACATTATTAAATTTTAATAATGTCTTTATACTTATTATTATAAGTTTTAAATAATTACTAAATAATGTTTTAATAATAATTAATCTTATTCTAATTTTAAAAGAGGATCTTACGAATAATATTAATAATTAAAAGTCTTTGAGAGATTCATTTTAAAATATTTTTATTTAATTGGAAAACTGGTCTAAATTTTCTACAAAGCAGACTTAAAGTATTTTTGAAAATGTTAGAAATCCTTAAAGTTAGAATTATATTCTGCGACTGACATTCTTCTAACTCTTATACTGGTAGAGAAAGGTGAGAAAATATTAATCCATTTAATGGTAAATAAGCAAGTAAATAAGATAGTTTTGTATACTTAAAATTTTAATTAATTGAAGTTTAATGGGCTTAAATTATCAAAATAAGCTGTGACATCAATAAAAAAAAATAACAAACACAGTACTTATATTTACATATCTAGATCAATATTTATAATTAGTCTATTTGAATTTACAAAGATTAAGTTAAATTTATACATTATATATACATGATTGAAATGATTTACGTTCTAAATAATAAACTAAAAAGCCTGAAAATGGATGAAAAGTTTTAATTACAGTGTTCTACAAATATTTAAAGAAAAATTCCTTTATGTGCTGTAGATTATTTAAATTATTTGATACAAGCTATTGTGCTCAAGTAGGTATCAACTGCTAATATCAATAATTAATTTGTATTATTTCCCGCATCCCACCGTAAATATCATTGTTTATATTCTAAAAAGTTGTAAATTTTATGTTTTGTAATCAATGAATTTAGCTTTTACTAAAATCAAACATATGATAAACTTAAGTAAAGGCCAAATGAATTGATTGTTAATACACTGATTTAATAATTAAAGTTTTAGTTCTTTTATGCTTGTATTGGATTTTAAACTTACTAAGAAAATTATTTTGTTAAAATCTCATTTAAATATACGTCATTAGTGATTAATTTAATGGTGAGCTTTTCTATTTAAGGTTTATAATTTTTTCATAAAAAATTAATGTACTTGAATATTTTTATATTTGATTAATTTATTAAAGTGGGAAAAAATTTGGCAAATATGACACATTTGCTCTATTATGATTAAAGTGTTTTCACATTATTTTGAACATTTTTCCAGGATGAGTTTATTAATTGAGTAATAAAATTTTTACATTCCAATGTAACCTAATGAATTGAATAGTATATTGAGGAATAGATAAAATAATCAGAAATTTCGTTTTCTGCAAAAAAATGTATCAAATTAATTAAAACTTAATAATTAAAGAAGTTGCGCAAACTTAAGTACTTTGTGACTTAATGTTACAATTTCATTACTAAATTATAAGTTATGTTCTTACAAGTTATCTGACACCCATGTTTTATAGACTATTTGCCGATTAACTTAATCACATGGGTTTAAAATTGAATGCTAAACGCGTTATTCAGACAGATTTTTACATAAATTCGTGATTTTGAACAATAATTTTTCAAACCTTATTCAACTGAAAACACAGAAAAATGTAACTTCAAAAAGTTATGGTACTCTGAATCTGCTCTTCATATTTACTAACACTGAACAACACTTTCACCGAATTTCTAAAAACGACTAAACTATTTCTGATTGTAAACTAGAGAACACAGAGGCTAAGTAATAAGTAAACATTATTTTAATGTAGAGAGAGAGAGATCTTATATTTGATTCTAGAAATAGCTGTGAAACTGAAATGGATCTTCGCTTCGATTTTATGCATGAACAACTGTTATAGTAATTTCTTTTGAGTTTTCCGAGTTTCCTTCAGTGTGACGCCTTAAAACTAAACAACAATCAATAAAAATCTTTCTGTAAGCCTTCCATGGAGAAAATTGAAGAATAAACCTTACACAAACCTTCATCAGTTAATATATTTATAATCACGATTCACTTTGCAGTGTTCCTGTATATAAAAACATATATACATTTCAATATATAAGAGCCTTAGGCGTACTGCAAGTGGTGAAATAGCTCTATTTGGAGAAAAAAATAAAAACTCGGGCTTATAGCTGCTAAACAATGGGATATGGTTTCGTATATCTGTTTTAGGAATAATATATTTCTTCTATACCAGAACATCTGTCGGTGTAAATGCTTGGAAGTGCTAAGGTTTTCTTCTCTGTGTAACATAAATACAAACTGTAACTATATATCTATCTTATTCCCTGAAACAACGCCTCCAGAAAAATCCAGTGCTTTTATTCAATCCGTTATGTGACATCGAAAATAAGTTTCAAATCAAAAAATACTTCATACTCAGTATTTTTTTACAACAGAAATTGAATAGAACCCCGTGTTAAATAAATTGTAACTATATTCAGCGTTTTCAGATATATTTAATGTGAATACGTTATATGTATTATCTTTGTCTCTCTGTTCTAAAACAAATTTTACTTTAAAAAAATGCATTCTTTACGATAAAACAAAATTTTAATAGACAATATGGATTAATGCATAAATTATGAGGGTATGAATTCAAACCGACATATTAATTACAAACGAAAATTCTGCATCCTGGATTAGATGAAGCAAATTTAAAATTCAGATATGTTCATTAAAAGTTAATAAATTTGCATTCATGATTAATTTTAGCAATTTTAAATCAATTTTTATTTCAAAATATGGTATTTTCACTTCGATATTGGTATAATCAAGACACAAATAAGGCATTGTAATTATTTACACATAATGATAATATATAGCGTATATTAGGATAAATATCGATTTAAGCATTTTGCAGAATATCCAGATAAAAAATGCATTTTTACCGATATTATGATAAATAAAGAACAATTGATATTTTCCAGCAAAAGTTTAATCAGGAGATTAATTAGGTCTAAATTACTCCGATTTTAAGAAACGCTTAAAATTTTAACTTTTAGCATTCCAGCATTTCTACAAAAGCAGCCACTGTATGTTTTTAAAAAAGTTAAAAATATCTCACTGCGACTTAAAAATCGGTAGAAAGTACGCATGGAAGTTGAGTATTGATATTATATATGGTAACTCTTTAAATTTTTTACATATTTCTTAAAACTATACGTATTACTCAAACAACAAAATCTTATTTTGTAAAAGAAAATGCCTAATTTTTATCAAGAAGTAGATTTGGAAAGAAATTTGTATTCAAATATTCTGAAATTACATTTTCAGATGCATAGATTTTCCATCAATAATAGGTATGAGATGAAAGGACAGACTAGCATTATTTAGACTCAAATTTGGAAGAAAGCATTAAATACTTTCAATTCAAGAATTGAAATATCAAAATTTACAGATTTCATGGGAAATACATATTGGTTTTGACATTTTTGTTTTTTAAATCAAAACTTTTCTTTTCATCCAATAAATAAATTTTTGTAGGGGTATGTATTCCTCATAACGTAAGTTTTATGTTTTCAAATTTTAAACACTGAAATATACATGAATGAAGTTGTAAAAATCGATATATTTTCATCACTTCTCCCTTATGGCTTATTTTTGATTTTTGTTTTCTACATTTTTAAATTAATATTACATACGTCATAATACACAAGTCAATATTATGCAACTATAATGCTCATGATCCTCAGTTCTTTTTAAAATTTAGTTTGGCATTTATGTTTACGTGCCCAGTTTTTCGAAAAAAATTGGTTTTTAAACATGGTTGGACGCATAAGTGAACAACATATTCTGTGAATTTGAATTGGAATTCATGTTGAATATCAGATATATTCGAAATACAATAAAGAAGCTTTTATAACACATTGTAACGAAAATGGAAGTCAAAGAATAAAAAGTTACAAACCACTTGGGAAGTAACACTAACTGTAACGTCTAGCACAAGCAACTGCTTCCTTCATTCCAAGAAAAATTTCCTCTTCGAATCTTCTTTCAAATAGGTAAATACATCATAGGCAATGTCAAGGACATTCCATTGCATTCCAAAACCATAAGTCTAGCTTTACTGATAGCAGCACATTGCCAAGAAGTATACTTCAAAATGGCGTATATATACACCTTGGACAATCAACACATACGACTGCAGCAGGCAAAGGATTTAGTCAGAAAGTAATTTTATCATCATTGCTATTTTTATTTTTTCCTAGAGTCATATTTCAATTATTAGGACATACTTGGATCCAGTATTAAAAGATATGAGATTAAAAATGAGAGAGATTTTTTACTTCCTTGCAGATAAGGTGACTTCATCTGATGGTTTTCATAAATTCAATAAAGCTTCTGAAATTGAAAGGATTTAAGCTGTATTGGATCAAGTATATTATTTGTAGACACTTTTGGAAATTTTTATGTTTTTGAACTTTGTTTGCTTATAAAAAATGTTACGTTTCGCAAAATGCAAACTTGTATGCATCATTTTAAAGAGAATTGATTACTGAATTCAATACAAAACACAAAATTCAATTATTTGCAATGTAAAAAGGTTAAACGATCATAGATATCGATATACATTAGATAGTGATGATTGCAGTGAGTTATCAGTACTTAGTAGAGCACCCTTTATTTTTGATTATAGCTTCACATCGACATTTCATTGATCTGACAGGAGTTTTAAGCTCTTCTTTCGTTATTACATGATGCCAAGAAACAATTATAGCCTAAATTAGTTCCCTTTTATTTGATGGGCGTCTCATTCGGACAAGAGTTTTCAAACGGTTTCAAACGGAAAATTTTCGATAGGATTGAGGTCAGGGCTGTTTCCTGGCCATGACAACAATTTAATACTCTTTGTACGAAATCACTCTATCGATATTTTGGCCGTGTGGCAAGGAGAAGAATCCTGCTGAAAAATAAACGAAGCATTGTTAGGAAAGAGATCTCTGAGGGAAGGTAGAAGTTTTGGTTCTAGAATAGTGTCACTGTATTTCCTGGCATTTAGTGTCCCATCGATGACATGAAGGTGACCAATACCATCTGCGGACATGCTTGACCAAATCATAACACTAACTGGGTTCTTCACAGTTGCTTGAATGCAGTCAAATGGTCAGATGTTTCAGTCAAATGCTTGAATGCAGTCAGGATGTAGCTCTTCTCCTATTCTACGTTTTATATATTTTCGCCAATCACTATCGAATAAAGTTTCATAACTCCATATAACTTGTGACCACTGATCATCTGTCCAATTAACGTGTTCCTTTGCCCACTGTAGTCTTTTTTTTTTCGTTGCTGAAAATTAAAATAAGGCTTATTTCCTGAAATTTTACCTCTCAGTCCAACATCTGTTAATCTTCTGATTGTTCTTGAACTGACAGAAACACCAGCATCATTCAGATCATTTCTTATGGCCGCTAATGACATTTTTCTATCTTGGAGACATAGTCTTTTTATTCTTCTGTCATCAATAGATGTGGTGCACCTTTTTCGGATTTTTCCTTCTTTGTTTTCATTGAATTTGTCTCTTGATATTGTAAAGAAAACTTTCGGACTTCAGATGTAGTCACTGAACTACCTACCTGTCTTACAATTTCAGCATAGGAAAGACCACTTTCTCGTAACACAATAATATTACATCTCTTTCTAGGTGTCCAATCTACTCCTTTATTTGATGTCATTACTTCTTGATTAATATTAAAACTTTTTACAAAAATTCTTACTTGTAATTGCAGTGTATAAGAAAAAGGTTTGAAAACTCTTGTCCGAATGAGGAGCTCATCAAATAAAAGGGAACTAATTGAGGCTATAATTGTTTCCTGGCATCATGAAATAACGAAAGAAGAGCTTAAGACTCTTGTCAGCTCAATGAAATGTCGATGTGAAGCTTTAATCAAAAATAAAGGGTACTCTACTAAGTACTGATAACTCACTGCAATCATCGCTATCTAATGTATATCGATAACTATTATTATTTAAATTTTTTGTATTGCAAATAATTGAATTTTGTGTTTTGTATTGAATTTAGTAATCAATACTCTTTAAAATGATGTATACAAGTTTGCATTTTGCGTAACGTAACATTTTCTATAAGGATACAAAATTCAAAAACATAAAAATTTCCAAAAGTGTCCACAATTTTGGTATATATATATATATATAGGTATGTACTTAAAACTTTTATATTATAAGAGCATAAAAATTAAAAATCTTGATATGCATAATCATGTGAATGAATAGAATACTTCATTCTTTTCATTACCAAATATAAATCCTTAACATATTCTCGAAATAAAGATTTAATTTCTATTTTTGATGCATGAGATAAATAGACAAATTATAATGAAAGAAATGATCAATATAAATTTAAATAATTATTCATTTTATCTAGATGATTAAATCCGCCCACCCGTCTAATAACATTTAATAATTTTACAACCAGGGAAAATATTTTAAAGCAAAATATCATTACTGAATAATTAATATATTAATTCTCTTTACTTAAGGAATAAAATGAAATATTTTCTCACACAAGCAATTTAAAATGTTCTTTAATTTATATATGTGTCAAGAATTTACCTGACATTTAATCAGAATATTGTATTCATCTTTGAAACATGAATAATGCATTATGTCCTCACTGCTTATGAATATAGCTTGTTGTTAATTCATCAATTACACATCGATAATGAGGCTTTCTTTTCATTGCAAACTTGAATTAATTTTAATTTATAAACTCATTAATATTGTTTAATTTTCCCAAAATATGTGTGACGAACTCAGAAAGCTGACAAATAATGTCTTTCGTAAGAAAATTAGCCAAATTCGTAATAGTTTAACAGCCAATATTTTAACTAATGATAATTAGGCTATTCATTTAAGAAATCAACTTAAATAATTAAAATATGTGATATATTCATTTTTTAAAAATGTAGTTAGTGTGTAGCATCTTTAATATATTTAATATAGTCCAATATTTGCAACATAATTCTAAATTATTATTATTACTTAATTTTTCATATGAATCTATGCATTACTTAAAATATTTATTATATTCTTGTTTATAATATTTATGACAAACATGAAAACAAATATTGATGTTTATGGTGCTATTATTTTAGTTACTACTTACTTTAATGGTGTTTGTGATTTTAGTTTAGTTATTAGATGAAAAACTCTGAATTATATTGTTTAGAGCCAAGTTAATTTTAACTATTTTTTTATTTAAAATATTAGCAAGTAATATACAACACATAATGCTCACACGGATGCTAATTTGATTTAGCTCAACATAAGTGCTAACTCATAACGACAAAAAATTTAAGTCATTATTTGTAATCTTGCTGTGTTAACATCTAATTACTTTTATGAATACTTTAAAAAATATTTATACAGTGTTAATTTATTTGATTAAATTATGATTTTCGGCTTTCCATTACTGAAAACATTTTCTGTAATATTTTACTACTGTCAAAGAACGTGATTTTAAGAATGATAGACACTCTTTTACAAAAAAAATCGAAGTACTAAAGAGAATTTGTCCGATTGTGATGAAATTTCACAGACGAAGATATCTTGATTAAAGATGTAAGTGGTAAAATTTTCAGAGCTAATGAACATGAATTGTGGTCACCGAGTGCATTTCTGATGATTAACTAGTAAAGTATAAAACTGATAATAGAGGCAGAAATATCTTTTGGCGTATTCACAGTTGTCATTCCCAAGAGAAATACCAAATGATGCCATCACGACCATTTCAAACACCTTTTAGGCGACTGAATGATTTCGTACGGAGTCGCATTGTCGGAATGCGTGAATCTTGGTAGTCATTTCGAACAATGGGTTATCACCTGCAAGTCACAAACACAACTGTGCAAAGGTGCTGGCAGCAATGGTTGCTGTGAAGAACTTATCAATAGAAGGAAGGCTTCGAACATCCAGAGTACAGAAATGCGCGGCAATATCATACGATTGTTTGACAAGCTTTAACATTCAGCTTTATCATTGTCTACTATTCAACGTACTAAAGCCATTTCTATACTACCCGGGACAGCTTACACTTACTTCCATTTAAAGAGCTTACACACATAACTGAGGAGAAGTTACACTCATGACAGTCTTTAAGAAGCCTGGCTTTAACCCCAAAATATCGGTTGAAACGCCTGGAATGACACAACATAATCCCATTTTAACGATGAATCTCATTTTATTTTTGAAGTATTTAACCATCATGCTTGTGTCTGGAGAGGTTGTTGCTAGCTGTCTCAATAATTCTTTATTTTATGCAGGCATACAGACATAAACCCTGGTGTGACAGTGTGAGGTGCTGTCTCACACCATAGCATTGCTTTTCATGGTATGTCATCCGTGGAAATATTTTCAACAAGAAAGTGTCAAATCCCATACACTCAGATATCATTGCTTTGTCATTGGTCCCTTAATATTCTTCCTTGTCCAGCAAGCTAACCAGATCTTTCACCAATCAAACATATTTGAGATATGGGAAGGTGCTAGATTCTGGCCCTAAATATCCCAAAATATCCAAAAATACTGCATATTTGGAGATAGAAATAGTGAATACTTGCCAGTATGACATTAGGAGCATCTATAATTATTTACCCAGGCATATGCAAACATTTATCACCCAAAGGGGCAATTCCATCAACTATTGATTTGAATATTCAAACTCAAGTCATGAGCCATGAATGGGCCCTATGGCTCTTCTATTTTATGATTTAGATATCTACCTATGTGATCTGTACATATATTTAATTTCATTAAAATAACCGATTCGCTTATCTTAATTCGAACAATTGATTCTTAGTGCTTTGATTTTTTGCAAACGAGATTATTGGTCATTAATAAAAATATGAAATGTCTGTTTTGCTCCAATTATAAGGTAAATATTTTATTTTACTTGCATAGTTTTGCCACTGAAAGTGTAGAAATATGATAAATTGAAAAAAATCTAAATTTAGTTCTTTAAAACATATCTGCTAGAAACTGTATACTTTAAAAAATTATACTTTATCCATCGGATTTAAAAGAAAAATCCAATATTATTAAAAGAGTAGTTTTTGCAAAGTGTCATTTGAATCCTTATATATATATATTTTTTTTTGCTTTAAGACCAGAATGGGATGAAAACTTCAAACATGCATAGAGAAACTGAAAAAATACAATTAAAGCTGAAATCTGGAAAGATAAAACGTCATACAATAATTAATTCATTCAAATAATATCATTGAATTCGTAGAGACTATCATTGAATTCGTAGAGAATTTAAAAAAGAGAAATGTGTAAGAAAGTATATTAATCATTTCTTTTTCTCAGGTAGAAAATCGTAATGATAATCAAATCCACATTTTTGCTTGGAATTTTCGAGATTATGATTTTGATGCTAGTGATCTAGAATGTAGCAACTATTCTCTGAATGACTGGCGTGAATACTTTGAAGAATTAAATCGGTGAAGTAGCATTCAGTAAGAAAAGGAATTTTCCAAGCAATTTGGAATATCATATGAAAGATATTTAATCCTGTATGCACAATGAAACAGATTCAAAAGGCTAAAAAATAAAGTTACCACATTCATTGGGATAGAAGAAAATGAATGAGCATCAATTGAACTGCAGGAATATGCTAACTAAGCAATGGAGAAAATTTTCATTGGAAACACTGAGTAAGGGGGATGAAAAATAGATTTTTTATGACATCTCTATGTGCCAAAAATATTTGATGAATCTGACCGAAGCAACAAAATAAACATTGGAACACCCAATTCTCTGAAACTAAAGTGCGCTTGTATCCATGGTGGAATATAAAGTGTTTTCTATATTACAAACTGCCAGATACAAGAATAAATATATTTTTAGAATGATATGAGAAATAATTACAACAATTAAAGGTAAACATAGTAGAAAATGCTTACTTTTCTACAACAGGTGGCTATTCTACAATATTTTTTATTCATGTTAAAGATATTCGAAGAAGAGTTAAAAATTCTTTGCTGGAAAATTTTGGAATATCGGAATTATATTCACGACATTTAGGAATCTACATGTATAGATATAACTCTAAAACTATCTTTAGAGAGACTGCAAATAACTGAATTTTCAAATTAAATTACACTCATGTCCATATGTTAACGACAATCCAGAAACACGTGGAAATTGAAAGTGAAAGAAAAAGAGTGCCACCTACAGAAATATCACACACATAATCAAGCATTATATACAAATCACATGAGCACACCTGATGACGTTAAACATACATCACGTTAGTGAGTGCGGAAGAAAGGGGTACGAAGGACCTGTGTCAAAGAAGTAAACATGCTCACTTTGTCCATTTAGCTTCCAGTGCCACGACAACAAAGGTATGACACAAAGAACGCATGTGGATGTTGTTTTACGGGGTAGAATTATCAATTGCCTTGAATTTGATAGATGTGCGCAGATGGAAATAGCCGATTAAATCAGAATCTCCCTAAATGCCACCTCTAGGCTTTAGCAATGACTCCAAAATGGCGAAAATGTCTAGTAGAGGTTACAGTTGTGGTCATCTCGAGTAAAAGCACCGAATGACTATTAATATTTGCTATTAACCGTCAAAAGAAATAGAAGAAGTAAGAGAGCAGATTTGTCAAGTCGTCGTGGGTAAGACCGTCTCAGGACAAACGGCGTATAGATGTTTGACACATTGTGATATATGTGCTCGTAAGCCATTCAGAAGCAACTTACTGTCACCAGTGGTTACCTTGAAATAAAGAACATTCAATATGAACACAGTAGACTTTTGTTATTTATTTCAATGAGTCGAGGTTTAGCTTTCAGTCCGGTTCTTGTCAGACGTTCATATAAAAAAAGGCTAAGTATATAGTACCAATAAGACAATATCATTTAGAACCAACATTACGGTGGTATAAGAGAGCTCGTTTGGGGAAACATTGTTATGGACTGCAGAACAGATATGCATGATCAAATCTGGGCACTGACAGGCCAAATTTATCTTGACATCATTTTGGAATAAAATGCCTGTTTTCTTAGGGTGTGTGATGTTAATTAAAGTTTATGATGACAACGCCCATCCTCATTGTTCAAATATCACCAACGACTGCCTTCAGTCGAAGGATATCACCAGCATTGTATGGTCAGCATTCTCACCAAACTTGAATTTGTTAGAGAATATGTGGGACACGCTTGAACATTGAATCGTAGCTCGTCAGCCACCTCCTACATCAGTACCGGCCCTTCGGAGATCATTAATTGCTGAGTAAAATTCTCTACCCAAGATGCTGCTCCATAATGTGATTTTCCGTATGCCTTGGCATTGTACGAACTGTATTTCTTCCTATTTGAGATATATGATATATTAACCATCATAACAACAATGTACTGTCTTGTTGTGGTACACGTGATATGTTACGTAAGAGCACTTAGCGAGCAATAGTGGTGGTTTGTATATGCTTTTAATCATACATATATAGTCTCTTTTCTGTTTTTTGCTTAGTTACAGGAGCTTTATGAACAAATCACATTTGTTTTATTTCTGCACGGTTAGATACATATTTCAGCATTATTCTTTATTTGTGGACATGTTTTATCATAAATATTTACTAAATATTAGCACTAAATATACATTTTTTAGCTTTACTAAGTATAATTTTTTTGGAATATATAAAATTAAAGCTTTTAAAACGTTCTATAGATACAAAATAGATTTATAACAACTCAAAGACTCAAATTTAGGGGCTAAAGGAAAACTTATATTTCACACATTTTAAAAAGTGTTTCACTCTATAGATAACAAATAACTTTCTGTTTATATTCATGTTGTTATCACAACGCAAATGTTATTAAAACTCAAGGAAACTATTTAATTTTATTAATTTAAGTTTCGTTACTGTAATAGTTTAACATTGTAGCAATTTTCATTGTAGTAGATAATAGTTTAAACACATTGTAGCAATTTTCATGAAATAAATTTTCAATGGGGAATCAATAAAGAGTCCCCGAGAACAGAAATAATACAATAAAATTTAGAGGAATTTTATGAGAGGAATATTTTTATTTAAAAATTTAACGCGAATCCTCTAAATAAATAAAGTCCTCATTCAGAAGGTCCTCAAAATTTCGTTCGAGGTTGAAGGATGGAGGAATGTTGAAGGACGCTTATACGCCATGGAATGAAATTCTTATTAAAATGCTGACGTCTTCGTAACTTAAAAAACATGCTATGTTTAAATTCGTGAAACTTTGATTTCATCATTTATAATTAGTTTAAAATGACATTAACATTAATTTGAATTTACTGTAAAATTGTTTATACTCATCATTCCGAAACTCATTAATTTAAGAAAATAAATATATGTATAATTTATATTTCTCCCTCTTAAAATAATAACTTGTGCATAACTATTAACAAAGAAGAAAAATGTGCAAAAAATTAGTTCACCCCTTGTCTTTACGTTCACATAGTTTAATATTTTATATAACATGTAATAATATTTATATTTTTTTCCTGCTTCTTGAAAAAAATATTATTTTAGCATTCTTCACAATATGTATTTTCGATTTTATCAAAATACTATTGATTAAAATTCTAATCAACGGTATTATAAAGTATATAATAACTTCATAAATAAGGGAAATTGTATGCGTTTCACACCTTATTCTATTTATTTCTAACTGATCTATACGTGAGACTTTCACAGTGCAAAACAAAATTTTAGAAAAAGATAGGTGAAAAAGATAAACATCATTAAAAATTGTAAATACCATTATTTTCCGTAACTGCAAATTTTCACTGAATATTATGAACATGTTTACCACTGAAAGGTACAGTCCAAGAAAACTGATGATGTTGGTTTTTTCATTCATATGGATTTAAACACGTGTCAAAGTGTGGTGAGCAATTTTTAAATGTGTTCATATTTGTTTCCGATATTTTATTTTATTCTTGAATATATATATTTATATATATATACATAAAACCACTTAATACTCTGCTTAATATTTTCTAATTTTGTTCTAAATGTGCAATTTAAATCTTTAAACCCAAAGTAAGTGCGCGAGTAATTGAAGAAGTTAAAGAATTATCTACAGTTAGGATAATCATAAAGAGATACTCTTACTGAGCAGAGTTTTTTGAGCCTTAAGAGAGAAACTAATTTTGTGGTCTTGTTGCATATTTAATATATATTGTATATTGTTATTAAGGTATTATGTCATGTATATGTTGCACATACAGTCAGATCTTAGAGGTCCTGATATTTATGAATGCAGTTAAAGGATATAATGAAGATATAATAGGCTTTTGCGCATCTTTTTATGATATCATTATGATGTCCATAGAAGTATATGAGAGTTAATATTAAAAATGTCTGTTTCTCTCACGGTTTATTAAATATTTTTTACCATGAAAATATGTATTCTCTACATTCCAAATTCTCTTATATTCTATACTGTATAGACTACAATACATTTTTAAAGAAGCATCTTTATATTAATCAACTAAGAGATAATCCTTATAAGAACGTAAATTTTTATAGAATGATAATTTTTATAGTATAAATTTTTTACTAGTCTGCTAAGAAATATTCCTAAGATAATGATGATTTTTGTAATCAAATTAATGTTTTTTAAGTAGCATTTTAAATGTTTATTAATAGATTCTGTTACTTTAAAAACTATCATCTGAGGAAAATCATCATTTATCTTAGTAGGCATATTACTTAAGAGAATTATAATTTTCCGAGGGTGAAATTTTCTCTATAAATACATGCAAGGGATCCAAACTACAAAAATATATTTCTCGGACATTTCCGAAATGATATATTAAACTAAATAAAAATGCCACCAATTATCTTCATGAGTCTCCATACTTTGGTATTGTTTAGAATTACTGCAAAATAATCTGACATTTAATACCAATTAAAAAAATGAAAAAAAGGTTTTAGATCATAATGACCTTTTATTATGGGATTTTAGATTATCATTTATATCAAAGAAAGATTTAAAAAAAGATTAAAATTTACAGATTCTTTAAAAAAATATAAGTGTTGCCTTTAAACTATTTACAGTCATTTATCAAATAGTCCTCTAAAGAATTTTTTTATTTTAAAATTTTATTTAAATTTTAAGAGAATACTCAATAAGGGATATTTTTATCTTATTTTTAATAAAAGTGGAATTTAAATACTTTTAAGGCATGTCTTCATATAAATTTTGCAATTAATTTTCTAATAGAATTCAAATAAACAAAATTTGAAAAGGAATAAACAATGTAGCTTTAAATAATTTTTTTTAAATAACAACTGTTAATCACGTTTGCAAGAACTGCTTTTGATACTTATTCAGTTATAGCATATTTTTATTTGAATGCTTATTTTTTCTAATTTATGGATGTGCAAAACTTTTTTTTTTCATCATACCTAATAGATATATTTACATTTTTATTAAAGATTCGTTTAAAAGAGAATCCTATCTAAAATACATTCTATCTTAAGATTTATATGTTTTTGTTAAAAATACTCCTATGGAATTATTAACTAAATTCAAATTGATACAAACATTTGTATATATTAATTTAATAAATATTGCTCCCCAATTTATTTTATAGTTGTTTTAATAATAATTTTCTTTAATGTACATGGGCTTACGTCAGTTCTTCAAAATATAGATAAATTTATAATATTGGCTTAAAAATATTAATTCGAATAAAAAAATGATAAAAAAAAAGCAAGTACAACATATCAAATAAAGTATAGGTTGATAAAAATAATAAAATTGTTTTTATTATAACTGTAGATATATTGTCATGGCACCTGTACTTACAAGATTGAAAAGTCCAACATAATCCCTTTCTGGTAGATTCACAGCTGTTAAAAGAAAACATATCAAGAAACATTTATTCAGTATATAGATAATTAAATAAACATTAATAAAATTAATCACACATTACTTTATTTGTGTATCTGAATAACAGCTAACGTTATTAGTGTCCCTAAACTAAGTTTAGATTAATCAACTTAAAATTAGAAAATTTTCTCATGCTTATAAAAATTTCAAAAAATTAATGTACATTTAAAAATAATTTTAGAACAAATTCATTTTCTTTCTCAACATGTTCACACACACAAATTATCATCTACATGCAGGCATATTTTGTATCATCCTATATGTAAGCATATTATTCTATATGTAGGCATATTTTGTATTCTTAAAAAAAAGCATATTCTTTCACAATAATTAAAGGCATTTCCTACAGGTAGAGCGAAAATCTACTAATATCATTGTAAAACGGAATAAAGATGGATTCTTTCCATAAATTCAATAAACAGAATATAAGCTCGTTAAGTATTTCATTAGAAAAATCATCAATACTATAATAACCTACAATTATTTGTAAATATCTGAACAGCGCTACAATTTAAAAATAATTTATGTTAACACACTAACCTCGAAAAGTTCAGAAGCATCATGTTTTTCAAAGTTCATAAGAAAATGGCACTAACAATAAAATTTATAGTTTATATGAATGATAAATATGAACTTATGTACATTTATGCTAAAACAACAGCAACCGCTTTTTTAACGGAAAAAGAACACGTATATATAAGTAACAGAAAAAATTAGCAAAATATCTAGGCTTTCTTAATTACGCGTGAAACTATTGTTGATTTACAACTTTTGAATTCAGATTCGTTGAAAATAATCAGTGTGGTCCTTAAAAAGTCAGAGAGATGCCATTTGCTTGATTCGTTAAGGAGGTAGGTGATCGTATGAATGGAAATGGGGATGTCACAGACTGATACTACTAGGTTCCTTAATGTGACTAGTTGTCTTGTACACCGTCTCTGGAATCAGTATCAAACCAAAGGTTCTATTTCCAGAAGACATGTTTCAGATCAACCAAGAGCAACAACACCTGCAGAAGACTGCTATATAGCCTTTCGATCTGAAGGAAAAAACATTTCTGTGCCGTAACTTTTTGCAGATGACTCTGTAGCATCATGGTGTCTTCACCATGCTGGTCTCTATGCAAGTCAACCAGTTGTGCGTGTTTCTATCATCGGAAAACACAGAAAGGCCACCTTATTTTGAGCAAAAGAACAAATTTCCTGGATCACACAACTATCGGCTTAGGTACGTTTTTACAGACGAGTTCAGATCGACACTAGATAGTGATTCAGAATATGCGCTAATCAGATATCATTTGAGTCTTATTAAATTTTTGAAAACAGAAACACTAGATCACGATCACTTGATAACTTTACAGAAACAAAGCACCAAATGCTATCAATCTAACAATGTGGAAATACACAGTTACCACGATTTTGGAATAATGGTTAGAGCAGGGATCTCACTTGGTGGTTATAGTGACCAGTATGTATTCCAGGGAGGAACATTGACTGGTGTCAGATATCAAGATGAGATCCTTGATTAATATTTTCACCCATATGATGGTACAATTGATAATGATTTCACTCTGATGGAAGAGAACGTACGACCTCATGGAACTGTAATTGTTTAGGAATATCTTTAGTATCTTCGTTTGGAGTGAAGGAAAGGGACAGCTCAATCACTAGACCTGAATCCCATATGGAATCTGTGGTTTATTGAATCAGTTTATCTTGGTAGAGTCTGGTATCTTGGAACCATAAAGCTTGTTCTATCTTGGTAGACAGGTTTCACTTCCTCCAAGATCTATAGGAAAGCTAGAAAGCAGTGCTCTCCGTGTCTGGTCCTCACTTAAAATTTAGGTTACCGAAATATTAAATAACGACATGGAAAGTAGATGCTGCCAATGCCTTAAATTATGTCCCTTATTAAAACTCTTTTTATTATTATTCTCCGGCATTTTATCATATAAAACTGTCATTATCTTTTTCCCAAGAATGGACTTTTCTAGTGAGAAAGCTTTTTTGGGGTAAATCATTTGTAGTTAAAATTAAAAAGGAATGAGGTCTTATCCCCTTGGAAAGCAGAAGAAAATTAGCCATCATTAAATAAACTTATAAAACCAAAGTCTAACTGATTATCATAGCTCAAGAAGAATTTTCAATGCGTGGAAAAGTGCAGATTAAAAGGATTTTCAACCCTGCAGTTTGATCAGAATATCTGTAAATACATCAACCACCGTTACGAATCCCTGGAGATTTTCAGAGAACCGTATCATATATTACGTATTCTCGTGCAGACTAATATTAACTTAATTTTTTTTCAACTTTACACAAAGATATAACCTGTCGCACAAATAAAAGTGAAAGGCGACCACACAGTCAAAATCATTTTCCTCAGCCATCTAAATGCTCCCAGGCTTAGCAATCGCATATATGGACGAGTCTTCCGATTTGATTCTCGATAGAGGTGGAGCGAGAATCTTCTTTTGCGGTTTCGATGGTGATCAGGGGCACCACAGTGTTTCTGTTGTGAAAATTGCTTCCAACTATACTTGTGAGCTCGTGGCTATAATGTGTGCTAAATATCAACTCAGTCATAAGATTATAGAGCTAATCGACAAAATCATTGCTACCCAAAGATCCTGCACCTTACACTGTATACCGGCGCACGCTAATGTCCATGGTAACGAGATAGCCGATGAGCTCGCTAAAAAGGCCCATAATTCTTCTCAGTCATCCAAATGTTTGACCCTCATTGACGCCAATGCAGTTAAATGCCGAAAATTAATTTGCCAGCAAGTTAAAAAGGTTTTCATTCCAGAATTAAACAGTGACAGAACCATTTCAACTATAATATCCAGATTTACAACAAAACACTTGAAAGACATGAGAATATCTACAGATGGGCAAAGGAGTTACTCCAGTCTTTATCCTCACTGCCCGGATAACACTCAACTGTCTTCACATCACATCTTCAGCTGTCCATAAATTATAGCCAAGGTTTTAACATCAGCATAGAGAATCTTGTGGAGTTTCTTTTTACAGATAAAGTTGTAGAGATCACCATGCCTGTCTTTGACAGCTTCAGGGACATTTAGGGTTTTTGACGTACTCCATGGGCACGACATCATCAAATCATTTGTATGATTTTCTTATGTAAACTTCTATGTTGCAATCCATACATATATTTTTTTCTGCACATACCATCCAAATTTAGAATTTCTGTATTCCTTTTCAAATTGGGCACAAGAAAACGGTTGTTCCTTATATTTTGGAGGGCAGTATACTTTTCATTGTTGATTTCTTACACTTAAATATTCATACTTACTGTTTTGAATAATTTACATATTTATTGTTTTGCATACCAAAATTTTCCTATTCATATCTTAAGCTCATTTACAGTTATAAAACCAAACTGCTGTATATTTTACATATTCCAGTGGTACAAATTTTGAACAAATACAAAATTCTAATTTATTTTGTTAGTCCTTATTCATGGGTTCTGTAATGTAAAATAATTTTTTTTATCATGAATCCATAGCTCGTTTCTTAAGTAAAGCCAGATGTATATCTAGAGATAATATTTGCTTCTATCAGAAATTATAAATGCAACTTAATTCGTGCAACATTTTCAATTTCTTTTAGAAAATAAATTCCGTATCTGACATGTAAGCAATGGAAGTTTTTATTTATATATCAGCTTCCTTTTTAATGGTAATGAATATATATATATATATATATATATATATAATTACAAATTAAATTAATTAATAATTTCATATAATAGCACATTTTTAAAAATTTCTGTAATCCAGGAAAGACACATAATTTCTTTTATACAACAAATCAACTAATGTATTTTTTCTACTAATGTCATAAAATAAATAAAATGTGCAGCTAATAAATATTAAATTTATATATAAGTATTGCGTTAATTTCATATATTGTATGTATGTTGATAAAATATACTATGTAATACTTGTTGCCACAACTAATGCAGAAAAATGCAATGTGAAAAATATTAGTCTCAAAAATTCTAATATGTAACAAGTTTTTCTGCATGATTTTCATAATAATTACAGTTAAAGTTTTTATGGATAAAAACTTATTATAACTTTTAAAAAATGAATATTGAGAAAAGGGGATAGTTATAACTTAAACAAAATGGACATTCTTTAGTAACTCAAAACAGCATTTTGGTTACCAGATATGTTTATATATTTTTTCTAGCAAGAAAATACGCAAGAAGATAATTCGAATTCTTTTGATTAAATCTTGCAATTAATGAACTGCTATAAGAACGTTTCAATGAACGTTTAAATTAAAATGAATTTGTTTTTGTTTCCATAGAACTATTACATGAAAACTATTTCTTCAAATTTTCTAAACTCTACGTACTTTTATAATATTAGTTTTTTGTCTAAAATAACATGTTTTCTCAGAAGAATTTGTATGTTAGAAATAAAGAAGTTATTAAGTTAATTTTCAGTTTTTCCCAAGCTTGTTGATTTGGACAAGCATTAATTTCTGGGTTGAATGAAAACAACGAAACTGTGTTTAAATTGGAATGCAGTGAAAAATATACAAGGAATTAAAAAAAAATCATATTCATAAGGGCCACTGTCAGCGGCAATATTTTAAAATTATTTATTTAAAATTTTGGTCACAGAAAAAATAAAAAATGTAGTAAGAGCGTATTTCATCTTTATCATTTAATATGTATACTGTTTCACACAAAAACATTTTAATAAATCTTCTTTCTCACATATCTTCTTACAATCTTTGCGCTAGAATTCACTTTCACTCGCAATTCTTGTTCGAAAGATTTTTTTTCAAATTCTATAAAGTTATTTCCGCTTGGTTTATACTCTAGACATTTGCTTTTTATTCGACAGTAAATTTGTTTGAATAAAGGGCAATTTTTAAAGGATATATTCTCTTCTCTTTCAATTTTATCACTTTTTTTGAAGATGCTTTGACCTCAAAGTGTAAAATGATATCTGGTTCTTGTATTTAAACACACATTATTGCTCCTGATAATTTTAAAATAAAATGACGTACCTTTTAAAATTAAAGTGTTCATTTATTATTTACAAAATATTTATCATGGAAAAGATAATCATTTTTTGAATATTTGAAATTTTTTTCTATTACATCATTTATATTTTAAAAATGGGAAACTTGAAACAAAAATGACTAATTATGTAAAGTAAAGGCAAAATGAAATAAATGTTTACCAAAATTTTGTATGGATATAATTTGGTTGACTAATATGGTACGAGTGAAAAATTTTTCTCCTAAAATTATTTTTCTCTTAAAAAGTAAAGATATAAAATGAAATAGATGTTTTTAAAGCATCGAAGAAAAGTCCATATTTTTAGTCGAAAATTTGTTTTTTCCATTATAATGCTCTATAATATTATGCGAGAGTTTGTTTTTATGTTCAATTAAAATGCTTTTAGTTAAATAATATTAAGCAAAGCTGTCATAATATTTTCTATTAAAGTATTTAATATTTCATTGAAGATGCATCATATTATATTTGAAATTAAATATGAATATGCGGGCTTGATATGAAAAATTTTCAGTAATTTTGTGATATTCAGTTATATTGGTGCGTATCACAATATTTATTATTATTTTTATTGTAGTAGTAATAATAAAGATAGGCAAATCATAAAATAAGTTACTAGGAAGATGATTATGCAGTGTAATTTAAGAATTTAATATATAAATTATAAGACTATTTCCACAGGTTATAGAACTTCACTTGAGAATTACTCTTAAGTGAAGTTCTATAGCCTGTGAAAATCGTCTTGTCGACATATATATATATATATATATATATATGTATATTAATATCTGTGAACTGCACTCTGATTTCCTAACCTTTATTCAATTCAGAGCATTAACAGTAACGTTTGTACTGAACTCACCATCAAGCTAACATGGCGCTTGTGACAGTCACTTAGGAATACTAATGCTCTGTACCACTACTTCATTTGTAAAGCATAACTGAGAGTGAATATCACACTATAAAGCGCTTGCTTAAACTCGCAGAACCTAAGCACTTAACATTTTCTATATGCATGAATATAATAATTTACTCTCCGGAATATGAATAAAGTATATAATAAATAATATATATATTTTAAATCCTCTTGTTTCTGTATACAAGTGAGGCATTATGTTCCGAAGTATTTATTATTTCATTTAATTTTAATCTATTTACATTACTTATAGGAGAATGAATATTGGTCTATAAATATAATTTATGAAAAAAATCTACTTATAAATGCTTATAAAATAATTGACCAAAATTAATTAATCATTTTTGTTAAAAATAGATTATTTTTTATTAATATTTAATGTAAATTCTTAAATGCATTTCAAATAAGAACTGGATAGAAAATCAGAAATGTTTTTCTTCTTCATACTAACTTTTTAAAGAAGATAAATATTAATGATTTCACGTAATAAATAAAATTATATAACAGGAATATAAAGCAGATATTAGTTTTTTATAGAAGGGATACGCTTAATTTATAATGCATATGCTTTAAGAATGTATTTAAGCATGGCTCATATTTAACTTACATTATCTGGATTTCACTTATTTAATTACGCATTAATATTTTTATTAAAGAGATAAATTTATATAAAAATCAAGACTTTTGATTATTAATTTATGAAAAAATACTAAATCCTTCGGAAATTATGTAGTAAATAGTTAAGATAATTTTTAAAAGCAAATGCAGTAACATGTAACTTATGATATCCTATAATAATTAACCAATAATTACTAAATTTGTAACTTCTAACTTTTCTTATAATTTTGTGATTTCTAAATAGCATTTTGGATAAAATTAAAGTTTAAATAGAAACAAATTTCCCGATTCGTACAATCATTATAAATTATTCATCTTCAAACTTTTTGAAAATAAATATTATTAAAATCATTTTTAACAGTAAAAAGCCAATTTTTTAAAATATCATTTAAAATGCACGATCAAATATGAATATTTATATCTTATTTTCAGTGAAAAAAGATAAGAAAATCGAATACGTTGGACAATTGATTGACTCAGATTTATTTTGATTAAATTTACATAATTTAAAAACTATGACCATACACAATATAATAATTTAAATATTAAACATACAAATATAAGTATTAAAAATCATTGTGTGACTTAAAGTAGTTTAAGTATATGATATAACTATTTTAAGCAATATTTATTGTTGGCAAAAATATAAAATAATACTCTCTATTTCACAATTATTTATTCTGAAATAATCTATATTTCTCAATAAAAATATGTGTAAAGTATATTTCTTCATATACATGAAAATAAACAAGCATTTCATTAAAAATATTTGAAGCCAAATCGAAAAGTTTCTTTTTAACCAAAGAACTTTTCAACTGCAAATATATGCTTCGCATTTTAATATAAGAAGCTATTTTCGAAAATAAATAGAATTCTCTTGAACAAACATTAAAAATAAACACGAACTTTTATTTATTTACTTGAACAGCATACAGTTTTGTTTCATCAAACGAAATGATTGAAAATGGGAATACCTATATCTCTAAAATTTTTTCGATAAATTCAATGAAACCAATAAATGATCTAATATTTAAACAGGATAGAAGCAATAATTTCTGTTATTTACTTCCAACTTTGAATTTGTTATTAAACACTCACTTATTTGCATATATAAACACATACACATTTACACACATATAATATAATATGTATAGCATGAATAATATAACTATATATATATATATATATATATATATATATATATATATATATATATATATATATACTACTGGCCATTAAAACTGCTACACCAAGAATGTGACATGCTACAGACGTGAAATTTATGCGAAAGGAAGAAGGTGCTGTGATATGCAAATGATTAGCTTTTCAGTGCATTCAGACAAAGCAGGCGCCAGTACCGACACATACATTGTGTTTAAATGAGGAAATTGTTCAGCCGGTTACTCATGCACAAATATCATTTGAACGTTGTTGCCTGGTGAAAAGTTGTTGTGATGCCTCGTGTAAGAAGGAGAAATGCGTACCAGCACGTTTCTGACTTTGATAAAGGTCGAATTATAGCGTACCGGGATTGCGGTTTATCTTATCGCAGAATTGCTGCTCGCGTCGGTCGAGATCCAATGACTGTCAGCAAAATATGGAATCGATGGGTTCAGGACGATAATACGGAACGTTATGCGGGATCTCAACGGCCACCTATCACTAGCAGCCGAGAAGACAGGCATATTATCCGCATGGCCGTAATGAATCGTGCAACCACGTCACGAGCCGCGAGTCAAGAAACGGGGTCGTTTGGAAGACAACAAGTGTCTGCACGAACAGTTCGACGACGTTTGCAGCAGCATGGACTCTCAGCTTGGAGACCATGGCTGCGGCTTCCGTTGACGCTGCGTCATAGACAAGAGCGCTTTCAATAGTGTGATCAATGAATCTGGGCGCACGACTGGCGAGACGTCATCTTTTCAGATGAATCCAGGTTCTGTGTACAGCATCATGACGGTCGCATCCGTGTTTGGCGGCATCGTGGTGAACGCACACTGGCAGCGTGAATTTGTCATCGTCATACTGGCCCATCACCTTGCGTGATGGCATGGGGTGCCTTTGGATACACTTCTCGGTCACCTCTTGTTTGCATTGACGGTGCTTTGAACAGTGCACGTTAAATTTCTGGAGAGTTACGACCCGTGGCTCTACCCTTTATTCGAGCCCTTTGAAACCCTACGTTTCAGCAGGATAATGCCCGACCGCATGTTGCCGGTATTGTACGGACCTTCCTTGATACGGAACATGTTCGGCTGTGGCCCTGGCCCGCACGTTCTCCAGATCTTTCACCAATAGAAAACGTCTGGTCAATGGTTGCCGAGCGACTGGCTCGTCACCAAACGCCAGTCACTACGGTTGATGAACTGTGGCATCGTGTTGAAGCTGCATGGGCATCTGTACCTGTACATGCAATCCAATCTCTGTTTTACTCAATGCCCAGGCGTATAACTGCTGTTATTACTGCCAGAGCTGGTTGTTCTGGGTACTGATTTCTCAGGATCTATCCAGCAAGAGTTTTTGAAAATTTAATCACTTGTTATATCTAATATAATATATTTGTCCAATGAATATCATTTTTTTATCTGCATTTCTTCTTGGTGTAGCAATTTTAATAGCCAGTAGTGTGTGTGTGTGTGTGTGTATATATATATATATATATATATATATATATATATATTTTGTTTTCAAAAATGTTAAAATGTAAAATAAATGTTAGTAATTTCTTACCTTCTTAAAAGTTTCAAATAAAATTATTCACTCCAATTTCTGTATAATATTTTTAATTAGAAATTAATTCATAAATTTATTTTTAAAATAAATTTGAACGCATTCTTTTGTAAAGTTATAACACTTAGGACCTCAACTATTCAGTATTTCTATATAGGCAAGCACATTTTACAAATAGTTCTAATTTCATGAGTTTTAATACCATGTACTTATTCCGATTTTTTTTCCAAAAAACAGAATTTATGTCAAACTTTTAATTTGGTTTGGTGGTCATTCGAAATCAAGTCAAATCATTACATGTGCTGAAATCACATCCTTTGCAATGTGTTCAATTCTATCTTCACAGAGGCTTTCCTGAAAAGGAAATTCATCAATAGCCTGTAAACTTCTTATGATAGCTGGGCTGTTAAAAATATGTCCCCGGCATGAGCTCCTTCTCAGGATAGTTTCTACAAGATTTGTAATGTTCTGATGCCATCTTTATTTATAGTCATTGCAAAGAAGTGTTGGGTTCTAAGTCTGGAAAATAACGTGATAATTATCATGCATGGAGTAATAACACATAATCGATGTTCCAATTTGATGTTTTTTTTTTCAGTTTGTATCTAGTATTTGCAGTAGCGTCTCTTAAAATTAATGCCACACTTTTGAAATATTATATTGAATTTATTCATTAGGAAATACATTCACACTCTGTCCACTGAAAAAAAAATTATAATTAATTTATTATTTTAACATTTTCATGTTATCATATGTGCTAAAGAGAATTTAAAATATAAGATGCACATCAAATTACATTAACTTTACTGTTTTATTTTTAATTTTTAAATGTTGTGATCTAAAGATAATTTACATCTCTGTACAATATTTGTCCCAAGAACATGTGAATTCATGCTTACCTATATGTTTTAACTCATTTCTATTTTGTGTTTTTCTTTTCATATAAGTAATTTTAGAATAGTACATAAGCCAACTTCATATACAGTTTAAAATATTGAAAACAATATAAAACTTTAAATGCATTAAAAACTTATTGTGCATACTATGTATGTTATAAAATAAGTAAAATAAAGAAAAACATTTGTTAAAATGTGTTATTGTGATACTGTATTTATATATTTTTATAGTCTATAAATTGTTGAGGAAATTACAATAATGTATCTAGTATTTACTTCTATAAAATATTGATACTATGTTGTAAACTTTATGAAAAATAATGTAATAGAAGACAGAGTAGCATAACTAAGAAAACTTTAGGCTTAATATAAACAATAGTTTATTATTTTATAAACTTTTATTCGCTTTATGTGAAAGACGAAAATATTCATGTTGAAGTTATTAATTTATTTGTATATACCTATATTTGTAATATAAAATAACGTAATATATTTAGTCACGTACACGATAATCATTTTTTAAACTCATATTTAGCATATAGGACGCCTAAAACCTTCAAAGTAAAAAAAAACACTTTCAAATTATGATTCATTTTCACTTAATCTTTTTATACAGAGAGAGGCAAAACAATAATAAGAAACTCTAAATATATAGGAATGTATTTATTTACACTTATTGATAATATTTTCGATTCGATTAATAAGATAACTTTAACCAATATTAAGAAATGATTAGAAAGAATAAATTTAAATGAAATACCTTTAGTGCACCATAGAGACATTCGTTATTTAAAAAAATATGTAGGTAAATTCATTTTCGATTAATTCTATGAATTTAGCAGAGAATACTTGAAAATGAAATATCACTAGAATGAATAAATACACGGAATAAATTATTGCAAAAAAAAATTTAAAAATAAAGTAATATCATTGATTTCATGTGTCTAATCTTATATACTTTATTTCATTTAACTTGTTGCCTAATATATTGTTCGAAATAATTTAACCCTTCATCCTACATTCAAGAAAACCATTTATCTAGAAACTAAATCAAAAGCACTTTACTAGCGCTGGTTTTGTGAAACATATGCCGTTTCTCATACTAGACTACTGTAATAACATTTAGAATATTGATTTTCTAGTCGTCAATGAGAATACAACTTTTCGAAAGAAGCCTCGGTAATTTATCTTCAGGAATTTTATATTTCAGTATTCATATATATATATATATATATATATATATATATATATATATATATATATATTCTTATTTTATTTACTGTGCTGTTTTTGTAATGTAATTGAAAATAAATTGTAGCCTTATTATTGAAGATGAAATGTGTCGTGTCTCTATATACTTTTTCTGATATATAATAAACATAAAATACTAAACATAAATTGTTTTATATAAAGATAAAGAAAGTATAAACTACAAAAAATTCTTTTACGTAATAAAAGTTGTTTTAGTATTGAATCTTTTTTGTTCTAGGGACCCAAAATTTTATTAAAATCTGAAAGTGATGAAAAATCATTTGGGAATTTTACTCATACAAGAATAAGAGTATATTCATCTCTTTCTCGTAGCTGTTAAATTATAAATATGCAATAACCAGAAAGAGAGATTGATTCACTTTTGATTCCCTTTATAATAAATTAATTTTTAAGAAAACAAACAATATTTTGTTTTTCATATTTTATTTGATTATCATTCTTTTCATTCTTTGTTGATAATTGCTCTTTTCTCTTCAATTTTGCGTCTTCAGTTTAGATAAGTGAGTAGTATTCGAATGTTTCGTTTATTATTGTGAAAAAATGATAGGTATTAGTTAGTCATAATATATTTTAAAACATTATTTAATTAGTTTATTTAATTACGACATATTTTGAATCAAAAGTGCATTTAATGCGTTTTCTTAAATATATTATAATGTCCAATACTTGATAAAATTGTTATTCGTAGGCGTATTCTATAAGTCTAAAAAGCGAGGGTTCTTATAACATGCCTATTTAAAATTAAAAGTATAAAATATGATTTAAATTAACTTTGCTTCATTTATAATTTCCAATTTATTTATATGTAAAGAAATGGGTTCTTGAAATTATGGAAAATAGCAATGTATTATTTTTATTTATATATGTTATTTATTTTCTTTTGAAGCATTTTATCACATTTCTCCTTTAAAAAATTATATAATTTCATTAAAAGTTGAAGAATATCATAACCTGTATTTTAAAATAAAAATATATTCATTTACATATATATTTACTAAAAAAATTAAATTGATTACTTTTTTAAATTTCGATCATTTTTTAAAATTTTTAATTGTGCCATGCTGTTAGGAGATAATCTTATATTTCATTGCAATTTCGTTATCATAATTAAAACAAATTTACTATACCAAAATATTTCTTAATTAGCAGCGGGCTCGCGTATATCACATCACATAGTACTTTTTAAAAAAATATAATAATTAATAATTTTCAGAATATATGCAAATTTTTGTCAACCTTTTCTTTTTAACGAAAGTCAAACCTTTACTTTTGAAATATTGTGGTAAATATGTCCATATTTTTACAGCAATAAATCTTAAAAGTAATTAAATATACTTTAAAAATAATATTTTTAATTGTAGATTTTCTTTACACTTTTATTATGATTAATACATTTACATTTACTAAATTTATGTAGTTTCACAAAACTATTATTTCAGATAGACATTATCTTATAAATCAAGCAATACTTTATTAAAATTAATGATTGATAAAATCAAAACTTTTTAATAAATTATTTAAATTTTATATATTATAAGTGTTCTTTAATTAATTTACTCTAATATACCAATTAGAATTTTTATTTTCGAACCTTCACCCCGGCTTGAAAATAAATTATTTGGATTAGTAACTTATAGTTAATTTTAAAAGTATATATTCGGTTAGTTTGCTTAGCGTGGGTTGAAATCTTTTGAAAGCACGCAATTATTGATTCAATATCTTATAAGCAGTGGAAATGTAACTTCAAGAGCGTCAATAAATATATTATCATTGTGGTGTGTGTGTGATTAAGATTTACTCCATTAATTAGTTTGCCTATATTTCAGTCATTATTGTAGGTCATCAGGCTTTTTAAAAATGAATATTTATATCAAAAAATTATGATAACAGACTTCATTAAGAAGGTTAAAGTTCCTGCTCAATATTTTAAGTATCAATTAAACATCAAAGGAATAAATTAATACTTTGTCATGTGACATTTACATTTAAATAGAATCCTTTTCCAAGTAAATCCCATTTTTGGTTTAACTTGTCTTTGCGATGTAAATTGTTGGAGTGCAAAACTTGTCTCTAAAGGGAAAATACAGATTAAGAGGTATTCTTTTGATTAAGATAAATGGAAACAAGTTTTCCCCATGTTTCTCTATGTTGATTGTTCTTTTGAACACATATGAAAATACATTAAAAAGAAAGAGCATATTAAATATTTTAAAGCTTAAATATGTTAAATCATTTTCTGAGGATTCTAAAATGATACAAGAGATTAACATTTTCATGTATAATATTTTATTGCCTTTTAAAAGAGAGGCATTATTCTTAAAAAAGAGTGCGTAACATTGGATAATATATAAAACTTATTTTTTCACTTTTTCTTTTATGCAATAAATATACTTTCATACATAGATTTTTATTGTAGAAAAGAGTACCTGACAAATAATGAAATAAATGAAAATGTAAATAATATTATTTAATTAATGAAAGGAATATGTATTAAAATATGTGACTTTTAGATTTTTTGATTTTCATTTTGAAATTTATTAATTAAGAAAATTGATAATTTGAATGATACTCTGTAATTATTGATAAATATATATGTATTTAGATTAATCATTAAACGAAACTTGAAATAATTATTTATTGAGAATGATATTTAAAGAGTCTTTTTTTTTAAAGCGAAAAATCTATCATTAGAAATAATGCTATTTCGATTTCTTCCTTTGTTGCCAAAGAATCCCACTTGCAACCAAAGACCTGTGAAAAGCCCAAAAGTAGAAACGTTTTAAAATACTTTTTAGCATTAATTCCTGCTTTTCTTAAAAACTAAATTATTGCAAAGTTAAGCTTTTTTTATTCTATATATTTATAGATGATTTCAATCCCAACAAATTCAAAATAAATAAAAATTTATTTTATTTAATTATACAGTAATTTCTTCATTTAATAATTTATTGTTTTAGTAATTTTCAGGAAAGATGACTGAAAACTTGGATAAAAATAATAAAATGTAATTTTAAGACTTTATTGGATTGCTTTCAGGGAATACAATAGATGGAAATCAACTAATATATTTGCGAATGTTTCAGTATAGAATTCAACAGAAATGATAAGCATATACAGTTGGAAATTTGAATTACAGCACTCGGAAGAAAGCATGCAAACCATATGAAATTTTCACCAAAAGTTTGCGGCAGTGAAATATGCAAATCATTAAAATTGTAGGGCATACGCAATTCACGGATGACTGTAGTGCTACCAGGAAGTGATATAAAATGTGAGAAAAGATTACCAATCGAAGTGTGCAATTTTCTTTTCATGTGTTTTCTTCCGTAAAACGTTTTATTATACCTCATAAAAGCTTTTGAGCATCTTTCCAGCAAGTTTCTGAGTTCGACCAAATAAGAATATCAGATTACATGGATTGCGCGTTATCCTTTAGAAAAATCGGTGATTGTGTGGTGAACCAAACAGCTGCGATGAAAGTCAGCAATGGCAAGATACAAGAAAAGAATAGAGGACTGGTGGGATTAGTTGCACTCACCTCCTTAAAACAGTTCACGTGATGATAGGTATATTCTGCTCATGACAATGATCGATCGCTCACCCCCAACATGAACCACAACATATGAGATATTCAGTCTGTTACTAATCATTCAATGTCCATTCATACCATTTTAAACCTTTTAAAGCTAAGCAAAATAACCGCAAGGCAATGCAACTTAACTGCAAGTGATTTAAGTGTGTTATAAAATAAATACCTGGAATAGATTTAAGGGTACATTTTATACTAAATACATCCATAAAGTTTAATACAAATTGTATAATAATTAAATTAACCAATAATTTCATTCACTTTCGATTTAATAAACAATAGGTGTTTGCGGCACCATGCCATGAGTGATGTACATGGATAATAAAATGAAACTACATTGTTTTAACTGGCGAATGCTGCCTTTGTCTACAACAACTTAAATGGTTGGATTCGAGCCTGGAGACACCATGCTGGGAAACTATTAAACTGTTGCGTTTTTCATCAACACACTAGTCTTGCACTCGAACAAAGATTGAGGATAGAATTGGAATTCACTCTGATACGTATTGCCATGCACTGAGCTGCATGACTAACGTGTTGGGGGTCTTAGTCGTTCCAAGCCTTCAGTGCTTGACACCAGCTATGTTTCAACTAGATAATGAGTAAGCATTCGTGGCATGCAATTTTTAAGTACTTTTTTTATCCATCAGATTAAATTGCTCCTTGGCCTGCTTAATTTTTCTATCTATTCTCAATTAAAAATGCATGATCTATGTTTCCACAACAAATAACCCGGGGTACACCAGCTATTATTTATCAAGATGACCTTCTGAAATATGCAGAAGCCCACTTAGACAGCTATATTAAAAAAAAAAAAAAAAAACTTCTTTGATTCAGTTTCAAAGTATGTGATAGTGGTTACAAGCGAAACTTGCAACTATAATAATAATAATATAAAAAGCTAACGACTGCTTTTATATCTTCCACACTTCCCAAGCAACTATGATTTTTGTATGACATGTTATACGCCAAGTGAACATTGCTGGGATATTTTTGATCCTTCTTGGTGTAACAGTTTGGGAGGGTTGATAGAAAAAGTGTACATACATACATATATATTATATCACACACACACACACACACACACACACACACACACACACACACACACACACACACACACGCAAGCACACACATACACACACACACGCAAGCACACACATACACACACACACGCAAGCACACACATACACACACACACACGCAAGCACACACATACACACACACACGCAAGCACACACATACACACACACACGCAAGCACACACATACACACACACACGCAAGCACACACATACACACACACACGCAAGCACACACATACACACACACACGCAAGCACACACATACACACACACACACACAAGCACACACATACACACACACACGCAAGCACACACATACACACACACGCAAGCACACACATACACACACACGCAAGCACACACATACACACACACGCAAGCACACACATACACACACACGCAAGCACACACATACACACACACGCAAGCACACACATACACACACACAATATATTGGAGGAAAAAAATCCATTATTTCTTCCGTAGAGGATGGTAGTGATCGATATCTCGTGAAACTTCCAATAAAAGAAATTTTCAGAAATGAATAGAATTAAAAGCTCAATATCGACGTATAAAGCACAGACGCATCCCGGTTTTGAAACCTATTTTCAGAGAAAAAAATTGTTTCTTATATGCTGGCGAATACGGTAAATATTATTTGATTTGAACTAATAACATATAATTTTCAAAAGATTTATTTAAACTAAGTGAGTAGTTTTTAATTTAGAATGATTAACAAATACAATATATGAGTTACATCAAAATATTTGAATATTTCTAATGAGAAGAAAAAACAGCGTAGATATTGCAAAGAAAATATAAGTAAAGCTTTTTTAAAAAAAATTTTCAGTACTTCCATCATATATAGCTGAGAGCCAATGCTTTAATATTTTATATACAGTAATTAATGGACTCTTTTACACTTATGTAATAGGAAGGGGGGATTTATGTCTATCTTGGTCATTTCCTATAATTAGAACCAAACATTTAAATTCAACAGTATGACATCCGACAAATTTAATAAGTATAATTGCAATAATAAAGGACTGATTTAGATTATTTTTAGTCACTACAAATACTAGTCTTAGGAGTTAAAATACTGTTCCAAAAACTGTAAATATAAAAGTGATGTTTTCAAAATTGTATAGAATCAGAAATTTAGTTAAGAATAAGTTTTATGATTAATAATACTAAAATAAGCATTTTTTTTATCGTGATATCAAATTGTAAAGTAATGAAACATAGAAAATGCAAAACCGACAACTTCCATGTTAAAAATATGTTATTTTTCAAAAATGCCTTGTTTCAAGTAATTTTCCTCCTAAGCACACAACAACGGAATGAGCAATGTAGTTACCTAAGTCCTGTGATGTTACAATAAACCGTTTTTATCATTATTATCCTAAAACTGTTCTTTTACCAATCACAATGTTCACTTACATCTCTTTATAGTTTTATTTCTTTCTTTTTATCATGTATTTCTCGAGATCAATAAGAGAACTCATAAGAAAATTGCAAGAGTGACTTCCAATGATACCACTGATCAGCATCTTTTTAAGATTATCAATTGTTGTGATGAGAGAAAAAGACGAAATAATGATCAATTTGCGTGCAAAGCAAGTATTTCTCATATATTTTTCATTATTTTATTCCTAACACTAAGTTAACAGCTTTAAAATAGTTGAAACTATATAATCAATTTAGATTTCCTGTTATTCAATCTCCACTATAAAAACTATTGTAAAAAATGCAGAGAAATTTTAACCTTAATGTCTTCACTCAGCAAATGTTTAGTTTCCAAAATGCAATTGTGATGACACATGGAAGCTTTTGCTCTAATATGGTAAGTTTCATAACTATTTACCATAAATAAAACACTTACTCACGATGAGCGTAACGAAACTTTGATATACGAGTAGACATATCAATTTTATAAAGATGGTGTACAATAGTTTCTTTTTTTATGTCTTAACCACAGTTTACATACTCGAAAATATATTTTAATGGAATGTTATATTACAGAAAAACATGAAGGTATTTTCTTTTAAATAAAACGATTCAAACGAAAGTACCTTCAAAAGAAATAAGAAAAAAGATTTTTGTAAGGTTATTTATATTTGATATACAGTTTTTGAAACCAATGAAAATATCTGAAACAATAAAATATACATAAAAATGTTTTTTGAATACCATTTAAAAATTAAAATCATAAGTCATGAAAATGGTAATAAATTACTAAATTTACAACAAATTATTTGGTGGCAATTATTACATATAAATTCGAATTATCATTTAGTCCTCTAACAGACTTATTGATGGGACACTATTTTGGGAAAAGCGATATATATATTAATTTGGAATATCTCATATGAAATGACTCGTAGAACCGGATATATTGCATTATTAAATTATAGTTCTATGTCGGTAAAAACATTATCTGAGCCCATATATATTGGAGAAATATCAATTACATAGGCGATTCTCAGGGAATCAATCGCTTCTTAATGATTCTGGGTCAGAAGTGTGTAACCAATGGAACTCTAATGCTGCATTAATGTCGTATCTGTCAACCTCATCTGCTCGCATAAGCTAGTACCTGGAAGATTTAATCGACTGAAAATGTAATTCCGTATTTGCCTAAATATTTTGAAAAACTCCTTGAATTTAGCGGAAAAAAATTTTTCTTTGATTTTTTTTCAATGAAGCAAGAGATGGATGACAAATTAGTGTAAAAAATTTGTTAAACTCAAAAACAAATTTTATAATGAAGATAATTTTTTTTTGTGTTAATAGAAATTAATATTTTGCATGAGTTAAAAAATGCGGTCATGTCATTTTTGTACAAAAGGTTCGAGAAAAAACAAAAAGAATGAGAAATTATACTCTTACACATGGAAATATTATTAAAATTTATATATATTATCTGAAATAATAATTTCTGATTACAAGTATTTAATATATTTTGGTAATAATAAATTAGAATTTTTGCAAATAGTATGTTTTAACATTTATTCGTTTATATGATTTATTATGTTCTCAAAATCTGTTAAAATTATTTGATGAACTCCTTATTTTATATAAATTACTTATTTTATATAAAGTTAAGAAAAATGAAAGTATTTTAGATTATGTCTCATGCAAAATTTTAATGACAATTCATGCCATTGACACTTTGAGGGATAAGGATGTTTGATTCTATGTCTAACCACTTGCGTCTGTGCATATTTCTTAGATAGTTTCCATAATCTTTTGCTAAAAATATTACAAAAATACTTCTCTTCTAATTACAGCTTGTTAAATGCTCATGACATGAAAGCAACTGCGCACACCTGAAAATTACCATACCCTCAAAGTGTTAAATGTCATATTTTAATTACTTTACACGAAAAACTATATATTTCTGTACGTTTCTTTCAAACGTAATTGAGAAAGTTTTTCTTTAATTTTACAGAATACCAGCCTAAATAAAGTTTAGGCTTTCAACATTTGTTTCAAATTGAGATAAAATGTTGAAAAGTTTTTGTAATTTTACTGAAGATTATTAAAGAAAAGCTGAGCACATTTTTATTCCTGATAAGATATACAATATAGAAAAATTATTAAAAATTTTCAAAATTGATATTTGATAATTATGTATGTACTTTTTTTACCATACAAACTGCTCATTGTTAAAAATTGTATTGTAATTAAATTGCATAAAACATTCTTTTGATTTATTAATAAGTTTAATAATGCCAGTTTGGAATTCTATAACGTCATTTTATTTATGTCGTGTTATATATACACGTGACTTACATTTATTTATTATTTGTGTAAATGGTAATTATTTGTATGTGTTATTCAATTGGATTGCATTTATTTTTCATAGATATTTCCTTCTTTACTTAAGTAAACAAAATTAGTTCAACCTTTAAAAAACAATAAATTTAACAATTACTACTGTGAGAAATTTTGAAGTATGAATTTGGTGTTTATAATTTGTTTTTGTAAATGAAGTCATTGAAAGTTTGGCTATAAATTCTAATATTAAATATTAAACTTTTGTAAGGTACTTTGAAAAATAATTTATATAAGAAATGTGTCCCATTGATTAACAGATATTCTAACTATTTAATCAAAATAACATGAATTTAATGTAATTAATAGAAGAAAAGACACAATTAGGTTAAGTTAGTAAAAACTAATAAAAATTAAAATAAAAGAAAATGATTCTCTATAGAAAAATTATATTTAAAATATACACTACTGGACATTAAAACTCCTACACCAGGAAGAAATGCAGATAACAAAATGATATTTATTGGACAAATATATTATACTAGAAATAACAAGTGATTAAATTTTCAAAAAATTTGACTGGATATATATATATATATATATATATATATATATATAGATCCTGAGAAATCAGTACCCAGAACAACCACCTCTGGCAGTAATAACAGCAGTTATACGCCTGGGCATTGAGTCAAACAGAGATTGGATTGCATGTACAGGTACAGATGCCCATGCAGCTTCAACACGATGCCACAGTTCATCAACCGTAGTGATTGGCGTTTGGTGACGAGCCAATCAATCGGCAACCACTCACCAGACGTTTTCTATTGGTGAAAGATCTGGAGAACGTGCTGGCGAGGGCAACATATTTCTAGTATTCCGAACATGTTACATATCAAGGAAGGTCCGTACAATACCGGCAGCATGCGGTCGGGCATTATCCTGTTGAAACGTAGGGTTTCGCAGGGCTCGAATAAAGGATAGAGCCCTGGGTCGTAACACACCAGAAATGTAACGTGCACTGTTCAAAACACCGTCAATGCGAACAAGAGGTGACCGAGACGTGTATCCAATGGCACCCCGTACCATCACGCCAGGTGATGGGCTAGTATGACGATGACGAATGCACGCTGCCAGTGTGCGTTCACCACGATGCCGCCAAACACGGATGCGATCATCATGATGTTGTACACAGAACCTGAAGTCATCTGAAAAGATGACGTCTCGCCATTCGTGCGCCCAGGTTCGTCGTTGATCACACCATTGAAGGCGCTCTTGTCTATGACGCAGCGTCAAGGGAAGCCGCAGCCATGGTCTCGGAGCTGAGAGTCCATGCTGCTGCAAACGTCGTCGAACTGTTCGTGCAGACACTTGTTGTCTTTCAAACGACCCCGTTTCTTGATTTACGGCTCGTGACGTGGTTGCATGATCCATTACGGCGATGCGGATAATATGCCTGTCTTTTCGGCTGCTAGTGATAGGTGGCCTTTGAGATCCCGCATGGCGTTCCGTATTACCGTCCTGAACCCATCGATTCCATATTCTGCTAACAGTCATTGGATCTAAACCGACGCGAGCAGCAATACTGCGATAAGATAAACCGCAATCCCGGTACGCTATAATTCGACCTTTATCAAAGTCTGAAACGTGCTGGTACGCATTTCTCCTTCTTACACGAGGCATCACAACAACTTTTCACCAGGCAACAACGTTCAAATGCAATTTGTGTATGAGTAACCGGCTGAACAATTTCCTCATTTAAACACAATGTAGGTGTCGCTACTGGTGATTGCTTTGTCTGAATGCGCTGTAAAGCTAATCATTTGCATATCACAGCACCTTCTTCCTTTCGTATCAATTTCACGTCTGTAGCATGTCGCCTTCTTGGTGTAGCAATTTTAATGGCCAGTAGTGTATATATACTTCTCTCTTTGGATCGTTCATAGATTACGTAGGTATTTAATGTATACATATTAAAATAAATATTACTGTACATATTAACGCCTTTTAATGTGTATAAACGTGTACTTTCTGTGTTCTCACATGGAAAAGTGTTTAATACACACACGCACACACATATATATTCACACAAAAATGTAATGACCAAACAATTATTTTAGAATTACAGTGTAGTAGAAAGCAAGTAAGTAAACTAATTATTAGTTCGTTAATAATGAATTCTTTTTATTTATTTAATAAAGTAAATTTCGTTTGCTTGAATGAAATTAATTAATTCGAAATAATCAAGTAATGCAAATAAATCAGAAAAACATGAAAATATATTATCTAAAGAAGGATTCTGACTTTATCTTAGATATTAAATTTAAAATCCTTCTCTTCAGAAAGGTGAAAAATCAACATGCAAATATTTTCTTTACTAGTTCTATTATGTTAAAGAGAAATCAAGTTATCAAAAGAAGCCATCGTGTCTAGCTGCTGTCTTAGCGGTTTCTATCTTCAGTATGTTCTGAATAGATTCTTCTGACGTAATTAGTGAGCTAATTATGGTATTCACTGAACGCATAATAAGAATAATACTCCATTGTGCTGCTTAGAGGGCAACTGATAATTTTATTTTATGTACGCTTCCACTGAATTATGTATTCAGTTAATTTATTTAGTTAAACTAAAATGTAGCTATTATCTGTAGAAACAACTAAGACAATCACTATTCGTTTTTGCATAAAGTATTCGCACAAGTATTTAGTTTGTTTTATATTTTTAAGATCTAAAACTTTGTTAATATGACTATTTAAATTGTTATAAAAACTGTTAATGGTTAAATTAACATTTTTAACTTCTCTTATTGTTTGATATTGGAAAAAAATTGAATATGCTCTTTCCCATTAGTTTCTTTTAAATTCGTTAACCTTATTGCTTTTCACTCTATATTGTACAATTTTTTTTTTTGCTTAGTAACGGGGTAAAAGAGAAACAAAGGAAAAACTTTTTGTTAAATTATAAATGTATATATATTCACGGCAAATGTGGATAGACCTTAAACATTTCCCGATATATTTGAAAAGATTTAATTAAATATAGGACTTTTTGAGCAAAATGAAGTTACTAACATACATTTAAGGCTTAATATAGGAGTAGTTAAGATTGGCTGTATACAATTATCCATATATGTATATTTTGACGCAATTAATAATATACATTTAAGACCTTATTGAGCTCATGATTTCATTTAATATAAGTACTAAGAAACATTGCCTGCCAACTTGTCTATTGGACAGCGTGCCTGAATAGGGATAGGGAGATCCTGGGTTCGAATACCGGTTCAGGCATGGATGTTCTTTCTCTCTCTATCCTGTCTTTGTCCTCTCCTTGTATGTGACTGACGTGTGAATGGTTGCCTATCCTATAAACGTGTCCCTATGGCATGTGTGTGTACTGAAGAAGTCGGACTCCACACCAAAAACGTTCAGTTGGAAAAGTGGAGCAGCGTACCCCAATTTACCAGCCTAGCTGGCACACGGGAATACCAACAACTAAAGAACATTCTTCTTATTCTATAACAGGGAAACATTTGAACTTCATGAAAATTGATAAGTATTTTATTCAAGTGCACACACACACACACACACACACACACATATATATATATATATATATATATATACAAAATACTTAACATTTCGCTTTGAATTGAAATGCACATATTTAGAAAGATCATCTTTTATGGTATTGCAAATTTAGTAGAAAAATCTTCGAAATAAGTTCAATAACAGCACAGTAAAATTTGAAGTTATCGTTCTATGAAAATAATAGGTGTGTGACAGAAGGGAAAATATTCCTTAACAGTTACATATAAAAAACCTTCCAAGCTTCTCTCGAGTAAAATTTCGATAATAATAAAAACGGAAAGAATATTTTACTGATATTTTGGATTTCAAGAAGCTATCGTGGGATTATTTTAACTGTAGCAATTTCTATATTGTTCAGAACAATTTTTTATTTCTTTGAGAGCATGAGTAATCATCATTAATATTCATGTAATAAGATATGTCAGTTATATCTACCAAAACCTAAAATATGTGTACCGGTTTGTAAAATTATATCGCTGAGGTTAAGAATAGATGCAAGAATATTGGGTTAGTTTTTCAATTAAATATTTGTGCACTCACACAGGGAAGTAACTCCAATAAACTTCGTAATGATAATATACATATATTAGAATACTAAAAGTTGGGTAATATTTCCAAATAATTTATAGTTGTCTTAATGACCACATAGAAGCTGATAATATTTTATATTTTGATACGCACTCTTATTTTGTAAACCATGTAAGAGCTCAAGGAAACTGTTCACCCATAATATGTTAATTTTGCATCTATTCGATTCCACAGAAACTAACTACATTTGTAAAATACTATTGCTTTTAATATTTATATGTAAAATAATAATAAATGTAATATATATATATATATATATATATATATATATATATATATATATATATATATATATATATATATATATATATATATATATATATATATATATATATATATATATATATATTTAATTTAAATATCAATAAACTTTCAATTTCTATGACGTTACTTTAATTGGAGAAAGAAAGTATCATTCGACATTTAATCAATTGGAAATAATAATTTACTCATATATCGAGAATGCACACTGCATATATTTTTAAATTAAAATAATCTGATATATTGTGTAAAATCATGAGATCATGAGTTTTAGAAATAAAATTTATATAAACACTTTCATTTTTGAATTTATTATATTTTTACTTTGTTTTGACAAACTCAAAACTGTAAAAAAAGGGAAACGTGATTCGTTGATTGTCTCGATTTTTAATTGTGCTGTATATTTACTATGGATTTATCTACAGTAAACAATTGATTTTCTCAGTGGAAAATTTATCTCTAAGTAAATTTATAATCGATGATATATTTAATTGTTTTCTAAAACTTCATTCTGTGATTATTCAGATAAAAACATTCAGAAAAATATGATTGAACATTTTTTGAATGAAATGAATACTTTAGGGTATTGAATTATTATTATATGTGGATACTTGGAAACAATTAATTTGTGAACATTTTGAGATATATGTACATTTTAAATGCATAGACAGTAAATTTAATTAAGGAATAAATGTGTTAGTTTTATAGAAATCATTATGATGATATTCGATTTAAGTTTATTTCCGTTTATATATAGCATTTGATCAGGTTGAGATGGTACAACTTTTTTTAGTTATTTACGAAATCATACATAGTTTGATAAGATTGATACAAGTGACATTTTCAAGAGAATAAAACATCACATTGTTCTTGGAAAAATTATTTTTTGAGAATTTACACTTTAAACCGATTTTGAAAACCATGGAATATTTAGAAATTACTTCATAATGAAATAATCAAAACAATTTGAATTATTTATACATATAAGTATGTGTGTATGAGACAAATAAAATTGTCTTAATTCCTTAACTTAAACTCTCAAAGCAATGGGTAGTGATGCCCTGAGTTAACTTGTATCACAAATAAATCTCCCAATTTATCCGTATTTCAATAACATTCACATTTATATTAAGTGGTGAGTAGGAAATACCGAGGAAATATCTGGCATATCTCTGTGTAACTTCCCTGTAATTCCAAATACATTCTTCGCAAATCAACACCATCAGGCCTATATATATTATCAAATCTTAATTTCAAGTAATCAATTACGTACTGTAACTTATTACCTTACTTGCCTTTAGTTTACTTTTCTTGAAATTTACTTACTTTTTGTTCAATAAAAGTCAATTAGAAAGGTTTTTAACATCATTTATGTATATTTATAAATTTCAATCATAAGTAATGTAAACAATGTTGTATATTATATTTTGGAGAGTGGATTGTAAATTTTTTCTCAATACCCAAAAGTTTCCAAGAATTTGATCGTAAATTTTAAAAATTCTTAGCTTTATTCCTTGTATGTTACACAGATGATGGTGTGATATTTTTACAGTTACAGATACAATTTATAAATAAAAATATCGAAACGTTTATTAAGAAATTTTTTGCATAAAATGTTTAACTGTAAGCTAAAATAAATGAATACTGTAATATGATAGTAAACTCAAATATCGCAGAGACAAGGTTTGAAAACTCTAGCTTCTAAATTTATTAATATCAAGAGAAATAAAAATAATAATATCAAAATATTTACAAAAAATACATAATGAGAATGATATTACATTTAATATACAGAAAAAAATGTATGAAAACCATCTAAATTAAAAATGTTTGATTGTAAAACACATAAAGTATGATAGATTGAAAAAAAGATCCTTCGAATAAAACTTATCTCTCTCTCTCTCTGTATAAATATATTACAGAGAGAGAGAGAGAGAGAGAGAGAGTTATATATATATATATATATATATATATATATATATATATATATATATATATATATATATATATATACTTATATATATAGAGAGAGAGAGATATAAGTTTTATTCGAAGGATCTTTTTTTTCAATCTATCATACTTTATGTATTTTACAATCAAACATTATTAATTTAGATGGTTTTCATACATTTTTTTCTGTATATTAAATGTAATATCATTCTCATTATGTATTTTTTGTAAATATTTTGATATTATATTATCTATATATATATTTACTACAAAGCATTAGTTAATTTTCAACAAAGTTTTGCTAAGGTATCGCAAGTGTTAATTTCTAGAATTAAACTGTGTGAATAGTTATTATTGTGGAATCGTGCCTTGAACAGAGTACTGAAACAAAGCACAGGTTGGCATAAAATATGTTTAATACTTCAATAGTTACCGTCTAAATTTATATGTTAAATCATATCAGGCATTTATGACTGAAAAAATAATGATTGTATAAAATTCCTACCTGTTTGGGAAACTCCAAGTTATGAGCGATAAATCAATAGAGCATGAAGTTTTTGAAAAAAATCATTCCCTTTACAGTAAGCAAGGAAAAAATATAAATTGTGACTAAAGATTTGAACTTACAAATAAATTTTTAAATTATTTCAAGTAATTGAAAATTAAATAAACCATAAGATTGATGTATTTTAATCATAAAAACGGCAAAAGTGTTAAATTATTTTTGGGGAAAGTTCTGAAACATATGAGGAAAAATTTGATAGCAGCATGCAGTTCTAGTTTAAAATATAGCCTTATTAAACAAAAATGAGTATGACAATGAGCTAGATGACCTTATAAAATCTTAAATGAAGTTTGAAAAAACCACTCATCGGCTCAATGTTCTTAATGGAACATAAAGAATATAGAAATTGAATATTATATTTTTGTAAATAAGAACTTTTAAAAAAATTGGAGTTTTTTGGGGATTTGTTTGGCAATTTAAACATTTTGGTCTCCCGATGATATACATATTGTTACAAATTTATAAATAATTATTGTATATATCTTAAAATATCTCAGGCAGATCGGAAATATTCACATTTTTGGCAAAAATTGCGGTATTTAGAAGTTTTATACGTTAAAAGCGAGTTTTCTAATGAATTGGTGACTTGGCGATGTTTTGGGGAGAAAACTTGGCAACTTTTTGACAGTTGGCGAGATTCTTGGAAAACTTATCGAGAAATAGATACTTCTAGAAACATCCATCACGTAAGCTCTAGGACAAATATTTAGCGAGATAGCCTAGAAGCTTCCAGAACTTTGGCGAAATTCATAGATTTCCCCACCAAGTCAGCTATAAATACCGCAGCCCGACATAGAAGGAGTTAGCTTTGGGAAGACAGCCAGTGAGTGAAGACGATTATAGTTGTGCCTGCTTGTCTAGAGAAGCTGTTCTCTCTCTGAGGTATTTAAGACCTGTGATTGGAAGCTGTTATTTATTGTATCTGACGAATTGTAGATGTATAATTGTGATTGTTGCAGCTAGTATATCTAGTGGAATTCTTACGAATAAAAGTCTTGTGTTCATTGAGTGGCTGTTTTATTCAACTCTCAATCGACACGAACCCCGAAGCTCGGTACAACTGTGCCGTTGACTATGAAATATATTTTACATTATTGCTTGTTAAAATAAAATGTGTTTTAACGCATAGAAATTTTATTCTCTTAATCTATAAGTTAACCATTAATTTACAGCTCTTATATATGATTTATTTTCTCTTAAGTTCATGATAACAAAATGCTATTCACTGTGGACTAATAAATATTTTATAATATAGATAAAAAATTTATTACTAAACTAAGTGTAAGTTCTATTTTCATTGTTAAATATCTATCATATTTCCCTTATAATTCTTGATTTTCATTAAGATATCATTCCGTAATTAGTGCGTTAAAGTGTGATTTTTTGTGTAAACAGGCACATGTTTCATCACACCAATATTATTCATTCGAAATTATTTGTGTGTTTCTGGTCACACTTTGTAATAAACTTATTACAATTTATAATTAATTATACTGATAAGAAGTTAAAACATTGAAACAATGTGTCTCAGAAATTAAGATATGATTTAAATTTATAGTTCCACGTCATAATAATTGCGGTAGGACAATATGATGAGTCATTTTTGTGACAAAGAAATCATTTGAATGTTTATTTGGTTAAAAAATACGGCAGGTAACAATGTCAATCCTAGATACTGTAATAATCCAAATATCTAATTCCTAAATTTACCAAGCATCTTTGAGAAATTTGAAAATGATAAATCACATATTGTAAATCATATATTTTAATTATATATTGTCAATCAAGACTCTACCTATAGTTTTTATCTAAATGGTGAGAAAAATGTAAACATTTCTAACCAACTATAAAGTTTAGAAATTTTTATATTGTTATACCATAAGATTAATTATAAGATTTGTCCAAGAAGTTAAGCTATATAATAGAAAAAATATATACTAAAATATCACATACTTCGTTTTGTTAATATTTTATTTACGTATATTATGAATATTAAGCTGTATATTAATCACAGCATATTTTCTGTTTCATTGTTTCTTACATATACGACTGATTTTATGACACTTATGAGACAGGATATGACGCGATGAAGTATTCTCTACATTCTTGATAACAATTTATTGTTAATATATTTTAATTATTTTAGGCATTTTTATTGCTGTTAACTATACAACCATAAAAATTTCTTTTTTTTTAAAATCATAGCTACCCTCATGGTGAGTCTTCTTATTCAGGGATTATTTTAAGCAACAATCTTTAATAAAAGCTTTCATAAGCTTATGAAAAATGTGCAAGTCTTAAATTTTTCTCAGACAAAACATCTTTTGAAATGTTTGATAATTATGCGTCTTTAATAATATATTGTAAGACATAATTTTTAATTTAAAATGCTATAAATTTGAAGTTAATCCCAAAAGTATTTTGAGAATTTCTCGTAAATTATTGTTTTTATTTTGTTGACAGATATGTTAAATAATATAAAATAGGAATTCAATCATTGTTAAAAAGAAGCCCTATTCATGATTCGCGAAGAATAAAGTATTGGTGCAAATAAAAGTTGGTTAGTTACTAAATGAATGATTATATTTTTCAGAATAAAACATGACGCTAATACTTACAGAACCATTTTGTTTAAAGTCAGGTATGTTTACAGAAGAAAACATTTCTGGAACAAAATTAGTTTCTGATAAACTAAATTAATGTATAAAAGTTATTTGAAGTTCAGAAGAAATGCTTGCTTCATCAGAGATTATTGTTATGTATTAAGAGCATCAAATAGAAGCATTAGCATTTTGCAAAGAAATAATGAGATGCTGAAACTATATATTCTTAACTTTCAGAGAAAAGTTGCAAAATATATTAAATATTTCTTAATGATTTATTCTATTTTAAACATAAAAACCGAAACTCTCTAAAACTAATTTGATTCTTAATGTTATTTACTCTATATCATTTAAAGGAAAACAACCACATATTTTAAAACTATTTATAAAAAATAAAATTACAGTAAATCATTTATTTGTAAATATTATTCAAAGCTGAATTTAATTACAAAAATTATACGGATAAATTATTTTTATTTGAAGCTCATTTGAAACACATTTTTACAAAAATAATTTACGAAGTTTAATAATTATATTTTCTTGATACTTTATTGGAAAATTTAGATTTTATATTTTAAGTACAGTGACTTTATCAAATGTCAATTTCATTAGCTTATTTATACACTAAATTATTTATATTCATAAATATTATTTATAAATAATTTTTTACCTTAACATAATGTTTCAATTACAAAATTATGTTAAGTTAAAAATTAATTTTGAATTTAAATATAAACTGAAAATGACAAACTGATTTAAGTTTACTGCATATTAGCACTTAATAAATGTAGGAACCTATATTTAAAAGTTTAACAAGTAAATATGAAAAATATGTATATATCATTGTAATATATAATTTTTATTAACTAATTATATAGAAGCTCAGCAGTCATTTGATCAGTGATAAATGTTTTAATCAAAAAATTCATGAATATATAAAGTATTGTAAATTATCGAAAATATAAGTAAATACATCACTTAATTAGACTCCTAAATAATATAATACCGTTTTAAAGAAAATTAATGCTAATCACAATGCCAGGCAGTCATGAATTTATCGAGTAATGATTAAAATTTAATTTAATCGTTTTAATCAGTAAAACAAATACTAACCTTTCAATTATTTTGTAAGAATTGAATAAATAATTTGACATTTAAATTTTGTTCTACGAACAGAAAGTTTTCGGAGATTACAATTGCTTTTTTTCTACTTTCGATTGGAACTGGCATAAAATATTTGCATAAATATCTATGTACATTCTGTCTGCAGTTTACACAAATCCGGCACACATGGAGTAAAGAGTTCGAAGAACTGAATATTAATGACTTAGTAAATTCCTTAAGGATCTCTAGCACTGAATGAAACAAAGATCTTAAGAATGGATGATTCGAGTGAAAATAAAAGGATACAGAAATTATTCTCCGAGTATTTGTGGCAAGAAACACGCTAAAACTAACGAGAAAGCAATACTTTGTTTGAGTAACATATGCTTCGTGTTCTCCATACAATTGCGCGCGAACCAATAATTTATTTCAGAAAAAGATTTAAATAAAGCTATATATATATATATATATATATATATATATATATATATATATATATATATATATATATATATAAGTTTAATTCATCATTTAATTTTAATTTTGTTCACCCTTCTTCAAACTAGTTATGTTTGCTAAGCTTCTAATTTTTTTAAAAAAAACTGTGCTATAAAAAGTTAAATTATTTGATAAATATTTATTTTCTTAAGTAGAATAAACCATGCTATTATTAGAATCGAAATATTTAGAGGTTAAAAGATATTCTGTTAACAAATGTATACATGTTCTCTTAGGACCTAAGATAAATAGTACGAAAATATGAAAAATAAGATTCCTGTATCCAAATTCACTTTTTTATATTCGACTTCGAGTTACAAAATTACCAAATTCAATTGCTGTTCTTAAGGGAATATGTTACGAATTTAATACAACAACGCAACTAAAACACCAATATCAGAATTAATTCCATAGATTCCTATTGAGTTTTAAAGAGCATTTAAAATGTGAAGAACACTGATGTAAATTAATAAATTATGATAGATGTTGTTATTATAGAAGACAAACAAAATACTTTTGAAGAATAAAAACGTTTGAAAACGTATACTACATTAATGTTTTGACATTGAGTAACCTAACAGGAACAACTAAACCCTACGACAGAGTTGTAAGAGTGAAACTATGACAGAAACTTAAATTATTAATGAATATAATTTTTTGTTAGTAACTTTTAATAATGAAGAAGTACTTTACAAAATTCCAGTAATTTACAGAATTGATTATAGGATAAAAATTAAATAAACATTTACATTATGATAATTTTTGTTAAAATAAAGGTATCTTATGTATAGAGTTTAAATTATTAAACAGTGGTTGATTGATTTAAAGAAATGAAAGTAAAAACACACAATAAAGAACTGATTAGGGAGATAAAATAAAATTATGTGAGATTCTTCCTTCTTATCTGTGTTTTTGATAAATCAATAACCAAATTTTTCTCAGTAATAAAAACTTAAATACCATCATTTTAAATTTTTTTACTCTTTAAATTTTTTTAAAAATTTTATCGAGGTATAACCTTAAAAAGAGCAAGGTTACTTCATTTAAGAAACAGTAGGGAAAAAACTAGTAAGTGTTTGACCATGGATTAACTTTTCTTCCAAATATGTGTCTATTACAAATAAAAAAATTATATAAAGGAGTGAAAAATATATTTTATAAGTATTTCCTACATAAATAAACTTTTTAATATTAAGATGAAAATACATGATATTTTATGAAATGTTTTTCAATAATTATTAAGTATTCATTTTTTTTATCAAAAGATTGCTTACAAATTAATTTTCCCGATAATTGCACTTTTCATATCCTTTAGTGAAATTGCAATAACTTCCAATTTTTTTTATATGCTTTTAGGATCTCTAAATCAAAATGTTAATACCTTGCACTTCCTTTAAAATAATATTTGAATTACACTGTACATAATTTAACTTATAATTCAAAGGTTTAATAAATTTTGATGATAAAATTAAATTTTATTTTTATTTATAACCAAGGAATAGAAATACATCTTCATTTTATGAAATTTGGACACTCAAAAATACACAAATATCCATTTTATGTAATTTAATTCAATAATAATTTAATAAGATTTTGCTTTTGCAATAGAAATAAATAATAATTTTTTTTAAATCAAATTCACAATATTCTTAGTCTACCTTTTACTCGAAACCTTAACTATTATGGATTATTCATTTGAATAAAACATACTAATTTTATCAGCTTTATTGATACTCAAATATATTTGAATATTGTAATTGTATTTATATATCGTTATAATAATAAAAATGATAACCCATGGAAATAAAACAATTTATTCACATTTATGATTATTAGTTTTATATTTATTAATCAAATTTTAAAATCAGGACCAATTTGTAAATTTTAATAAAAAATTTTATTTATTTTCAGATTAAATAACAGATGATAGCATTTGCATTCTATTTCGAATTAACAACAAACTTAAGTAGGATAATGATCAATACACAATGAAAAATTGCATAGTATTTCATATTTTTTGAGATTTTATATGAAATATGTTTATGCATAAATTTTAAGTTTTTCTATATGAATTATTGAATTTTTAATTTAATATCCAGTTTCCTATAAGCATCGATTTTTCATGAAAATTGAATATAACTAAAATAAATTTGATATTTTTACTTCTAATAAAGAATTATAAACTAAGTGCAGATCAAATAAAACTTAAAATGCTTATGCTGCAAATTAAAACAATACATTCAAGTTGAACAGCTGGGTAAATAAATTTGAGTTCAAAAATACAAACGCGATACATTATTATTATAAAAAGCAAGCTTTTGATTTTCAATGAACTAAACAAAAAATATCAACTGCTTCAAATGGTAGCTTATTTGCAGCAGACCTGAAAAATCGTCAAGCTTTAAGACATAGAACTATCTATAGTAAAAGCAAGGTAAAAGAAAACAGAAAAAGACCACTGATGTAACACTTCCAAGCTTCTGGCAGTTTGCCAACAAACGCAAAGAAAATAAAGCTGTTTAAGCTGTCAATAATGGAGTAAGGACTTCGATTAAGAAAATTAGGAAGAAACAATCGTAAGCTTAAATTTACTTTTAGGAGTTATATTAATGCAATTGTGTCATTTACAAACTGAATTTGACCAATAATACAGGAATCGATTGCATAAGAGCAACTTTCATAATAATTAGAAGTGAATTTAAATAAAATATTATGAATTGAAATTCGAATGTCATTTATAAAATTAATTCGTCAAAATAATAAATCAACTTTCGGAAAAAATATTAAAAATTGGTGAGTTGAAGTACAATAATTATATTATATATTGAATCTTTGTCAAACAATTTAGTTTTTTTAAATTAGAAATGATACTATGGAGAATTAAATGCTTCTTTTAACATTAAATTATCTACAAAAGTAAAAATCATATTATTAGTCTTTTTTCATAGTATTTCAAGCTATTTGATTTATTTTTTTAGCTATTTTGATGCATCGTCATATGTATTTTAAAAACATTAACAAATCTACCTTTAAAAAATTTCAGTTTTTAATTATTTTATGTATTTAAAAACTAAAAATATTTCTATATATGTATGTTATTTCTATATATGAATATATATGCCAAGCTCTGAGTATATGTCCTTTAATACTACACATGAATAAAATGAAATGGTGAAATATGTAGTCAATTAATTAAAATTACTTAAAACTGGTATAATATTGAAATTACATTATACCAAGCCTTTGACCTTTTATGTATTCACTAACATTATTAATCCAACTTATATAAATTCCTCATTTCATTATTAATTTTTTTTCTTATTCAAAAAAGTATTGTTGGAATGTAGAAAATTATTTATAATGTTTCCAATAAAAGAAATTCAAACTGTCTTGAACAAATATCTTCAATAAAAAAGGAACTTCATTCACAATAATGGCCTCCCAAAATGTAATACCCAGAAGAATGCATTCAAATTATGTAAAAGTTTGCATTGTGATTTTTCGGCGATGTGATATGCAATGCATTAACATGAAGCACACATGCATTTTAGAGATAATTGTATCGCCATCTGCTAGAGCTACATAAAGAGCGAAGAGAACAGTAATTGTTTTCCTGCTTTCTTTTCGTATGCTGTCTATCGGTACCTGAAATACGAAATCAGTCGATAACCTGAAATGCCTGAAAAACATCGAGAGTCTTTCTATTTCTGAGTTCAACCGAGGAAGAAAAATAACTCAAAGAGATTGCAGATTATTCTTCAAAGAAATCGGTGATCTACTCAAAGTTGTGAAACCAATCAAGCTGTAGACTTGAAATAGCTGAGCGTAGAAAAGTACGGTGAGCTAACGGGGTCGATCATAGTCACTTAGTTGCAATACAGTTCGTGATGACAAAATACTTTGAGCATTGCAGTGACCCCTCAACCACTTGTGGATCCACAATAAAACATAGTAAGTCTTCATGCATTTTTTTGCATTCGATAAAATTTGATATTTTTTGCTAATGAATAGTATGTTCACAATATGTCTATTGCTTCATTTACCTTTACTAAAATTCAAAAGCGTTTGCTCCACCAATGGTGCGATCTTAGTGAAAGTGTGCATGGCCCACTGGATTACGTCATTAGAGATGTTATTAAAATCAAATGGAATATCTTCAATGAGACATAATTTACTCAACTTTGTTTGGAAAATGACGAAAACTATAGTCTTTCACTATTTCACACTGAAGTCATTGATTTTCTAAATTTCAAGTTTAAATCGATTTTATGCGCTTTTTCATTCAGTGTTGGAATTCTTGGAAGGCCAAGCAATAATTTGTGAGACAATTTATACAATCTATATGTCTGTTTTTTTTTTTTGCCAAATTTAATTAAACTAATTTAAAACTAAAAGGTAATCACACAATTGAATTAAATCAAAACAAAGTTACAAATAATATATATCAAAACAAAGGTACGTATATATTGGATAATACAGATGAAGATTTTCTTGCACACTGTCAGCACATAAAGGGATCTTCAGGAAACTTTGAAACAAAGATTCAAAGGCAATTTTAACTTGGATATTCTGGATTGAGTATTGAAGTACCTTGTACGTGAATAATCTCCGGTACGAAGCACAAATAAATCCATATTAATATAGGAGAAGCTTATTAAAATATACATAAATGAATGATTTAAACCAGTGTTTGAACAAGGATACCATAAATTCTCTTCTCAAAAATGAATCCCACTTTTATATTCTGCATTATAGGTCATTGTACAAAAGTTGTTGATTGCTTTCCCATTTTTTTATTAGGTAGAATATGGATTAAATGCCACTATGAACCTCATCACAAAAAAGAAATAAACTAGAAATTAGAGCTCATGTGAATTTTCAGTTGCAACTCATAAACATTGAGCCGGACAAAAATATAATCATAGCCTTTCATCAAGTGCATCCAAGTCATTATTCTTATTATTTTAGTGTAAAGAAAAGTTATAAAATTTTAATATATTTCTTTTAACGAAATATATTTTAATTTGTAGTCTTTATGCTATGCATTTATGAAAATTTTCACTTAATGAAACTTAGGGTTCCGTATGCAAGTTTGGACTGCAAAAATGTCTCCATGATTCAAATAAATAGGGAACAACTAATTTAAAAGAACGCATGCTTTGATTTAATGTTGATTACTAAGTTGTTAAACTAAAATGTCGATTAATTCCCAAACATAGCAAAAGATTATTAATATTGAAAATAGTTCTATTAGATAAAAAAATTAAAATATATTGGATTACGTTAATGGGTAAATATGAATGGGACAATATGATGTTTCCTGAAATTAGAATACTATTCTTATGCAACGAAAATTTAACCTTCAGAGCTCGATCAACACAACTTTAAATGAATCATGATGACGGTAGTTTCATATTTAATATATCTTAATAAACTGCTTCTAACTATTAAGAACAATGTGATTCATTCTTATTAAATATTAGTTTAGGATAAATAGAATAGAAAATACCATTTAAAGATATATTAAGCAGTTAAGTAAATAGATTAAATTTGTATACAGACATATGTATCGTTTAACATTAATTTGTAAATTCTTTGTATTTATGTGAGTTATCTGAACAAATTTATCTGTGCTTTGGCTAAAAAACAGTTTATGTATGTATAACGAAATTTTTATAAAAACTTAATTTAATTCTTATAATGTTTTATTTCATTCCATCGTAATATTATAAAATTTTAATTCTAACGACACTAAAAGTATGTTAACTATGATATCATATTTTTTTGTCTATTTTGATGTTGTTATCAAAATGGACATTTGAGAATCAGGGACGTAAGATGTGAGTGAAGGTTCTAATATTTTCTAATTATCGTAAGTCCAAATGTAAAATAAAACTCTTAATAATACCATGTTTTATTAAAATATTTAAATGAAAAGATTTCTTTCAATAAATTGAAGGAAAAAATACAAAGTTATTTCGCTGATCAGTAGACACTCGTTTCAACAAACTTCTAATTTACGAGCAATTAGGTTTTACAAACTGGTAGCTATACCCTAGCTTGACACCATAGACACTGTAATGATTTTAACTCCCTTTTATATGAATAAAATTGTAAAAAACATCTCCTTTTTGGCAATTTTTGTTTCTAACAAACAATTTTTTTTCTATATTTTTATTTTTTTAACATTTGTTTTTTTCATTTTTTATTTTATTTCCTTTTTAAATAGCGCTAGATTCAATCTTGAACTGGAAAGCGACAGGTGCAGAGATTCCAAACAAATGCAAAAGAATTGTGGTGTTGAATTCGACTCCTGTCATTCCCGTACATAAGAACACAAAAAAGAAAAATCTTCTCTCCTCTCCATATATGAGAATGCAGAAAGGGGAAAATAGTCTAAAAGCTTGAGCTCTGTTGTTCTGTAGTTGGTTTCGTTTCATTTGAACAACTCAATTTATGAGAGTTCGTTTGTTGCGAGAATGATTGGACTTGTTCCCTGGGTGAGTTGTAGCAGTTGAATGAACAAACATGTTTATTAGTTGAAGTAAAAAAGAGAATTCTAAAAGAACGAAGAAAAAATGTTAAATAAGACAAAAATTAATCTTAAGGGAAACAGTACAAGCGAAAAATCTTATATATATATATATATATAAGATTTTTATACAATATATATATATATATATATATATATATATATATATATATATATATATATATATATATATATATATATATATAAGATTTTTATACAATATATATATATATATATATATATATATATATATTAGAGTTGATTACTGTTTAATATAATAATTCATAATTTTGTTGAAAAGCAGTAGTTAGCGGCAGAATAATAATATAAAGAAGGCAAAGCACAGATGCATTCCCAATAGAGTTTATTTAAAGAATCGTAAAAGGAAAATTGTTCATCTTACCATAGGTGCGACCCTAACAGTTTGTAACAGGCATCTGTATGTACTGTTCCTGACTGAAGGGGGTTTACATAAAGGAAGCTACGGGGATATTAAATGTATAAAAAAGATCTTAGGAGTTTGCTGACCCCAGTGAATTAGGACATCAGTATAGGGGTAATATAAGGGAACATTAAATTTAGAATTTTATTGAATAGGTTACATTATCAGAATTCTTTTTCCATTAGTTTAAATTAGCTTAAGTTTAATATTTTATATATATATATATATATATATATATATATATATAATATCATTCCCAGTCTTACAGGTATATGAAGTTAATACAAGAAATATAATGTACAGTGTGTGCTGCAAGAAGATATTTAAAATTAAAACACAAATTCCATATGAGATGGCATTACACTTATCACCATAGAGTTGAAAAGTAGAAAAAAAGACACTCTTGCTTAAAATATTTAAAATATATTATAATTACTTTCTCTGAAATGTAGCAATTCAATGTTTTTTAACGTTTGTAACTATTACGTTTTAAAATTATTTTCAATAAAAGGGAACTCACTTATTTAAATTCTTACAGTATTTAAATATTTTTATAATTAAATAAAGAAAATTTGAGAAGCTTATAGCTATTAGTTTAAAATTAACCACATGAATAAATGCTTAAATTTCAATTAATTGCTTATTTTAATTGTTTAAGCTTAAATTAATTATTACATTTTAGTTTGTTAAATTTATAAATTTATTTAAAATTTAAATTAAAGAACCTTAATCCCAGAAAATAAATGATCTTGAGTACAAAGTAATAATTGCCTTTAAAATCGTATATATTCTGAATTTGAATGGAATAAACATGAGATGTATCTTCATTTCCATAAGGATATCATTACAGTTGTAAAATCTAATATATTGAGGGAATGTTCTGAAATGATGATTTGTCTAGCTCAGTTGACATATGCAAATAGTTGTCATATTACAATAAGTATTTCCTACCAAATGTTTTATGTGACTATATTTTTGCATATCATTTCTTGTATATTATGAAATATTTATCTTTCTTCTCATAACTTCTTTCTATTCTTATATTTCGGGATGTATTCTTGAAATATTTCTTTTAACACTTCGTAACTTTTTATTTTAATAACAATATTATGAAGAAAATTTAATACAAATATTATTTGAATCAATCACTCTAAGTAAATGAGAATTTAGAAAATGGAAAATGTTAAATTTGGAAATATTTGCTTTTAAATTTTAGAACATGAAGTTCCCTTTACAAGATTAATCTTGATTTAGAAAGACCACTACAAACAGTGCTTTTTAATTTGAGTAAAAAAGTAAATATTCCCTTGTGCTATGAAGTATCATGCAGAACATTGGAAACAACAACTTCAAACAAAATATTTCAATTACACTGGAAATAAAGGAATGAAGATTACATTTTTTTAAGTAAAACTTTCGATCTTTGTCACCTACAGTTACATTTTCATTGGCACAGAAGCTACACGCGTTAGTGACAAAGCCCGCAGCAGAGCTTTGTGAGTGACCTTGTTTTCTAGAATATCTAGTACAAAGAAATGTTCAGCTATATATAGCCAACCAACAAAATATCATAGATTTCAGATGATACTCTACTAGTAGTTACGAGAAGAACAAAATAAATTTTGAAGAAAAACTGCTGTGTGAAAAACTGGATTTGTTTTCCCAGTTGAGGTATGAACTAAGATCATCTGTCTCTTGAAATAAAAAAGTCTGCACCACCTGGGAAATTTCAATAGATCAAAGATATTAATTACTCCCATATATTTGTTTATTAAAAATAAAAAGGACGCCTCTCATTGGGTAGTGGTTCTACTCATTAATTGGTAGAGTTTAGAACAGAAAAGAAAGATAGTTTGGGAACAGAAAAGAAAGATAGTTTGGGAACAGAAAAGAAAGATAGTTTGGGAACAGAAAAGAAAGATAGTTTGGGAACAGAAAAGAAAGATAGTTTGAAAATAGAAAAGAAAGATCATGAAGGATATTTACCTAATCGTTATGGGAAAATGATGACTTGCAGCTGAACACTGTAGACATTTCTTATAACCTCAAGGAAAGAAGAACCACTAAAGATATTCAATGATACTTCTCCATACTAATTACTAGGAGTTATAAAACAACATCCATGATAGCAATTTCAACATACACACGGAAACAAATTATTGGGAGAGAATCCCATCTTTTCACCTAACCTATGCTAAAAATAGCTATACAAATAATTATTTTACAACAACGTTAACAATGATCTTGGACCACTTGCAACTTAACAGTCGAGATTATGAACAACCAATAAACAAAGACATGGCCCACAAGAAACCACACTTAAAAGCATTTCAGTATTCAATATGATAACTCAGAACACCACAATATATACACCCTGTCTTTCATAACCAACTACAGACAATATTACTCGGATGACTCCAAGAAGGAAAGAAAAAAGAAAGCTGTAATCATCCTCTACTAGAACAATATTATATCGTTGAAGCCAGGATTAAACTAATGGATTAAAACTTAGTTTTTTAAGCTGTAGCAATCATCATGCTTCAATTCATGGATCTCATGAGAAAAAATGACATGTTGCATGTGACAATGCAACCTAGCTATGGCAAAACTTTTGGAACAATCCGGCACAGGGCCGATTTACAAAATTATTAAATACCGGAGGTATTGAGACTGGTAACATATGACAATGTTGACTTAAATCAAAAACTTACATCTCATGGACCATTCTTAACCTTTTTCTTCAGAATCTAGAAATGACAGCGCCGACTTGCATGTTTGGAAGCATATGATATCCGTTGCACTATATCCTACACTGCTCAGAAACACGTTTCTTTCTCAAGAAAAGTACTGGGCAAAACAGATGCTCATTTTCTGAAATTCTGCATCAAATAATTGTCCAGTTACTGAAATTACTGGTCAAAAGAGGCTTTAAAGTGTTGAGTAATAACTATATACTATACTACACCTGAAAGTGATCCGTCCGAAATCTCCAATTTTTAGCAATGATAACACCTTTTATGAATCATAACTTTGTTCATTTACACAGTGAACTATTTCATCAACAGCAATGGATAATCAATATTTAAGACAACAGCTTTATAAATTTCTAACACTAATATTTAACTGGACTATAATTGTTTTAAATGTTATTTTGTCTTCTTATCAATGAATTTATTTAGTTAGTTCTTGTTTTTGCTTAAGTCAATTTTTCTGAAATTACAGTCCCTTCTTTGTATCAGAGCAACATGCAACAAATTTGTACATATTTTGTATGTGTGTGTGTACACATATAACAAGTATTATATTTTATCCTCCAACTTTGAAACCAAAGTTTTCATAGAAAAATGAATTTTAGAAACAATGGAATGTAATTTTTGAATAGAATCTTATTTCAAAAACTCTTAAAGGGAAATTAAATTAAAATATTTCCTAAAATTGATTTGGCTTTTTCTATGTCAACTTTTCGAGAAAAATTTTTTTTATGAAAGTATTAGTAAAGAGAAACAGATAAATTGCATCAGATGATAAACATAAAATGGAGTAATTGTTGACATTGACAGAATTCAAAATTCTCTTCAAAGATATATATATATATATATATATATATATATATATATATATATATATTGAGCTCTATTTCTTAATTGGAGAGTAACAAATGAAAGAATTTTAAAACATTTTTACATTGTTATATATTGAAATAAACTATCATCGCATTAAGTAAGAAAAGATTTCCAAAACGTTAATAACGTTAATTAGTACTATTATCCCAAAATATAATTTATGAATAAGCAATAAAAATTAAATTAAGATCTAATGTGCATAAATAATATCCACTATAGCCTGAATATACTAGGTAATGAAGTATTAACATAAGTCCAAAAGTCATTTTAACAATGTCTTAGATGTTATCGATATTATTTCTAATTAGCTAAGATCTTAATTAAGAAGAGACAGATTAACGCGAGCAATTAATAAAATATTCTTTATGAGTCGCTCAATAGGAGAAAATAAGCACTATTTATAGACGTACTCTCGACGAGTGCATCCGATTTTGATTATCGATCTCTGGACTGTAGCAGTTAATTTACGTCTTACAGGAAACCAACTTTAAGGATTTAAGTACCGCATTTTGCTGTTTAGTGTTGATTAATGATTCTTATTTTAGCAATTAATTTTTAAAATTTAGAAATCATAAACTGGCATATTTCATGCTCATAGATTGAATAGTTTCTCGTATTATTAAATCCTTAAATCAAAGCGAATTTTAAGAGTTAGATTAAATATTTTTTTAATTTATTTTATTATCCATGCATTTTGCCTGCAAAAATAATTAGTATTATTTTATTTTATGCTTATAATATTTCTATGTATAGAATGATTCTGATTCATATGGAAAAAAGATTAACATTATTTAGATTTATTGTTAAAGATACTTCATTATAGATTAACTTTCATAGACGGCTACTTTTTTTCTCTAAATATTTAATCTATACGCCAATTTTTTTCATTTATACTATTTTGCATTTTTTTGATTCCAAAATAGTTCTTTTAAAATGGAAAAAAAGTAATTGAATTCAAGTTTTCATATTCTTTGTATTTATAATAATTGAGAAAAATAACGTTTTGAAATTTGTAGACATTAACGTGTTTCTTGATATCCATTTCCTGATACAAACAAGAAAAACCTTTTTAAAGTAAGTTGAAGTATAATGTGATAAAATACATTATATTGATGTGATGTGATAAATAAATGAAAATCATTATAGAAAAATGTAAAATAAGTAAATTTCCTTTAATTAAATTTTTGCTTTCAATTTTTAAAATCAGGATCAAACAAAATGTAAATTGGTATTTCATTAATGATACATAATATGAATATATAACATAGTAAAACTTTTATTGATTCCATTGAATAAATTTCATAATTTTTTATATTTATTTATTTTTGAAAGTTGAATAATTTCATCCATCTTCATCAAATATAAAATATGGGAAGAGAATTCCTAAATAAATTACATCTTTAGATAACTTTGTTAGTTATGTTGAAATATTCTTAAGGGAGTATTTACTTTTACTATATAATTTTTTAACTACTCAAAATAGTTCTATTTTTAAATATTTAAAAATAACTTTAATAATGTTTTAAGACAATTTTATGCAGTTTTAGTAGATATCTTTAAAAAGTTAGTTAATTATTCATCAAAACTAAAAAAATATGATGTGTTTTCAATGTTGACAATTATAGTATTAAAAAATATGTTATTAAGTAATAAGAAATTATTTTACAAATAATTAACACATTAGAATTTTTTAAATATTAGTTTAAAAACAATTTCTTTACTCTTTCCGACCTTAAATATAATAATAAATATGCATAAATTATTTATATAAATTTTAACTTATCTTCTGTCTCTCACACTTAATTGCCAAAAGTTTAAATTAAAATTATTTAACATGGATGTATGTCTTCCTTTGTTCACGTTTTATTTTAAAAACAATTTAAAAATTTGTCTTTTATGTTGAATATATGAACATGAAAAGTACTTTAATAAATACATGGTTATAAATTAGGATTTTTTTTATAATTTCTGTTTTATTGTTGAAATAACTTTATCTCACTTCTATTTGAAACAGTTCCTCTTTTTCTCAAAATATTTCTTCTTCTGCTTAGTTGATTCTTATGAAATTGACTTTATGCACTGGAAAAGAAGAAAAAAATGATTTTCTTGCAAAAAAACTATAATACTGTTCCTCTATAAGCATTAATGATTACGGAATATGATTAAATTAAATTAAATGGAAAAAGTTAATACAAAAAATAATTATTGTCAAGAACTGAGACACAATTAAGATAAAATATATTTTTTTCTTTGTATCTTATATAAATGATCGAAATTATAAGGTTAATCCAGTTTATTAATCTTTATTTCATATATTTTATGTATTTTATTATTTATTTGTTTAATTTACATAGTAAATTGAACTTTTGAGTTATAAAATAGCGTTAATTACAGAAAATTTGAATGGATTTTCTTTGTTCAAAATGCATGATTACAGTTTTTTTAATCTAGAAATTATTAGCCTCTAGTGAATAAAATTAATAAAGATGGAATTATAACTTTATTTTCTTTATTACTGTAAATGATAAATCTTTATCAACATTAAATTTCTTTCGTATTAAGGATACTTTCATCTATTTCTTAAGCTTATCAAAATTACGGCTACTTCACCTACACATATATATTTTAGATAGATTTTAGAAAGTGTAAGAGATATATTTTTCAGACTTATTTTCCCAATAATTTTGCAAAAAAATAAATAGACAAATTATATTCATTTTGAATTGACATTTTGTTGTAATATAAATATAACTAAATTTTACTAAATCCTAGCTTTAGTTTCATCACTAACATATTTCTTCAACTGCTGAACAACATTAGTTTAGTATTAAATATAAATTTTAAAGTTATATATATATATATGTGTATATATATATATATATATATATATATATATATATATATATATATATATATATATATATATATATATATATATATATATATATATATATATATATATATATATATATATATATATATATATATATATATATATATATATATATATATATATATATATATATATATATATATATATATATGTGTATATATATATATATATATATATATATATATATATATATATATATATATATTTACAGCAATGACTATTATTTAAAGGGAAAATGAAAAAAATATACTACTGATGACTTTTAAGAGTACAAAATGTGTTAAAAAATATTATGACATTTGAATTTAAAACTAAACTCAAAGAAGCTTCCTATAGATATTTGTTTTAATAAAGGTACCTAAGTACCTTAATAAATCACGTATTATCTTATGAAAACTTATGTTTTTAATTAAATTTAAAATAAATTTTAAATGCAAAGTAATTAAAACTGAAAATTAAATAATTTATAGTGCTAATTTTGACTTAAGTTTTTATATAGATATAATTTTATTTGAAAATTTTGTGGTGATCCATTCATGTTATTATATTAAGTGACAAACTGTTTACTATGATACATATGATATATTTGCTTATTAAATATTATATAGTATGGTTATAGTTAAATCGTAATTTTTAAAAATTACAATTTTTTGTATCGTACAAGTTCACGTAACATTCTGGAAATAAATTGAAAATTATTGGAATATTAAGTGATGGTTTAATTTTGTTAAATAAATGTAATATCCCCTTACTTTAATAAAAGAAATAGAAATTGTAAATTATGAATAATTAATCTTAGCCATAGTTATATCTTCATAATTTGAAAATATAACTATGGCTAAGATTAATTATTATAAAGATTATATGACTATGACTAAGATTTGAAATATATTTTAAAATACACATATAAGCTATGAATATTCTGAAATCACACTTAATGGGTTACTGGTTATTATCTACATAGGAATACTATAAAAGAAACTAAAAAAAAATTGAATATGAAGATAAGTCAATTTTACTTGGATTATCATTATTATTATTTAATTCCTTCTTCTTACTGATTATTGTATGTACACTAAACAGTATTGGAACTACATACTCTAAGTTAATTATTAATGTTTCCTATTTAATAAAATTCATTCGTTTCTGCAAAAACACTCAGCTAAAGAACTGAAAAGAATTTTTTATCTAATATATGTTTTTTCTTTAACGAAATATTCCTATTCTTATACATTTTAAGCTACAGAGTAAAGTTTAATCAATTGATATTGTCAAGCAAAAGGATTGGCACAAAAATGACAGCTTTTTATAGAAAAAGATGACAGGGTTTTGCCACAGGGTGTATAACATAACAGAATTTCATGGAAAATAAAGTATCTTTTTAAGACTTATATTTCTAAGAAAGAGAAGATATAGCTTTATTTTTGAGATAATTAAAATATCCAGTCAATAAAATGCTTCTTATTTAAATCAAAATAAGATATAACTGGTTTACATGTATTTTAATATTTCAAATATGTCTGAATACTTTTAGACTACAATAATTTTAAAATGCTAATTGATTAAGAAATATCTTTCTTTGTGAAACGTAAATAAATTGTTTCGCAATTTAATTAAAAACTGATTAGTTTCGTGCAATGTTCAATTCTAAACTTCTGTTTAAAGACTGACGTGATCAAATGCAGTTAATTATAAATTTTAAAGTTTTTAAGTATAAGGTAATTTTGTCATATTCATTTTATCTACACGAATTTTCATTTTATAAAAGTTAGCAAACTATACACACCAAACGCCACTTTTATTAAAATGTTTTCAATAATCTGATTATTTAATTCAAATTTAAAAATTTTCACAGATACTCATTTTAGTTAAAAATTAATTTCAATAAATCATCATAGAATAAGCAACAAAGTTGAACATAATTTAAACAATAATCCTAAAAAATTTACTCTTTATAAATATTATAGATACATTTTATATCCAATTAGATACATAATATCTACAGTAATATTTTATAAATAATATATATATATATATATATATATATATATATAATATATATATATATATATATATATATATATATAAAATTAGTTTATTTTGATATTTCTAAAATCAAATAATCGGATTTTAAGTAAACCTAAAAGATACTTGAAACTAATTTAAATATGTTCCTAAAATTGATAAATTAATTCTTAAATGATATGTTTAGAATTTACGAACAATTACATTTTTCATACAAAAGTATATAGGATGAAAAATATTTCCATTTTGGAGATTTTACTCAATACCCACAATTTAATGTGACTTCTTTTGTAACCTCTGGACGATAAATTGTTATTATTATAACTTAGTAAATGGGTGGATATCATCTATGATACGTGCCGTGAAATATGAAGTGCCATTTTATTTATCTATTTTCCTTTTAGAAAGGTGTTAAAGAAAAAAAGATCCCAAAGTAATTGATCCATCTGAAATATTTCATTCGCTTATTGCTTTCTCCTTCTTTTTCTTAACCAACTTTAAGAGTGGAAAATTGCGCAATTAATTTCGACAAAGATTTAGAACCAAGGAGAAAGAGCAGATGGCGAGAAATTGTATGGCTCCAACAGTGGTGAATTTTTAAAACGACAGCCTGTCTTTGGCATCATACGAATGTCGTTTCCAACAGATAAATCTATAACCCAAACTTTTCTTTTTAAACAACACGTGCAGACGTTTTTTGCAAGAAAAAATCAATCTTTCTTTGCGGATAACAGAAAGATTCTATTTTGAAAGCTGAGAGCCTCTTGAATATTCAATAGTAAACCTGAAGGCATTTTCTTTTACGCACCAAAAAGTTGTTCACAGTCTTCTACAATTTCAGCATATTAAGTACATACATTTTGACCATTTACATATCGTATTTTCTGACGTTAATTATTCCATAAATTTGGCCTGTTCAAAAACTGTTTTACTCTCAGTTTCACTAACACTTAAGAAACTGAAATGGTATCTATAACTTTAATCAAATGTTTGAAGTTTATTTTAAAATGATATGATATTTAAATATTTGTTTCGTATATTATTTATTTCACTTTTCTTCTTTTATATTATTAATATTTAAACTTCGTTTTCTTTTTAAATTTTTAAGAAGCAATATCCCATTTGAAGTTCTGTGAATTATGACTCTAAATGTTATTATTTGTAATTATATTTCATCATGAATTATGATAAAGATTTTCTCATCTCATCTAAGCAAATAATTTCACAATTCTAGGTGAAATGAAAAATATGTTTAAACAATAAAAATGACTATTCTAATTAACTTGTCATATATAATTACTCGTGTTAAAATGATAATATTAAATTATAGGAAGAAAATACTGTTTTTGTTTGAATGTAATATTGTTTGGTTATACTTAAAATATTTAATGATACGTCTTTAAGAGCTAAAACTAGACTAAAAATGCGAGATAAAGTTTCATTACAATATATTATTAACTATTCTATAAATGAAAACATTTAAGTTAATGCGTCCTAAACATTATTCGCAATTATTGAAATATAATAGATATTTTGAGAGAAATTCTCTACAACATCTTAATGTTATATTCATACATTAAAAAATTTTAAAATATTCATTTTATGCATGTTTTTTATTCAAAATTGTATTTAAAAGCCTTCTTTAATTTATTAAATTTCTAACATAACAACAAAGAAATTGAATATGTCATTTAAAATTATTTATGGCATAAATTGATCTTATTTAAGCGTGTGATTCTTTACACTAAAACTAAAAACAACCACAAAAAATACGGTTATTTTTCCTTCCATGAAAGCTGAAAGTATTAGTTACTTGCCTGGGGTGGTATTTTTTCTATAGGGATATATTTACAGTAAAAATCCAATGAAACCTAAAATAATAAATCAAGTGTTATAAACATAACTTGAACTTGCTTTTGTTAATCATTTAGAAAGCCCAATGAGAAAGTATTTCTTTACACATAGAATAATTTACATAACTTGAATGATTACCATAAATTATACAGATATAAAAAATACATGTAAGATAAATATCATAGATGTTATAACTTTGGCAGACCAATGCATCTTTAAGAAGCTATAGGATTATTGTTGACACTCTGATGCCTCAGTATTTACTTAATGTTCTTCAATTAATTGCTGATAAAATGTCAAAATCCAACTTGCATCTATAAAGTTTGCTAAGCCCTTCTTATAGAAACGAATACATTGCATTGTAAATAAAAATGGTATTTTAACTGATGCAAATATATTGCATAAAATTATCAGTAAGTCAAATTAAATATTTGAATAGTTTAAATGAAAATGTCTTCAAGAATTAACTTATATTATTTTTTGTGATCTGATTGAATACAATATATTTTTGAAAAATCATAACATTATATTTAAGAAATTTTCTTCCTTGACCTGATTATCTTTTAGGGTATGCTAAAAAGGCTTACTGTACATAATTATCACCTATATCACAATAAATAATAATTTATTTCACATTGAACAACTTAGTATCAATGGTCAAAATAATTTCAGAATTAACTGCACATTTAAATTTAAGATCTTTAGTTTCATACCATTGTTATAATGATGAACATAAATGAATGTATCTACCAGGTGTATCCATATCAAATGAGACGATTTCTAACAGATGTTGTCACACATATATGAAAAAATTACGAAACTATAACACGTGATTTTTTTTATAGTTTGGCCTTTGATACTCACGTTTAGTTGTATCAAAGATCAAACTATCGTTGAAAGTGTCGAATTTTATGCTTTCCGAAAACGATTTGAGGACAGAATTAGTTTTTTGTTACCATCTAAAGAAAAAAGCTGTCAAATCGCATCAAATGCTTGTAGAAGCATACGATGGCAATGCTCTGAGCTACAGGTGTCTTGAAAAGTTTCAAAATGGTGATTTGGATGTGAGAAACGAGGGGCGTGGCAGACCAACAAAAAAAAATTTGAAGATGCTGAATTGCAAGAATTACTTGATGAATATGATGGCCACTTTCAGAACACACTTTTCAGAACAATTGAGTCTTAACCAGAGCACTGTTTCATAGCAATGGGCAAGATAATAAAGGTTGGTAGATGGGTTCCACACGAGCTAACGGACCGTCAACAGGAAAACCCAAAAGATGTGTTCGAAATATTGCTTGTACGTTACAAACGCAAGTCATATATATCTCCATCGTATTGTGCCTGGCGATGAAAAATAGATTTATTTTGAGAATTCCAAACGTAATCGATCATATGTTGAACCCGGACAGCCATCCAAATCGATCTCAAGGCAGAATCGGTTCGACCGCAAGACAATGCTGTGTATTTTCTGGGATCAGGAGGGGCCAGTCTATTATGAGCTTCTCAAACCCAGTGAATCCATTAATATTGATCACTACAAGCAACAATTACTTAATTTGAACGATGCTATACTCGAACAACGCGAGCAATACAACAAACGGCAGCACAAAGTGATTTTCCTTGATGACAACGCACCTAGGCACCGTGCTAAACCGACCAAGGACATCGTTAAGGCGCTCGAAAGGGAGCCTTTAGCACATGCGGCTTACTCTCCAGACATGGCTCCTTCCAATTACCACCTGTTTGCATCATTGGGACACGCATTAGCTGACCAGCGGTTCATTTCTTACGAAAACGTCAAATATTGGCTTGATGACCATCTGGCTTCAAAAGACCTGACCTATCATTTGCTTGGCATGGTATTCTCAAATTGCCCGAAAGATGTGAAAATGTGTAGCTAGTGATGGATATTATTTTGAATAAAAATATATTAAGTTTTCGCAAATTTATTCTGCTTTTTTTTAAAAAAAATTATCTTTTCATTTTATTTGGTAGATACCTGGATTCACCTGGTAGATAGTTGCTAAATTAGATTAGTTAATTTCAATGGTTAATTTATAGTGATAAACTCGGTTTGAACTGCGAATCGTACAAAGTTTTTTGTTGAAAATTAACGATGCTTATCTTTTTATATATATTTTTATTTATCTATATTTGCTTTTTGATGTCAAATAACTAGAATTTATTATTAAAATTCCTTATATTTATATGATAAATTTTTATTTTGCATAAGGGAGGTTAATTTATATTTTATAGAAACTTAACTAGTTTGAAATTGGATTCATAAAGTAATTACTTTTTTTAAAATTTTAGTTTAGCATTTTTTGAAGGAAACTTATTCCAAAACTTCAAAATGAATGCAATTAAAATATATATACACATATGTATGAATATGTGTCTATTATATATTTGTTACTTTATATAATGTATTTTTAAATAAGGCCATTCCAGGTAAGCATAAAATTAAACATCCATAAAGAGAAAATTCACGTGGTATTTATTTCACAAATTATTTAAACGAAAGAAATGTGTAAAACAAAATTTTTATTAGATAATTGAGTTTAAAAATAAAAACAAACAACAATTTCGATGCTTTCCGATTAATAACTACATATTAAGAATATTTTAGCTAGAATTTAGAAAAATAAAACTTTGCTTTTTTTTCTGGCTTTGAATTTTGCAGTCTTATGAAAAATATTTGATCTTAGCAAATATCAAATGAAATTCTATGAATGATCCTTTGTTTAGCTTTTTCTACTAGTTACTAACACTAGGGTGAATTAAGGACTGAAATTATGGAAAGAGTACAAGAGTAGAATCCTATTACAACATTTAAGTGCAACCCTAACAATATAATGCGTTATAATATCATTGGCTTACTTTTTATTTGAACTTATATTTTATTCACCGATTTTACCATCTCAATATTAAATTGCTTTAATATTCTCTCTTGCTCTTCACAAATTTTTTCTCTCTAACAACTTATAAATTTTAAATTACAATTAATTTATTTGCATAAAAAAACTCAGTTATTCCTCACATTAGCATAGCTTCAAATATCAAACTCTCAAAATTTTCTTTTCTGCATTTGAAGTACATTCAAATGTTTACACCTCCAGAGAAAAATAACAGAAATGTTAGTAATATATATATATATATATATATATATATATATATATATATATATATATATATATATATATATATATATATATATATATATATATATATATATATATATATATATATATATATATATATATATATATATATATATATCCAATTATTATAAAAATCTCTTTATTAAGCTACTTTATACTTTCTTCATAATGTTAATTACGATTGACTGAAAAAGGTTTAAAAAATGCAGAAAATAACTCTTTCGAAATATTAAAGAACCAATTTCATTTTGCATCATGAATTAGTTTTCTAGACAGTACCCAATCCTGATTTATTTTTGAAGAAAGGAATTCACAATTTTTTAATAGAATTTGACTAGATTTTAAATGATTTCCTTTCTATGATATATGTAATTAAAATTTGAGAGAAATTTCAGATTACTGACTCATATACCTTTGCATAAATAACATTATGAAAGTTCTCGTTTAGTTACTTCTTACTTAAGATTTTTTACAAATCAGTTTTACAGTGATCATTGTTGAGAAAAATATTTCATCCTTTTTAGTTCTAAAAGTGATTTATCGTTTTTATGGATTGGTTACAAATACTTGAAAAGTAACTGCTTTGGTTTTTTTGAGAACCCTTGGGATTGTTAGTGGGGCAATGTGATACACTTGCTTTTGCTCAGAAATAAAAAAGCTTTCATCCGATGCATTTCTCTTGAGGAAAATAAGAAACGTTCTTTTATCTCCTTAATTATAATTGGTGCTGTATTCTTTTTCTTTGAGTTATTAGCCCTTAGGAGCTATAACTGCTGTTGCTATAATGTTTCAAAGCATTGATTAATGATGCAGGAATAAAGATTGTTTTACAGCATATTAATATATAGCAACAAATAAGAGTTATTTTAAATATTCTTTGAGAGTATTCTTGATAATTTTTATAGAACTCGGTTTACAACAGTCGATAAAATTTAGTTGTTACATAATTTATAATGTTTTTTACATAAATGAATCGCAAAATCCTTAAGTAGGCAGAAATAAGTATTCCATTAATAATGATACAATGTTACTAAAGAAGCATACTTTAATAAAATTACTAAAATTGAATATAAAAGTAATTAAAGGTATTTCATTTTTGACACATTACAGTTCATTCAAAAGATCTGTTTTTGTTTAAATTATAAATCAAAACTTAAGATATGAAACATTTTTTCTCTAATTGTTGTCTAAAGGATATATTATTAGACTGAAATAAGTCAATCATGCTTAGGTTTTACAAATTATACGAATATTAAAGTTTAAAAATCTGTAAATGAAATCAGACATTTTAAACTATATAAATTTTTCCTGTAAAAAACAGTTTTACTTAAACTTAGTATAAATTTGTTAAAATGTAGTTTATATATACCATTTTCAGTAAAAACTGACAGAACAATAGATTAAGTATAAAATAAACTCTATACAAACTTGCAATAATTGTAAAATATAGCAAAACATTTATTTCTTGATTTAGTTTGTAGGAATCAAAAATACCCTTATTTCATAATATTTTTGTTTTGCCTCTTAAATACATTTTTAGGTTATTGTAAGAAAAATTAGAGAAAGAGAAATTTTATGATTGAATTTCAGTTGCAAGTAATTTTAGCTTCAGTGACTAGAATTTTTAAAAATAATCTATTCGGAATATTCATAATACTATGCATTAGAAACTTTGCATTAGATATCACTTTCTAGTTTTTATTCACTCATTAGTTAATTACTTTGCATTAGAAAATTATTCAGAATAAGTATTTCAATAAAAATATTGACATCTTCCAGTTTAAATAACAATGCGCATTTCAATTCAAAATGGTGCAGAAAAATAAAAAATAGTATATATTGAAACTATAATTTGAATAATTACTATTTTAATAATATTTTTACATTATCTGTTATATAAAAAATGAAAGATTAATTACACAAAAATCCTGTAAATTATAAAATCAGAAAACTAAAATGGAAATTGAAAATTTCTAAAATAGTATTAATGTAAAATAATTATCCAACACTTATTTTTCTATAAAAATATAAATATGAAATTCACAAAATTGAAATGAAATACAATAAAGAATTTTGAAATTAGATAATTTATATGTTCTTGTTATATTGCAATCATTTTTTACTAAAAAATGTAGTGTTAATTTTTTATTTCCTCTTATATTATTTGATTACATTCATTAGAAGTTAAAAACTTAATTTAGATTAAATAGTGCTATTAGAGAAAAAGACTTGTAGCAAAAATCAATGTATAATATTGAAATGATGAATGTTGCCTTACTAATTCAATATTGAAATGATGAATGTTACCTTACTAATTCAATATTGAAGTGAGGAATGTTACCTTACTAATTCACAATTTATTTTATTTTATATAACGTTTGAAATTTTGAACTTAAAATATCTCATCCGCTAAGTATCCTTTTTTGTGCAAGCCTTTATTATATCATTTATATGCTATAACATTGTAAAATTAATGTCTATCCCAACGCAAGTATGGAAAATAATATCAAAGATATTTTTGTACATATTGATCAAAATAAAAATATGCACTTCTAAGAAATGTAACCCAAATATCTTTAAATTTGATATGCAAAACTTTTACAATAAAAATGAGAAAGAAAAAAAGGCTTACATTTGTTTTGAGGTTGTATAATTAAGCAATACCATCTAAAATGACAATGAACTTCATCATGTCTTGAATGAAATTCATCTGTTCCTAAGATTTGAAATAACTAGTAATCATCCTTGTCAGAAAACGTCAATATAAATTACAAAGAAAGCAGCAAAATGGAGATTTGCAGAGACATTTTGAGATTTCAGTGTTAAGCAAAATATATCTTGTAAAGAAAGCAATTATTTTTTTTTGTAATATCATAAACATAGTTGACCAGGAAACATCTAAAGCTCATGCGATCACTTTCTAGAGCACCAGAAAAATTTTTTTATGCTTCAGATGCAGATTGACATTTCCTCTACAATCGCAGTCTCAACTGCACATCCTAAACTCCTTGTCCCCCCATTCCAAAATTCAGATTCTGAATTTTTTTACATCAAGTCTTGAATTAGGTTTTATAAACAGAAATACACTCTTTAAGTTATAAGTTATTTCTTCTTTGATGATATTAGAGCTCCAGCAGAACATCGCTATTATTGTGATTAGAAAAGTTTGAAGATATATTAGTATTAATGCTTGTTCAATAGCATATTCATTATTAGCGAATGAGTTCCCCAAACTTAAAAATCACTTTCCCAGTGAAATTCAATGAAACTTTAATATATATATATATATATATATAAATATATATATATATATATATATATATATATATATATATATATATATATACATAAGAAGAACTATATATATATATATATATATATATATATATATATATATATATATATATATATATATATATATATATATATATATATATATATATGAATATAAATAGGCTTCACTTTCACCTAATCGTTTCTAATATAAGGCAAATGTACTATGGCTGAAAATGAAATAATTTATACATGGAGGTATACTTTAGTAAAAAGTGTGTGTAACTATTGTTATATCGTCTCTCAATTAAATTGCTATTGATTTAATGTATGTTGTGTTGAAGGAATTGTTTCAAGTGAGAATTTGGTTATAGGATTTTAATGAATTGGATGGTATTGTCTATCGCTTCTTAAACTGCAACATTATCTGCCCTCCTATTTCCTTTCCTTGCCCTCGTGGGATTTGATCCATTTGATAAAGGCTTCCTAGTGGTACTGGAATTCTCTTAGAGAATCTTGGATTTTATGCATTAAGAGATATGCATTATTTGATTTATCTATTTCTTGAATTATAGAATTACTATTGTTGCAGATAGTGAAGTTGGGTAGTTTAGATCTCCAGCAAAATCTGATGCTGAATGAAGGGTTATTGATTCTGCTAGAAAAAAACTGATTTTAATGAATTACTTGAGATGAATGGAATTCATAGAATGCATCTAATAAAGTAAATGCTGCACACATGCAATTGTCTATTTTTTTATCCGTCAGGGAAAAAATTGAGTGATGAAAGGCTATATATTGGAGAAATGTTAATGGTTGTATGCTTTCTGGCACTGATAACATGAATTCCGTCACTTTTCGTTGATCATGCCTCTTGTACTTACTAATATTCTTCATAAGTTGTAGTATTTTACATTTGTATAGCGATGAAATTTGTGGTTATATTTTTTAAAGCATTTTCTTTTATCTTTATGTGAATAGGTGGGAATCAGGTTAAAGTTTTCTGGGCCGCATTCAAAGTTATTTGTAAGCATTTGGAACCAATAAAAGTATTGAAGTGTTTCTTGATATTAAGCAAAATTATTTTTTTTCACCTTGTTACTGGAGTAACCCATACTAATGCGCCATAATTTTTTCAATTATAATTATGTAGAGGGTTAAGAACTTAGCAATTCAATATTAAAATAATAGTGAGTTGTAAAGGTCCCATGATATTCCAATCATGCAACTCCTTGATGGGCATGTTGTCCCAACCTATTTAGACAAAGCTGTTGTTTGGCCATCACAAATTTAGTTTGAAATGGATGAATAGTTAATATTTCAAGATGTGTAAGACAGTGAAGCTTTCTAGATAATTTATTACTTCACCTATTTTCTCACTTTTCTGACCTGGTAGATCATTAGTCTTAAACTGTTGTGACTTCTGACAATAAAATTCGTTACTGTCATGTATTCTTATTGATATGTTGCATATTTTCTTTGATTGGTCTAATTTAACCGTACATGTACCTAGAGTACACAGGATGGCAGATTTGTGTATTGGTTAGATAACACACAATATTCCTACATATGAGTTTTCACCAACGCCTATGTCATGAAACAATAACTACTGCATTTCCAATAGGGTACAACTTGCTGTGAATTTACCGAAAGATATGAATCTTGTCAGCAGGCTGAATATTTTAGGAATATATTATTATATATTGCTTTTATATATATATATATATATATATATATATATATATATATATATATATATATATATATATATATATATATATATATATATATATATATATATATATATATATATATATATATATATATATATATATATTGTGATAATTCGTTTTTAAAATGATAAGAGATTTTAAAACAAGAGTAAGTAATCTGTATAATATTCATAATAGTCACAGAGTTACTAAGTAAATATTACGTTAATCTTTTTATTTTGGACCGTTCATAATTAGTTTCAATGCTATTTGATGGCAAAATGATATAAGATAATGTTTGTTATAAAGTTTTATATATCTGTACCCTTTCAATTTAATCAGAATTTTATGTCTCTAAGCTCCGTCAGTTTAATTTTAACCACTCTGTTGTTTATTTTCTGTAAGAGTAAAAATGGGAATAATATATTATGTTTTGGAATATGAACACAACTTAGGAATGGTTAAGTACTATTACTTTAAATTGGAAGAAACACTGTAAAATATTTATATTTGGATTGTATTTAAAAATTATTATTTTTTTTTTTTGAAATTCTTATCTACCCTAAAATAAGAAAAATGCTATGTTTCTTGTCTGAAGGACAAATATTTAAGGATTTTCCTTCATATATTGTTTTTACTGCGATCATCGATTTTCAATAATAGCAATAGAATTTTGAAACCAGATTAATCTATAGAAGATTCTTAATGCGCAGTTACTTAGTAAATAAAGGGAAACTAACGATATGTATCTTGAAGTAAAATATTGTTTTCTGTTTTAGCATTAGTTTGGTGCTTAACAGCTTAGAGGGGAAAAAAAGGAAGAAAAAGTACGCAGTAATTTTTTGTTCCCCATTATTTACGGATTTTCTTCTTATTTTATGTGCCATTTATAGATTATCCGTATTTTAACTCTGAAAGACCCCATCACCTGAATTGGATGAGTTTGCCCCAAATCAGGGAATTTTTCTGCGCAATGCAAGATATAAAACTGAAATGTTGTTAAAAAGAGTTTAAAGAGATTCAAAGCTGTGTCAGCTTTAGATTTAAAAAAAATTCTTTTGCACGAGTTGCACTTTGAAGGTATAAAGTGAAGCAGTTGTCAGAACAGATGAAAGTTCTGTTTGATCGCATTTAACGCTAAGAAAATGCTAAAAAAATGAATTTTGTGAACAAATTTACTGAGTAGAAAAAATCAAAGTGTTGTAGAAATATATTTAGAGATACATCAATGCATATAAAAAAGTAATGCACGTATGCTCGTTTTTAACAGCAAAAATTGAAATTTTTTAATGAAAAATAACACTTTTATTTTTATTACTAGTTTTCAATAAAGTAATACATTTCAACTTAAGTTTTGTACGTTAATATGCATTAAAAGTTTATTTTAATATCAATATAGTTAATTTTCATTGAGGATTTTCTTTAACTTGTGTTCTTAAAAACTATATATATATATATATATATATATATATATATATATAGATATATATATATATATATATATATATATATATATATATATATATATATATGTAGTATGTAGATTGTCTCTTTGTACTTAAACAAATATTTACATAGTTTTAGTTCAATTGCAACGAATTATGTCACATTCCAGGAAAAAAATAACCGAGTCTCTGAACCAAATATATTTCAGTTGTTCATGAGTTTACATTGATAACAAAAATATTGTTTATGATGCTTCAGAGTTCTCTTTCGACTTGTGGTCAATGCAGAGTAAACACGTCTACAAAAATTAACAGTGAAGTTAAAATCTCATCTTTCAGTCATTAAAAGTGAACACACAAAATACATATTTCCCGAATATTCTTACGTTATCCTGCATTTGCACAAATGAATCTTTAATTTTATTTTATAGTAATTTGTTATTTTATGATAAACTATGATAAAATTTGAATCTTGTTGATAAGATAAAACTCTAAATATAATAATACGATTATTGCTAAAGAAAAAATTAATAAGTAGAGTGAAGTCTTTTTTTCTTGTATCCTATTTCACAAACCTAGATGAATGAATTAAAGTTTGATCAATTCAAAGAAATGCCAATATGCACCTCATTTAGTAAGTCGTTGGATTGCAGTTAGTGTATCACTAATCATTAGACTTAAAATCTTGTCTGTAACAAACAAAAGAAACCTTAATCCTTTTCTCAGACGATATATTTAAAAAATAAAAACTGAAGTCTGAAACATGAATAGACAAGTCATGAAATAATTACAGATTTAAACAGTAACATTTTAACATTTTATCAGATTTCCTTAAATGGATTTTACTAGTGAATAAAGTTTTCATTTGAAACAAGTTCTCAAAGTAAGCAGTTTTAAGAAATTCATAACTGAATACTTTGTAGTATAAAAAATACAGCTGAATAAAAAATATATCGTATTTTTTATTCAACTTTAGAGTTATATTCGCTGATAAATGGGATACTTATTTGAGCTGTAATATGATGTAAATATTTCAATTGTAAATTCAGAGCATGTGCAACTTTCATTGCTTAAACATTATTTGATATTAGTTAAAAACTTCATAATTGTACCTAAGAAATATAAGCTTGATAAGTGAAAAAAAATTGGATGGATAGTTTGAAAATTGGAAATATAAAAACATTAATAATGACTATTTAAATACGAATTCTTTATGATCACATTTTAAATTTCTATAAGTAAATTTAACTGACACAAATCGTTTCAAAGTTAAGAGCTAAAAAGTATTAATGTTTTCAATTGCAAAATAAGAATCATCGTTAACAATCAAATCTAGTTCTCTTATATTAAACATATGTCTTTTAATTAATACATGCATAAATTAAAATTTTAATGAACTGTAGATTTTTAACTCAGTAAAAGACTATTTTTACACTAACACAGTCCTTCTTTACGCTAAACTGTATTCGTAAAACAATGATTTCTTATAAAAATGCTTCATAAAATGCAACATAAAAATTGGCAAATTAGTGAAAAAAACCAAATGAAGTGTAAATGTGGATAGTTCAGGAATAATATTCACACGCAGAACATTAAATCTTTGGTAATCATAGTTCTTACAAATCTATCAATTTAGTTCTTATTAAGAAACAAATCAAGTTTCAAGTACGTTGGTAAATGGCTACTTACTGAAATGAGATATCAATAACTTGATTCAAAAAAGTTATATGTGAAATTCTTATGAGATCAATTGCTTTTTATTATGAAGAGCTTAACTCAAATAAAATTTTTATTACATTAAAATGCTGAAAATAATTTTTAAATGTCACATTTTTCTTTCCAATATTAGTGATAACAGTTCTTATATGATAATGTGCTTTTTTTCTTCAATATTGCAGAAGCGAAATAGTACATTTTTTTTTATCTTAAGTGCCTATACTTTGATAGCAGATTTTATGGTAAGTTTTTCTTTCGCTTTTAACACTTTTCTATTGATTATTAAAATATTTCTAACATATCAATGATTAAGTATATTTTTCACAAAAAAATAATTCTGGATATTGCAAATTTTTATTTATTTAACTATAAATTTCTTGTGATAAAAGAAGATTTTTGCACTACTAGTCACAAAAGTAATTATCATGAAATTGTTGAATCCGAAACAAAAAAAACTACACTTTTTTGCACATTTTAAAAATTTTTTAAAAATGTAGCTTTGAAAATTTTAGTAATTAATGCTAAATTAATTGAAGGTTTCTATTAAGCATATAATTTTTTAAGTTATATATATTATCATATATATAATTTTAAATAATATATACTGATCTCCATTATTAAAATTTCTAGGTGAAAAACATTTTGACGCATTGACCAATTTTCACAGTGATACAATAAAAATCACAATAATAAATCTGGATTTTAATTATTTTATAAAAGGCGTACACGTTTTTTTAAAATTTTCTTTTTTATTTTTATATGCGTAAAAATATTGGAATTTACTTTGCAAAGATTTGTTAAAATCACACTAAATATATATAGTCAATTAATTTAAGTAGATAATTGATCCCCAGAATATATAGTCTATTAATTTGCATAGCTTTTTAAAAATATTTCCATAGCTTTTGATGAACTATAATGAAAGAAAAAAATTATTGAAATAAGCTTATTTAAGCTAATGAAAACTACTCAAGGAAAATTATTTGAAAAATTGGATGCTTTTTCAGAATTTATTTCCACTGCATAGTGAGAAACAAAATATTTTGTAACATTTATAATTCAAATATTAAAGATTAAAACTGTGATAGCCTTTTCACACAGAAATGCTTAAAATACATAGACATTTGTCAATGATTTATAACAAAGTATTCTTTCACTCTCCATGAAAAACCGCTGAACAACTCAATGTTTTCTGTGATAACTAAGATGTAATGTTACTGAAACTTGCGTTATGAATCACAAGTCTGAAACTTGTGTTATGAAACACAAGATAAAGGATGCCTTCATGTTTTGCACAAGAGGAAAGGAAAGTTTAGAGAATCTGCATCGACTGTTTCAGTATTCCATGCATAATACAAATAAATAATTTTCTTTTTAAAATATTCTAAGGCACAGATCTAGAGAATTCCAATTCAAGGATTTCAATTTTGTGTCCGCTAAACATTTGATACCAGTATCTGAAAAAAAGAAAAATAGATATTTAATTTTATAATATAATATAATATCATATATATATATATATATATATATATATATATATATATATATATATTATTTTAAACTTATCCTATACATAGTAAAATGGCAAAATGGTTTATAAAATACTAAATTGCTTAAAAGAAGTGTCAAATAAATACATTGATTTAAAGATAAAATTACCGTGTATGTTGATGAATGCTCACAGGAAACCACAGTTATCATCATATGTGCAATACACGACATTATCTAAACCTCATTATGGATCATAGAAAGATCTTCCAAATACTATAAGAAGAAAATCATTAGGCCCATTTTAAAATATGGCTTCTCAATCTACTGTTGTGCTTCTATTTCCAATTTGGAAAAATTAGAAAAATTCCAATTGAGTGCTGCACGCATCATTATTGGCTTGAAACGCAGCTGTCCTTCAGAAATATTACTCTTCGAAGCAGACTTACAACCTCTCTATATCAGAAGACAATACTGTCTAGTCAAATATTGCAATAAACTCAACAGTTATAGCCAAGGCAATCTCACGTCAAGTTACCTAAGCAATTGAACTCCGTTTCAAAGATTAAAGAAGCACAGTCCCTTCAGTCTGGTTAACTCACTACACTTAATCGAGAATAATGTCGAACCACATGCCCTTCACTGTGGCCTGAACCCTGCTGAATCTCTTCCCAATGTTCACTTCAATTACGAACTTTCTACGGCAGTCATCAGAAAGGATTGCTTACCTGAATTGCTAAAACAACTAGCCTTGGAAATCATTAATAATATATCACCAAATGGCATAAAAATCTACACTGATGGCAGTAAAAAAAATCACCTAACTGGCAGCGGAATTTTCATCGAGATTCCTCATGACAAACTCTCTCTCTTGGTCAACGTAATCCCGAATAGAATGTTTTATGACGTTCAAATACAATTTCAAGTAATATTGTCGAGAAATATTATTTAATGTCAAAATACAATATTAAATAATGTTATATAATATCAAATAATATTATTTAATGTTGAAATGGAATGTTTTTTGACATTCAAATACAATGTCAAATAATATTGTCACGGAATATTAATTAACATCGAAATGGAATATCAAACAATATTATAAAATATCAAATAATATTTTTTAATGTTGAAATACATTATATAATATTATCTACGTGGGGTCACTTTAATATTTTATAAACTTGTCGGACAATATTTTATAATATTTATTTGCAATATTGCCCGATTAACCTTTGCTACTTGGGACGTTTGATTTGAGAAAAATGCACACATTTCAACTAGGAAACAAAACTCAAATTACACGAAATAAACTTCTCTCAGTTTTATTATCTGAGATCATATATTTGGAAAAAAATAAATCATATCTATTTAAAAAAGGGAGGAAATTAAATTGAATTTCAGAGTGATTATAAAATGCTAATGATTATTCTAAATTCAGCTATAATATAGCCATTATTTGAAAATTTAGCTTTCAGTTTACCTTAACTAAAGGAACTATTTTTACATTTTTAGACTAAAAAACATTGTTTGACACACCATTTAAGTTTCTCAAACTAAAATTCCAAAAAATCACTCTTTATTAGATTTAAATAATGTGGTAGCTTGAGTTCATTAATTACATGTTCTTAATCCTTATCATAGGAAGTTATTTATTTATTATTGTAAAGATACTAATTGTTTACTAAGAGTTATTTGTTTGTGTAATTAAAATTTTAGTTAAAGTATAACCAATGATATTTCTACAGTAATTGCTTATCAGAAAATAAATAAGCATTGAGCAACAGTGTAAACTGACGAAAATTATCCACTAAAGCAATTAATTCTTTGTAAAACTAACAAAATATTCATCTTAATTTTAAAGCTTTGATTGTAAAAAGAAACTTATTTGCTTTTTGCTACCTTTTTTCTTATACTATTTACAAGAAAAAAATGTACCTCCTCAACTTTTCAGTAACATATAGAAAAGTATAGTTTTACTAATACCAAATTTTAATCAATGATTTTAAATTTTACTTTTATTTGATAATTAACAATATTTTTTCTTAAATGATATGTTAGTTTAAAGTAAAAAAATCATATAAACAAACATTTTTTAAGAATGCTATACATAAAATGTTATATACAAGGTATTCAATAATTAAGCAATTAAAATCATTTAAATTATCTTATATATTTACATGCTACATGTTAATATCTATATGATTCAAAGTCTGCTTCATTTAATTATTATATAATTGCTCAAAATAGCTTTATAATTAAAAAATAAAAATAAGGCTTACAACAAAGTAGATATAAATTTTGAAAATGCAACATTTATAAAAAAAATGTGTGAAATGTGTCCTTAGTGATTTCATAAAAATGTATGAAAACAGTAAAATCCTTAGGTGAATTTTTATGATCTAATTAAAAGCTTTTTCATTAACTTTTAAACTGTAAGCTTTAGCAATTAAAACTCGTATAATCATATTAGGCTCCTTTTTGATTTTAATTGCTGAATTTTTTTAAGCTTTTAATAAAATTCTATAGCTTTCAATTGACTTTAAAAGGCATTTGTTTAAAGAACAGAAAATAATGTGAAATGTGAAGAAAACGCGAAAAATATTGATCTGCTGTTAAACCTATAATAAACATTTTACATGCTTTTCTTGAAAAAGTTATATTTAAGTTGATATGAAAAATAAGAAGAGTATATCATAAAATTATAAATAACCGCGAGCAATTTTATGCCTTGAAAAAATTGCCTCGTAACTTTGCTTACATTTATATAAGCTAATAAAACGACTTTTATAAAGTACTGTATTATGAAATATTTTATATAAAAATGATAAAAACATATTTATTTTAGTCAAAAATATTTTCATATTAAGTACTTAACTGTACCCCTTATGATTAAAATATTTTAGTAATTTTTTTCAATAATATAAATAACAATTTTATAGAAATTTAAAAAATTATTGAGAGAAATCAAAATATTTACTGCAACCACAAATAAAAAAATTGAGTAAAAATATATTGATATTATTTTTCATTGTATAATGATACTTTTTTCGTATTATAAGTTAATAAATACAATAATTTCAGATTTAACTGATAATTTTAACAATTTTTACTAAACTTAATTATTTAATAATGTAGTTGTGTTTTGGGAAGGTTTTAAATTTTTATAACAGTTCTCTTTTATAAACTAATTCTTGCATTTTGAGAATTTACATTATATATATATATATATATATATATATATATATATATATATATATATATATATATATATATATATATATATATATATATATATATATATATATATATATATATATATATATATATAGCAAATTATATTTAATCTCTGATATGAATCAAAACATAGCAGATATATGCAGAGTTAATTATTGCTCGCATTTTTATATACACTTTTTTATACAAATATTTTGAGAGCATTGTTTGAAAATATATATATTAAATATTTATAAAATATATTAAGTATATAATATATATATATACATATATATATATATATATATATATATATATATATATATATATATATATATATATATATATATATATATACATATATATATATATATATATATATATATATTAGAGTAATAAATATACAATTGATTAGTTAAAGATGATAATTCCAATCACAGTTATTATCTCTGAAGTCAGTTTTAATTAGAATTATGATGCATTTGTAAAAGAATCTAATTCACAAGGAACACTCAATGATACAATCTTAACTTACATGGCTGTCGAATTGGAAAAGTGTCATAATAGCACTATAGTTTTATTAAAATCTTTATCGTTATCCTTGAGTTAAATAAAAAAAGTAAACAAATATGTTAAAAAATAATTTAATTATATTTTGTAGAAGTATTGGAAGATAAGAAAAAAGGAAATTTTGAATAGTTCCTATTTATAATTCTTCTATTTCGTATCAAATGTTAAATGTATTCAAAAAAAATATGCATCACTTTTTAATGAATGATTAAATATTCTGTGCAATAAATTATTTATTATTTTTTCAATTTAGATATATGTATCAAATATAACCTATTAAGTAAGTGTATTGTACTTTATATTTTGAAAAATAATACAAGTTATATCATTTAAAAGAAATCAAATATTTTCTATAATATTGGGTCAATTGTACTGTCAAAGAAAATGATGTATGAGGAGGTTTTTCTGAATTAAGACAATGCATTTTGTATGTCTGTACAAAGATTCATTTGAGGCATTAGTTATAATATATATATATATATATATATATATATATATATATATATATATATATATATATATATATAAATCGAAATATATATATATATATATATACATATATACCTTACATTACCCCAAATATAATGTGAATCTGAAATATTTTTTATATTTCTCTTTGCTTAATTCAAAATGCTTGAGTTTTCTTAATTACATTTCCAAAAAATAGCATTCTGCCACTTTTGCTTTTAATCTACTACTCTCACAACAGAAAATTACAATAAAAACTGAATTCTAACATTCGAATTTTCACTCTCGATCTTTAAAATCTTTAACTATGTATCTTAAATTTTGCATCAAGTGATAACGTTCACATTATGCATTTTAGTAAATAAGTGTATCTTTAGAAAACATAAAAAAAAACAGAAAAGATATGAATGTTTAGTTCATAAATATTTTGTTTAAGTTATTTTTATATTTCTAACAGTAAAATATATTAGATTTACTGAAAGAATTATAACAAATTTAGTTTTATAAAATCAGATACATTCTAAAATCAAGAATTAACAATTTGTATAAGAAGATAAAACAAAAACAAATTTTATATGAGAATTCTCAAATGAATAATTCTGTACAATAATCCATTTTCCCTTTCCAAACTCTAGTAATTTACCGCATTCCACTGATACCAATTTATTTCAGATTAATCAAATAATAACTGAGGTAGATATATAAATACACTTTGAGAAATGAATCTCCGTCCTCCTATATTAGATCAAACACGTAATTAATAGAAACCTACTTTTGCACTAAAGGATGCCAATACAATCTTGATAAAATATTAATATTTAGCTATATATTATTTGATTAAAATTTAATGTTTCTGAATTAAAATTTTCTGTCAAAGATACAAGAAAATTGAGAATTGCTTTTTGAGAAACAGTAAATTCAGAATTCAAGAAAACAAGTGGCTTTTAAACACATTTAAATTTTAAAGTGTAGTAAGGAAGATAAGCTCACGTTGATCTTCACTCCTATGATTAATAGGTAACAAAACTGTTAAAACATCTTGCACTTTGTAAACTCTTTTATATTTTATTCACATAAATTACGAATAGAGTTTTAAGTGAAGATAAGGGAACATCTTAAGATCTGAGAAGAATATTTATCGTGTAAAATAAATGAGTTATTAATGTCTCGGTTTGTCTCTTTATTATTCTGATAGTGTACATTTGAAAATTACACCTTAGAGTTTGACGATGAGTTCCTGGGGTATCTTAAGCGTTTCTTGGGAAGGATGATGAGAAATAGAGAGTGTTATCATGGGAGAATATGCTTAAATCATTAACCAGCTAAGTGCAAACTTTGTAAAACAAGATAAGCTAAAGTAAAGGAGTTCACAATATTAAATATATATACCAAAATTAAAATAAATCTGTTCAAAATTTATTATAAAAATATAAGTTAATAAAATGTATTTAAGAAAATTACATATTTTCATTATATTTCTTTAACTTTGGTCATGAGTAGAATTGCGTAAGTCAATTAAGATTATAATTTTTACGATTTGTGAAGTAATAATTGATTTTTTTATGGTGACTATAATATGGCATAGCTAGAATAAATTATCTAAATCTTAGAAGTTTTGATTTTTCAGAATATTTCCCTCATTTATTCGAATATCTTCCCAGTTGCTTATAAATACTGTGGGAAAATAAAAGTTTTATCAACTATGCGTAAATTTATTGATTCTCTTGACAAAGTATTTTATTCCATGGTATATTTCTATTGGTATAGTATATCATTAGTATATGACATGGTAGGTTTCTATTGGTATAGAGTTTCATTATCTTTTAATTTGGTTGTTTTCTTGTGCCATCTAGGCTGGCATCATGAAGTGCACTGCTCCATTTTTCCAAACGAAACGTAATTTGGTGTGGAGTCCGACTTCCTCAGTACACACATGCCATAAGAACCCATTTATAGTGTAGGCAATCTTTCACAACCCATCCATATAAGAAAGGGACAAAGACAGAATAGATAGAGAGAGAAATTACATCCATGCCCGAACTGGGATTCGAATCCAGGACCTTCCTCTCCGCAATCAGGTATTCTGACAACTAGACAGGATGTTCAATTTGGTTATCATTTTAATATTCTCGTTTTTATTTCGTTTACAAATGACCAACTTATCGAGAGATACCAAATACTATACTATTTGCCCTTACGCATCTATAAATTTTCTTTCATAAAAATTTATAAGTACTTTCTGTAATTGGATTTAAAAAATATTTGAATTTAAAATGTTTGCAAGGAAAAATTAATAATTCTGTCTTCTAGTAGAATTTAATTTCTGTTATTAGAACATATGGAGACTAATAATGTGTTCACTAAATACTATATTTTTATAATAATCAACTTTAGCATTATAACAGCTGTGAATATAATTTTAAAGATTATTGCAAACATTTTGTTGATTTACCATCAGTAGAAAATTCTTCTAAATTTTTAAATCTTAAAATTTTTTAACCAGAATTTTCCTATATATTTTAAAGGTTTTCATTCATATACAGCATTTAAAATGCTCAGATTAAGATGGGCATAAGATAGATATATATTAAACAGAAAATATTCGTGAATATTTTATCATTAAAAAAATTGTATTAAAACAAAAATATTAGTTTTAAATATGCTTGTGAAAAATTCAAGAATGAATTGATTTCGCTTGTATACTTTATAAACATTAGATACAAAATACGATAAATCATAACATTGCTCCCTAAAATTTAATCTTAAAAAGATCGTTGGTTATTATTTGGACATGCCTACGAAGAAAATCGCATTACAACGTAACTATGTTCAAAAATGTTTTCTTCTAAGTAAAATGAAGTAATCTTCATAACCGCAAACATAAAACCATAAAAAAATCAAGAATTATTTTTCCCCCTCTGTTTTCTTAATGATTATTATCTTTTTACTATATGTCACCATAATTATTTTTAACATTTAATAAGATAAATTATTTTAGGGATGATAGCTGAAATAAGAAACATGGTTTAAATAAATTAGTTGTATACATAACAAAGAATAACTTAATATTTAAATTTTCAAAGAAAATTCAGGGAAATGTACGCAAAAATTCAGTTTTACTACACTTAAAAATGGAAAAATTAGAGAAGATCATTTTCGGTAATATTTTCCAAGTAAATTGAAAGAAATATTAAAAATTTAAAGTGGTGCTTTACTTTTCGAAAATGATCTGAAATTTATCAATTGAAAAAATATTACATAAACGTAAGTCACCTAATTTTAATTCCTATATTTAGCTTTTCTTGATCTAAAAATGATTAGGAAATCAATTCAATACTTTTAAAATAATTTTAGAACTCATACTTGGATCTATATTTGTCTACTGATTTTGTCAATATATATCAATGATACTAACTATCAGTAGATTGCTAAGTATTGATGCTATAAACTTTGTTACTCAAATAACATTTAAAACTTGTCAGAGGCTTAGTAAATTTGCAGCTTTTACAAAAATAATAGATCCATTACTGTTGCATATTTTTATGGACATATGTTTAAACACTAATAAAGATTTACTTCCGAAAAAACTTTAGAAAAAATATTATGAAATTTAAAAAATTAAATTATTTTAGCAAATTAATCTTTAAAATCTTACAAGGATATTTTCAAGGGAATGCAATATTTGATTTCGCATTAAAGTAAGTGAAGGAATTGTTTTCTTATTGACTTTCTTCTCTCATGGCAAGAGCTCATTTTGTCTTCTGTCCTTACTGAAATCATTGACTGGAAACAATAGATTTCATTCAACAACCCATTTTTGAAGCATGCAATCGATCAAATCCAAAGTAAAGACTAAGGAATTATCAATATGTCAAACTTCTAATAGAGTGGATGGAAAAAGTTGAGTGCAATATTTCTTTCTAAAGTAAAATTCAATCATATGAAGCTATAGTCTGGGAGAAAAAGCAATAAACTTAAACATTCGAAAAAATTACATTTCATCATTTTAAGATGAAAATGGATGAAGTGACAAAATAAAACAGTGCTTCTCTTTTATCAAGCAAAAATGATAAAAAAATAGACTACTTTAAGCAAATACGTCTCTCTTTGGTATAATATATATATATATATATATATATATATATATATATATATATATATATATATATATATATATATATATATATATATATATATATATATATATATATATATATATATATATATATATATATATATATATATATATATATATATATATATATATATATATATATATATATATATATATATATATATATATATATATATATATATATATATATACATAATATATATATATATATATATCAAATCAGAAGTAAGGTCAAATTATATAACTACAGATACATATGTATAAACATGGTACAGTAGGTTATATAAATACTAAAAATATGAGGGCTTTTTGATTGAAATCATATATTGATTAAAGTTCAACAAATTTATTATTTCGGAATAAAATATTATATGGGTATATCCATTTTATATATGTCTTACTTTAAATAACTCAGAAATGAAAGGAGAGCTATAGTTAAAATTATTTATAATTGTTAATTATTTGAAATTTTTATGAACCTATACATATGATAGATAAATTTATATAATAACATAAATTAAGCAATTCATTAATGATAAGAACATACTTTATATCATCCCTAAGCAAATTGTGAAATATCTACTGGAAACAAGGCATATTAGTTACTTGCGATTTTTTTAAATAACACACACATACACATACACTCATGTATGTATGTATGTATATATATATGTATATATATATATATATATATATATATATATATATATATATATATATATATATATATATATATATATATATATATATATATATATATATATATATGTATATATATATGTATGTATGTATGTATGTATGTATGTATGTATGTATGTATGTATGTATGTATGTATATTACCTGAGTGCATTTGCATATTTTCATAATATTTTTAATAAAGAAATTTTTAAGGCTTTTATGCTAAGTTACTGAAAAAAATCAATTCTAAAACCAAAAAACTGTTTCCTTTAATGGCTTAAGGGTTGAATACTTAAAAGTTTTTCTTTTAAGAAACAAAAAAGTATTTATTTTGAATAGTCTTATAAACATTCTATGCCTGAAAAAGCATAAGCTTTCCCAATTTATTATATAAATTAATTTGTAGAGCTTATATTTATTACATTATGTACGAAATTTACAACTTTTAAATCTACTAATTCATAAAGAAGGGTAAAATATTTAACACCAAATGTGATTGCAAACAAAAATTTTAAGTTGATGCAGTTATTTTATATTTAATTGAATTTCGCTTTAGTACTATTACATGCAGTTTCCGGAAAATACAAAATATAAAGTCCTACATTTAGGATATTTATCTTTGGAAGAATAAACTCGTTATATTCATTGGGATGCATTGATAAAAAATGTGTGCTGTAAAGAAGTATGTATTTGGTTAAATAAGTTTAATTTTTTCTGAAACTAATAATAATGGTAACGCGCATAAAATATTAAATCTTTTTTTTGAATATTTAATACAAATTTTAAAAGTATACATGAAATAATTATTTCTGAGATTAATGATTTGTAGTTCCTCTTAAAAATGTATGCATACAAATATATATTTATATAAAAGTATTATGAAAAAGCAATTAAACATTAATCAAGTTGTGTGTGTGGTCAACTTCATTCTATAAATTAATAATTTGGGATTTGTAACTCATTGGGAGTTCATCCTTTTGGAAAGTATTTTGAGTTATAGATTTTATTTTGCTAACAATGATTCCTTCTTTTTTGATATTTTGCCATTTTTATATTTAAAATATATCTCAAGCTTTAAGCACAATTTAAAAAATTATTGAAAGAAAACATTTAAATTATATTTTTATCTAAATTTAATAAAGTTTTTACATTATTTGCAAGGCATAGGTTTGCAAGTTATCATACGTGAAAAAATTATTTGCAATCCATGGTACTTCTCTAACTTCTTGTTTTGCGGATTCCATTTTTTCACTGCTTGCATTTTTAGAATCGAAATTAATTTCATGTTTATCAGGCTCATTCTAAATTTCTTGAGAATAATTTCTTAATAAAATTGATTTTGGATGATAAATGACAAGAATATTATTAACCCCTGTATATTTTTATTTAATTTTTGTGTGGATAAGTAACTTTTTACTCCACCAATGCTATTCGGAATGTAGTTATTGTAAAATCAAATGCAGTAAACAAGAATATTAACCCCTGTATATTTTTATTTAATTTTTGTGTGGATAAGTAACTTTTTACTCCACCAATGCTATTCGGAATGTAGTTATTGTAAAATCAAATACAGTAAACAAGAATATTAACCCCTGTATATTTTTATTTAATTTTTGTGTGGATAAGTAACTTTTTATTCCACCAATGCTATTCGGAATGTAGTTATTGTAAAATCAAATACAGTAAATTCAATACATAAATGTAATAAATTTAAATGATTTTGTATGTTGATCAATTTTTAGAATTCACTATAAAATAACTTTGTATCTCTTTGTAGAAAACAAATGTCATTAATCTCGAGAATTTTCTTTTGTAAGCTCTATGTAGCTTACCACTTATGCCACAGTAAATAAGCTTAAAAAATACAAGAATATTTTCTTTAATATCGCATGTCTTGTTTCTAATGCAATAAATAGTACTATCATATAATTATTAGTTACATATTAATCACATGTGACAGAAAATATATCCAAGTTCATTAGTAAAACAAAATATATGGAGTTCTATATTAAAAGTGTGTTAATTTTCTAGATACATGTAATAGCTATTGATACAATATGTATTTTATACCTGTGAAGGAGAGAGATTTCTCCATTCAAAGCTACCCATTTTGCCTTCCAATTTAGCTATCCATTGTCCAGGAATTAATCTTTTTACTACATATCTATCCTAAAATATTCTGGTGTGCGTATTTATTATATCAAATGGTTTCAACAAATTATTCGTCACAATAAATCAATGGCATTATTTGGGTAAAGAGGATCTCAGATGTGGCAAATTACTTTTCTGTAATCTTCTATTTTCATTCTGAGATATAATTGATTACTTTATAATAGGAATTCCAATTTTTCATTGCTTGATCCATCATGGTAGATTTAAATGATTGGTGCTTGTATTCAGGTACAAAGGTTTAAATGTAATAACCTATCATCGTTTTGCATACAATCGAATCTTATTACTAAGAAAATTCTGAAAGTTTATAATTATTTTATATTTATTTTTTACTCAGATTTTTCGAATAAAATTTAGTATAATGCAAAACGGCTGAAATAAAGAATTTCATAACAATTCTTTTAAATTAGCTTTGTATTTTAGTTAAATCTTGCAAAAAACTGCTTATTTCATTTATTTCTCAATTTTTGTTTTCAACTTCTACAAATTGGATTCTATTTTTTCAAATACGTTAAATAATAAGTTTTACAATGCGTGAAAAATTTTACCTAATTTTAAATTACAAGTGAATTGGGTAATCCAATAGGAAACATCGTATTAAAATTATTAAATTTTAATTTATGTTCATTCAGAAATATCGTATATAAATGATTATTGTTTTTGATGTAAGTAAATTTAATCTTTCTGCATTTTTAAATTTCATTTTAATAGAAGATAGAAAGAGCAAAGTTCTAATAACCAATTATATAGTAGTAGATGGTAGTACTTTTCATACTTTAGCATGCATATATTTATTTGATATAAATGTCAATATTTAATAAAATTTTTACCGAGCGAAATTAAATACATTATTTTTTTATAAAAATATTTTAATTAAATCTCCATGGTGATAAAAATTACTTTCTTAAGCAGTAAAAACAAATGTGAATTTCTTATATAAGTTTGGGGAAAAATTCATTTTTTTGCGTGATTCTTAAACTACAAAATTAATCGTGATTCTTAAACTACTTTTTTGCCTCTTAAACTACAAAAATGTAAAGCCTCTTAAACATCAAAAATACTTAAACGTAATCGACGAAACATAAATTATACATGATATGCTGTTACAGTATCGCAATCGTGTATAATATCCACAATTTCAGCCATCTGTATTGCATTTTCGTCTTTATCAAAGAAGAAGTGTAAAACATGTGGAATGTTTTCTTTGTTGATTTACACTTTATAAAGACCTTAAAATGAATAATTAAATTAACCACAAACCAATTGTTTTTTAATGTGTCAATAATAGTTAACAAAATGTCACCTTTTCAGCGAGCAGAAATCTGAAATTGTTGTTTCAATAAAGTATGTGTTACGGTACTATAACCATTTACTGAAAAAATAATGGATTTATTTTTGCGTAAACACTTATTACATATCAAATATTATAAATACTTTTTATTGATCTAAAATACATAAATATTTTATGCATAAGTAATTGATTAATTTACGAATGAAACATTTTGCAGTAATAATCTCAAATCAATGTTAGTCCATATAGAGAGTAAAATAGGAAATTCATTTTATTTCCATTATTTTTTAAAATTAAAAAAATTTAAACTTTAACTTTGCTAACTTTTATAATAATAAATTGTACAAAATTTGATTTAAGATTTATGGGTCCTCTTTTGTATACTAAATTAAATACAAATATATGCATGAATTATAAAAGAAAAATTATGTTTCTGAAAATAGTAATCCTATAAAGTTAAAAACTTATTATTTGAAATTGTTGGGTGTGATTTTTAATTATCAATTATTATTATGAGGGTAGTCTTAACAATATTACAAATCATCATTTTTTAAATCGAATTACTGTACAAAATTGTGAATCTCTAGCTTTGACAACCAATCTTGAACACATGTACCACAGAACGTTTTCAAATGATATAATTAACCAACAATACAATAAAATCCAAAGTATAATTATATTTTAAACTTTTTTGTGTGTGTATGTGCATGTTAAATTTCTCATTACCAATACTAACAAGATTTGATATTAAATTTAATTTTTTAAAAGTCTTATGAAGGTCAGAAATTTTACTCTCTGTTAATGCCAGAGATGAACGTAATCGGAATGCAGAATACTTCTACAGTTTCCATATTTATGAATGATTCAGCTCCAGATTCTCACATTGGAAGGGTGAGTAATTCCTTCAAAATCCTAAGAAACATTGCTGTAACAATAATATCTGCAATTTTTAATAATGTGGAAATATTGATTAAACTATTTCTTCTTCCGCTTACACGCAGCCGAGTTGACAACCGAATATTAACGTTTTCGCCTTTGGTTCAATACTCCGTGATTTCGAATCTCCCCTTAGACTTGAATCTTTGTAGTGGTTTGGTACCCACTTGAAACTGTAAATCCGGTTTTAATTTGGCCTCCTGTGCAAAAAACAACCATTCCTCAGCAAACAAGCAAAGCCCACTTGTACCCTGGTGTTCTACGATGCTTAGAAGACATTCAATATGAATATCTTTAAGCATACATGGATCTATACTTCAAAGCTTGTGGGATCACACTTGAATCTGAATTTCAAATTAAATATCAAATTGCTTATCTGTAGAAGATTCAGCTATCCCAAAGACTGGGAACTCAATACTAAACACTGTGTTTGGAGATATTGTTTTCACCCTTTGCTATCCCTAAGTCAATGAGGAATCCGTTTAGACTGAAATACAATGTGGTATACCATTACATAGATCAGAGATGTCAAACTTTACCAGTTTGATATTAAAATCTTTGTGTTTTCAGCTGTCTCATTTAAAATGTTTTTAGGTATTCTTAAATGATCATGCAAAATATAAGCCTACATATCATCTTACATATTGATATATTTATTAGAAGAACTTTATTAAACTGTACTGCTTAATACAACAATTTCCAAATAACATATCAAGTTAGAAATTGCTGGCATCTTCATATACGGAATTACCAGAACGAATTCCAAATTAATTTTATTGCAGAAGTTAATTTTTTTATTAATTTCATTTTGTGAAGAATCAAGATTTCTTGAAGAGTTTTTATCTTTCAAAGAGAATTCTTCTACTCATTTAAGTTTAAATCATAGCTTTACATCAAAAAGTGGACTTCCATAATAACAGAAAGCTTGCAAATATACAAAGAAATGTCATGAAAAATATCCAATTTCTTGATGAAACAGTTTCTAAACTAAATAATATGCTCCCTTTTTTATCACGTGTTAAACCACTGGAGCACTTAGCCATTTTCTTTAAGCTTACTTCTTGATAATATTAACCAAATTTGTCAAACCTAATTTATATATAAACAAATCAAACTCTATAACATGTCTAATTAATACGAGTATGTAATAAGTTTTTATCTATTTTGAGGTTAGGAAAACTTTACGACAGAAGTTAACATCTTGGGTGATAGTTTACATGCTGAAAGTTTCATTCAAATTTGTTCAGCTGTATCTCTTATTTCTATACAAAACAGACTTATGAGCAAAATTAATATGAGAAAATATGTTTTATCATACCGATAATCTTTCTATATAATTAAAAGTAACCTTAATGAATTTTATTAGAGTCCATTGTGCTAAGTTTATTTCCGTAAAATTCACTTTTTAATTCATTTTTTCTCTGTTGAAGAGCTTGTAACTTCTTTTTATAACGATAGGGGATCCTTGCAAAAATTAAAAAAGATATGTTCTTTTGAATTTGTCAAGAGGTATTAATTGCATAATATATAGCCCTATCATTTGACTTCATTTTTTTAAAAAAAAATTTTATACACAAATTTAATTTAACATGAAAATAAGGAAAATAGCGTTAAATTTTCTTATAGATATTTTCAAAGTATCCGAATTGTACATCAGAACTGTTTTTCTTCAGTACTAACAAATAATGCAACATTAAGATACCATTTTCATGTTTATGTAGAACATGTAAGCTTAAGTACAGTTCATCTAATATAGCCAAAAATATCGTCTTTTAAAATTTTTTACCGTTAACTGAGACACACTTTATACGAAAATAAGGAAATGTTTCAAATTAAATACTTTAAAAGCATAAATAGAAATTAATTCATTTTCAAATTTAATTAGTAATGAGATAAAAGCTATACTAATGCTTTTTTTAGAGAAAGCTAATTTGATCATATTTCTTTATATCAACGCAAAATTAGCAATGCGTATTTTTGAAGTAAACTAATTTTTCGTTTCAACGAGGTCTGTATTTTGTTTATCGTTACCCCTAATTCCCTACAAAAAATACATCACGTAAATAATAATACAACTTTTATATAAAAATGCCACGGAAACTATTTTGTGAATCTCTATTGAGATTAATAAATCAGATATTCGTACATTTGATTGCAGGCAATTTAATTTCTTCCTTATTTTGTGTAATCTTTCCAGGAACCAAATATTTGCAGACAATTATAAAACTAAATCCATTAACCATACTAGAATTTCAAATATTTATTCCTATGCTCCTTTACAGCATATCATATTTGCGTAATCGTTTTTCTTGGGTTGTTTACTTAAGACTCTACGATATTAATCTATTTTCCACTTAAAGAACATTTCATGTTCTTGTTCATTTACTTTTCACTATGTTAAAGGTTATTTTTCTCTCGTTATCTCCCAAAATTTCCTTATTCTTGATTGTTGCATAATGTTGGAAAATTAATTGACATTGCTCCTTCATATATCATGTCTGCTGCTCTCATTATTTTATTGAAATACGATGATTTTGTTTACTTTTTCATTATTTCTTCGTGATCAGAATTAAGATATTCTGTTTGATGATTATTCTTTATCTCTCTACTTTATTCTCAATGCATTTTTCGGAAAATATAAATTTATACGAGTTAAATTTAATGCATTATTTTTCATTGCCTAAATTATAATGGAAGGGCAATATTTAAAAGTAATTTAATTTGAAAGTAGGAGAGCTTACTTTTAAAGATCCCAATATGATCATGTTATCTAACGTTTTAGGAAAATTAAAAATTTAAGCCCGTAAAATTCCATCTTTGTTCCAAAGTACATGCCACTGGAATTACTTTCATGAGCAAAACCATTATATAGTTTCTGAATTTATAGTACCAGCTAAATAATATATAAATATATGGGAGAAATAAATAAAACTGAAACCTTATACACACACACAAGTGAATTTTTCATGAGTTTAATAAAAATATAAATGAAAAAAAATTATTTATTAAATTTATATTTGCATAATCAACTTACAATTCTGACATGTTTGATTACTTAAAATAAATTATTTCTTTGTTAACTTATTTTTGAAATATTTATTGAGTTTACTCCAAAGAGTACATTACTTCAAGAGTACATTACTCCAAGAGACATTTACTTCAGACCATTTTAATACTTTAAGTAACATATTTTCACTTGCTGGTCACCAATTAAAAAGGACTTACATAATGTTATTTAGCTTCTTCTAAATTTGTAAAATGTATACATAACATATACATTTTACATGTTGTAAAAATATACGAATGTATGTAGTACATGATGTATAAAATGTACAAATGTATGTAGTACTAATATATTTGCAAGCAAAATGCTATTAATAATATATTGTAGGTCTGTAAAACTACATGAAAATTTAAATTATTCTGCACTTTAACAACTGATACATTTAAAATGGATTGCGAATGAAGTGCCAAATTTTGAAATAAATAATTATGGTTGCATAAAATTTATTTAATTTATGATGTGTTGAAATCATTTGGTATAAATTTTATAAGAACTTATTTAAGTGATTAGTAACTAGTATCAAAAAGACCAATATTTAAGCAACAACAATTTTAATGAAGCATTAGTATAAATATTTATGAAGTTTTTGCATCATTTATTCATAAAATTATTGATAAATGATGAAACATCATTAAAGTCTAGATATTTATAATGAAGAAAAAAAAACGTTTCAAATAAATTTAAAATTAATACAAATTTAGGAAAGACGTGCAATTTACTTATTAATTTTTGACATAAAAAAATCAACATAACTTACTGTGAATAGTAGTACCACTACATATTTTCAATAAACGAAGGAAAATTTAAAATGCTAAAAATTTCAATAAAATTCTGAGTATTACCATAATTTAAGAAAATAATCAAAACACATGGTGTTCGGGTGGTTAGCATGCTTGAGGCTTAAGCCAGACTTCAAATTTTTGCTCCCTTTGATTCTATAACCTCATGAAGCTGCCTCTCATTTTTCATCGTGGTCTTTTGTTGTATGTTTATATAACTTTATGAAAATAATTGCAAAATTACTTACCTTTGACGAAAAAATTTTTGAAGAAAGAAGACATAGCTTTAAATGTATATTTAGTGTAGGTGTGACAAAAATTCCTTTTAATGTAAAAAATAGAGGTATTTTAATATCAAATACATTTTTTTAAGAAATTGCAGTTTATATTTTTAGTAAGACGACTTTAAAACACATGTATCATTTCATTAGGAAATATTCAAGCTCTTCAGTGTAGCTGCAAAAGTAAGCAGTTATAAGGAAATATTATTTAAAGAAGTGATATGTGTAATGCACACACACACACACACACACACACGCACACACACACACACACACACACACACACACACACACACACACACACACGCACACACACACGCACACACACACACACACACGCACACACACACGCACACACACACGCACACACACACACACACACATATATATATATATATATTAGAATATATACATTATTATTCATATGTCATTTATTATTAATTTATATAGAACTACTTTAAATGACCCAGAATGTTGAAAAGGTTAATAATATTTTTATTTTCACTATATTAATAACAAATTCTTAATAAGAAAAGTCCGATATAAATATTAAATAATTCTTAGTAATGTAAATAATTTTATTTTGATACAAATTTATTATAAATGTAACAAATGAAATATTTTTATTATGTTAAAAAATAAATATTTAAAGTTCTCTCATTCTATTGGCGTTTTTTATTTCCTGCGTTGCCATAGGAATAAAATGATTTATTATATACTGGAAGACAAAGAGTTAGTCCATTGACTCTCTTTTCCACAGTTCGGTTCTTACTTTGACCTTGGATGTTAGCCATGTTTCAGAAGTTACTCTTAACTGTAGATCCAGGTCTAATCAACTCTCTCGTGAAAAAAGGAACAAATGAGAGAGAAATCGTTCGCTCAATATATTTATATTCTTAATGATTTTTTTAATTATATGAAAAATTTTTTAATCCAATTAACGTTTTCCTTAATTAACATATTTTCTTTAAGATATTGAAAAGAAATCGAAATTTTACCATCCAATTTGCTAAGCGTTATTTTCTCTAGTCATTTTTTAGAACAAAAATTCTAATTTTATTCTGTGTCATTTGTCCCTGTTGCATAATGTACACTACTGGCCATTAAAATTGCTACACCAAGAAGGCAACATGCAACAGACGTGAAATTTATACGGAAGGAAGAAGTTGCTGTGATATGCAAATGATTAGCTTTTCAGCCCATTCAGACAAAGCAGGCGCCAGTAGCGATACCTACATGGTGTTTAAATGAGGAAATTGTTCAGCCGTTTCCTCATACACAAATTGAATTTGAAAGTTGTTGCCTGGTGAAAAGTTGTTGTGATGCCTCGTGTAAGAAGGAGAAATGCGTACCAGCACGATTCTTACTTTGATAAAGGTCGAATTGTAGCGTACCGGGATTGCGGTACGCTACAATTCTTTAATTTATCAAATTTTATCTTATCGTAGTATTGCTGCTCGCGTCGGTCGAGATCCAATGACTGTCAGCAGAATATGGAATCAATGGGTTCAGGACGGTAATACGGAACGCCATGCGGGATCTAAACGGCCACCTATCACTAGCAGCCGAGAAGACAGGCATATTATCCGCATGGCCGTAATGGATCGTGCAACCACGTCACGAGCCTTGAGTCAAGAAACGGTGTCGTTTGGAAGACAAGTGTCTGCATGAACAGTTCGATGACGTTTGCAGCAGTTTGGACTCACAGCTCGGAGACCACGGCTGCGGTTTCCCTTGACGCAGCTTCATAGACAATAGCGCCTTCAATGCTGTGATCAACGACGAACCTGGGTGCACGAATGGCGAGACGTCATCTTTTCAGATGAATCCAGGTTCTGTGTACAGCATTATGATGGTCGCATCCGTGTTTGGCGGCATCGTGGTGAACGCACACTGGCAGCGTGCATTCGTCATCGTCATACTGGCCCATCACCTGGCGTGATGGTATGGGGTGCAATTGGATACACGTGTCGGTCACCTCTTGTTCGCATTTACGGTGCTTTGAACAGTGCATGTTACATTTCTGGTGTGTTACGACCCGTGGCTCTACCCTTTATTCGAGCTCTGCGAAACCCTACGTTTCAGCAGGATAATGCACGACCGCATGTTGCCGGTATTGTACGGACCTTCCTTGATACGGAACTTGTTCGGCTGTTGCTCTTGCCAGCACGTTCTCCAGATCTTTCACCAGTAGAAAATGTCTAGTCAATGGTTGCCGAGCGACTAGCTCGTCACCAAACGCCAGTCACTACGGTTGATGAACTGTGGCATCGTGTTGAAGCTGCATGGGCATCTGTACCTGTACATGCAATCCAATCTCTGTTTGACTCAATGCCCAGGCGTATAACTGCTGTTATTACTGCCAGAGGTGGTTGTTCTGGGTACTGATTTCTCAGGATCTATCCAGCCAAATTTTTTGAAAATTTAATCACTTGTTATTTCTAGTATAATATATTTGTATAATAAATATCATTTTGTTATCTGCATTTCTTCCTGGTGTAGCAATTTTAATGGCCAGTAGTGTAGTTTTTCTCAATCAAGAGCATGCAATAAATCATTGTAAAATGATAGAAGATTATTTTATTTTATGGAATATATTTGATGTGGATGTAAAATGTAAAGGAGCTCAGAAAATAAATATTAAAAGCGATATTTCCCAACAAGTAAATATTTATGATACACTAATTGAAAGAGATTATATTAATGTATCCTTTAAATTTAAATAAATTTATCACACACTCACATCCCTCACTATAGTATGAAGTCTAAAAATAGAGCAAAAAAATTTTAAATAGATATATTTGAATATCATTCATTGTGTAAAAATTCAAAGCATTTGAAAATATCAAAAAAATTTATCACTTAAATTGCGCTATAAAAAACAATGAAAAACGTCTAAAAAATTCCCAGTGGGTCAGTATTAAATTTTTATGGATGAGTAATGATATGCTAATGGAAACTGTTTCATTATACATATGTAAAACAAAATTTTTACTTTTTGAATAAAAAGAAATGCAGTGTTAAAAGTCAAATGCGCCAAAAAATTCGAAAAAAAAAGTTTGTGAAACATATGCTACGGAAATATTACATTTATTAAAATAAAATACGTTCTTGACTAATCTCATAAAGATTACAAGAAACTTAAGATGCTCAGATGAAGAAATTTTCATAATCTAATAGAAGGGGCTTTTTCGGAAAATTTTAAATCGAAAGCGTTGTAATCTCTTTTACTTTACGTCTTATTTAATAATATTAGATTTTTATTTCTTTTAACACAGTCGATGTTTTAAGCCTTTATTATTTTTAGAAGGCTCTGCGTGTGCTTTTGTAGGGAAATATGCAGTAAAGATGCCAACGATTAAAATTTTAAAATGGCTCGAAATGTAAATAACATAATATATACCTTTCTGAAGAATATGATCATTTGGGGATCAGTATACCAAAATTGACATAAAATATTATAATGATGATTATAAATTGACATAAAATTAGTCAATAAAAGTTTTAAGACCCTTCAATTTTTTAATTATAATTGTCATAAAATATTACAGGGCTAGTTACATTCTTCAAGCAGAAAAAATTATCATTAATTTCTTGTGCTACATTTCCTGTCTATCAGTATAGGATTGATACTATAACTCATGGCTTGTTTTGTAAGTGGTTTCGTAAAACATTTAAATTTAATAACATTGAAAGTCAATAATAACCAATAATAATTTTATTTCTATAATTGCCACTGTTCAAAATAAAGATATAAGCAGATCATGACGAGTATTTTTTTTTATGCAGAAACAAAGTGTAAAGTCTATATTGTTAAATAGTAAAAGTTAAATTTTTATCATGCTATTGATCCAACTTTACTGAACTCTTATAAAGTTAAGAAAGCATACTATTGCTACTAAATTAATTGGATATTTCAATTTTTTTAAAAAAAAAATTCTCTTAAAATGAAATTAAAGTTATTCATTTTTATGAAATTATTTTACAATGATTTTTATAGATTATTTTTTTGGGAATGATTTTTATCTAACTTCCACTGAAAAAGGTTATTTGAAGCAGATAAGCAATAAGAAATTGAAGGGTGTTAAAAGTTTTATTGACTACAATTTATTTGATATTAGACCTGTTTTTTGTAGAGTAGATTTATATTAAAATATAATATATTATAATATATATATATATATATATATATATATATATATATATATATATATATATATATATATATATATATATATATATATATATATATATATATATATATATATATATATATATATATATGCATATTAGATTTTAAAATAAATCTACTCTACAAAAAACAGGTCTAATATCAAATAAATTGTAGTCAATAAAAGTTTTAACACCCTTCAATTTTTTAATTATTTTTTAAAAATTTATAAAGACATAACACATTAATATTTAATCATTATATTCAAAAAATAAAAATTTATTTTTAAATCATTATTTTATAAGTTTCAATAAGTTCAATGAATCAATGATGAAATGTATATGAAAGGAATCAATATTATTTTATTAATTTTTATTAAATAATGTTTGTATAAATTCCACTTAAAAAATTAAATGTAGACAACTTATTTTAAAACTAATAGGAACAAATAGTTATTAAATATTTATTCTATTATTTGCAAATTTAAGTTTCTACAAATAATTTTCATAATCGATATCATAAATGATATCGGGCTAGATTATTTCTGCATGCTTTTGACAACCTCTATTTTAAATAACCAGATTCTCTCTAATATTAGTCAATCATTTGTTAATTTTGAGCCATTGTCACCTGACATAGCTGAAACAGTAAATGGTATTTGCTCATCATATTCTAGTGCAGGAGACCTAGCCATAAGAAACTTCGTAAGCACTCTTGTATTCAATAGATGATAAAACTATTACTTTGACTTTATAAAAACGAGTCAAAGGGTACAGTAAGATTTTTACCCTCATAAAATGCGAGTCCTTAATTTTTTATGTTATATATAACTAGACTGCAATCGCATGATTCCATATATATATATATATATATATATATATATATATATATATATATATATTTTAATATATATATATATATATATATATATATATATATATATATATATATATATATATATATATATATATATATATATATATATATATATATATATATATATATATATATATATATATATATATATTTGAATATATATTTATATATAAATGAAATCTGTTATTTATAAAAATATAAAAGTCATTTTTATTCAATAATATTTATTAATACTAAAGTGTTGGATTTTTCATTAAAAGTAATTAAACATATAAAATATTTAATTATGTAAGAAGAGGCCGAGCTTTTAATATAAGAATCCGAAGACAAATGATTCCTTCCTACTGCTCTCAGTCCATTCCAATATATGGTTGCTTCGCACATTCCATGTATTCCAATTCATTTCAGATTAATCGAATAATAAATAAGAATGGTAAGTCACACACATAGTTCAGAGAAATAAGTATTTGTGCATTTATATTTGATTAACCATATCATTAAGGCAATCTCTTTCCTGCTGTAATTCCTTATAAATCTTTTTAAAATTAAATGTAATCTTAATTCAAGACTTGATTTGTATTCATAAAACAATTTATTAAAATGAATGTTCTATGATTTTTAATGTTTTTAATTTTTTTTTTACATTACTTCACACATTAATAATAGCAGAATTTTTGTAATATATATATATATATATATATATATATATATATATATATATATATATATATATATATATATATATATATATATATATATATATATATATATATATATATAAAGCTTTTCTTTAACTATTCTCTCTCTTTAAATACCGTTAACAGTTTCAGAAAGATAACACGCATTGTTTTAGAGTAATAGTAATAAATAAATTACGCAAAAATTTATCAGAAAAAGTTTTCGTACAAGTAGAAATTACAAAGATATTTGCAAATAATTCTTATTTTTAGCCTTCACGAGCTTGTATGAAATGAAATATTGTCTGCATTTATTTTTTACTAATTATTAATTTTAATTCTGGTGGCAATACAACAAATAGAATAAAAAATATTGTTTTTCTAGTATGATACATTAGCACTTATAAAAAAGTAGAATTAAAATGGATTCTAAAGGAAAAGAGATAGTACCGGACAAAAACACTCATCTTAAGATAAAGAAATGGATGTAAAACTCTTCAAGCTATGGGAAAGATAGTTTGAAGAGTTCATTCTTCAATCCAAAGAGTAATCAATAATTACAAGCCATCGAAATCTGTTATCTTAAAGCCTTGGAGTAACCGACCATCTAAGTTAAATTAAAGAGAAAAGAGATGCATCATATGAAATCTTTACGTTTAAATCGAATGATAACTGTATCTTAAGTAGCACTTAATATTTGAGAAATGTTTAAAAAAATCTGTTCATGGAGATACTAAATAAAAAATTCTGAAATAAAACCTGTCTATCATGGCTCTCTAGTTTGTAGAAAGCCATGCATTTAAATTGACAGTTAGCAATAATGTTTAAATTTTGCCAATAAGTATGTCAATAAACTTTCTGAGTTTTTTGAAAAAGTAATATTCTCTGATGAAAGCAAGTTTTATTTTAGGCATCAAATGGTGTAAACTAGTGTGGAGAAAACAAGGTACGACTTTTAAGAAACAATTTTTTTTTGTACGGATTAACAGGATAGAGGTGGCGTAATGATTTGAGGATGCATGGCAGCCAATGGAGTTGATCGATTAACTTTTATAGATTCTACAATAGATCATATGGGAGATCTAAATATATTAAAAGAAAATTTGAAGCAGAGTGCATAAGATTTGAACCTTGGCGATGACTTGGTTTCAACAAGACAATGATTCATAACTCACTGACTACAAAGTGAAGCTGTGGCTGTTGTACAATATCAAATATCAGTTGTATAGTCTTCCTAAATTACCAGATTAAATTCCATCAAAAATTTATGGTATTTATTGGAACGCTACATTCGGCAACATAACATAATATCGAAAGATGCAAAAAAGCTTAATTATGATGGAAGGGAAAAATATTTCATCTGCAGAAACCGCCAAGCTAATTCATCCTATGCTTAGATGATTGGAAGATGTTTTTAGATATAAAGGTTTTCCAACTAGACTTTAAAGTTTAATTGACAGTCCATTTAAACTATTTTAAAGACTTTTCTCAGCTATACGCAAACTTTTTCTGACTGCTTTTTATGTAATTATTATTATTATTATTATTACTTTGAAACAATGTGTTGTGTTATTTTTTCAGAAATTGTTACGGATATTTAAGGAATTGTTAAAGAAAATCTTTATAAAAAAATTAACTAATGTGTTGACACTATAATGTACTTTTATTCTCGGCAAAATGTTTACTGTTGGAATCTGTAGCAGTTTAATATGTGGAAAATATTGTTCTTTTAAACTATCTTTCTTTAAAACGATATATGTTGTTTAAAATATCCTCAATTTTTCTGCAATTAAAAATACTGGGGGGAAACCTTTAAGTGAATATCGAAAAGGCCAAATTCTGGCTTATAAAGTTGTGGGCAAAACTGTAAGAGAAATTTCAAAGCACGTACACATCGATACAAACGCAGTTTCTAACTTCTTAAAAAATACAAAGAGTCAAAAGAAAGTAAAGATTGTCAAGCATAAAAAAATCACTGAAAGTAGTCAAGGAAAAAATCTTCAAAGAATTTAAAAAAAAACTTGTTAAAGAATGGGAAAAGCACAAGATCATTCTGGCTTCACACATATAATCAGAACACTTTACAACTACATAAAATGATCGCATACGTTCATATCCAAGAAACGAATGTACCTTCCTAAATGAAACGGCATTGAGCACCGGCTACAGTCGGTCAAAGATCACATGTCTTGGAACTTCAGTTATTTTTTCTGATGAAAACAATGCAATTTAGACGGCCCAGAAGGTTCTCAATATCATTGGCATTGACTAGATGCACAAGGAATAGTTTATTTTACCTGACAGTGAGATAGGAGGAGGCAGTTTAATGGTTTAACACGAGTTGGTTTCGTTGGAAAGAGTAATCTAGTGTTTCTGGATGAAAGAGAGAAACATACAGATTGCATTCAATTTTTAAATTCAGAGCTTCATCCCTATGGCGCTGAGCTTGACGGAAAAAAATGGATATTTCAGCAAGATAGAGCATCAGTTCACACGGAAATGGCATTAAAAATTGTTTGAAACAAGTAATGTTCGACTTTTGCAATAACCTGTTAAAAGTACTGCCCTCAATGTTGTTTAAAACATATGTCAGTTACAGTTCAGTGAGTTTACGCTAGAGAAAACAATATGAATGTTTCATTGAACTTCGAGAAGATTTGATTGTGTTTCGAAAAAATTTTGTAAAACAGAAATTCAAAACTTTTATAACTCAATGTCAAATAAAGTCTTCCAAGTAATTAAAGTAAACGGTAGAAGAACTCCTTATTAACGAGACTTTTATTTTTATTATTTAAAACTGTCCTTCTACTTTTTTTCCCCAGTATGATGAGATTAAAACTAATTTTTAACTGTCATAAGCAAGTAGATTTTTATTTCATGTTACATATAAATTTTTTTGGTTGTAAATAAGTTTTTAAAAGTGCTGTTAGGAAATTAATTTGTAAAAATTCAAAATTCTTCTCTTACTTGACAAAATAAACCTAATGTCATTCAAATTTTTTACAGCAGATTATGTATACAGTTACTGATCTATAAATGTTCGCATTCTTGTGTAAATGTCTCTTACAAAAAATTTATTTATTGAATGATGCATTCCAAATAACAAATATTTACAAACATGATAGTACAAATACTTACATAAGCATGAAAATGTTAGTTATAATTATATCACATAACACATATAATTTTTTTGTAAAAAGATCAAAATAAAATTTCAAGATAGTGAAAATGATTTGTTCACTTTATTAGATTTTATGTAAATTAATGGTAACCTTGCAGAACTTTTTGACAGTTTGCTGTTAATGTTACATTATTATGGAAAGATTTATTCAAATATTTAAAAATAATAAAATAAAGATCTTCAGGTTAGTAACACCAATTTTGTCATTAAGCTAAATGTTTTCAAAAACAATATTATATTTAGATTATTAAGACAATGGATGAAAACATAGTTTCAAATATTCAAAAATTTTGAAGTTGGTATCACCATTTGAAACAGTAAAATAGTTTCAACTATTGAACGTAAAATGTCAACAGATATATTTTTTAATGTCATGATATCTGAGATTTCTTAAAACTACAGCAATGTCATGAAAGACTATATCACTGCTTTATTTTTAATGCAAAAATAAAATAGACATATGATTAAAGTACTGTGGTCAAAAGTTTTGAGAAACATCAGCTGATTGTATTTGGATATAATATTTTATCTTATTTTTAATGTAATGTGTGTGTGTGTATAGAAATTACCAATGTTGAGTAAGCAATACTGCTAATAGGAAGCTACGTTTTAAAATGATGGAATGATGAAGTAACACTACAAATCAGAAAGCTCAAATCAGGGTTAATTATGAGTTAAACAAATTACAAATTTTAAATTTAGCAGTTTTGATTTTGAATTATTCTGAAACAAATATACTCATAAGGGTTTCATTCTATGTGTAGCTGTTTCCATTCTAGTGAAGCATTTTTCCACATCAACAACCAATAAATATTTAGTAAATAATTCGAATAAGGATTTTATTTATACTAATTTTTGAAGTTAGCCCAACTTTCTTAATACAAGCATAATTGATATTGAGGTTTATCGTGTCTTAGAAGTAAGAAATCTCTCTACACAAAGTAAAAGCTTTCAGTTTCATGGCCCAAACAATGTTGAACAATGTGAGATGAATGCTTCAATTCTGCTTTCTGAGCTTAAGTTTGTTGAAATGAGTGTTTCCAAGTTTTCCGAGTTTCCTTCCTTGCCAATATGATAGTTTAATTGCAGCGCTATATTTATGAAATGTCTTCCCAGAAAGCCATTTACGCCTATGCAAAAATGACACACAATAGTCATATACATGGTCAAAAAATAATTTAAGGTGTGAAGCTTATTGAAGATATTATTAAAATGTTATACACAAAACACAACAAACATATCTTTTTTTGTTGGCACCACGCATGTAATTTAGAATGTCGTATATGTATATAACAATTTGAAAAGAGATTATGATTATATAAATAATGATTTAAGTACCTCATACATGCTATCATTCATAACAGGATCAATTTAATTTTGACAGTTAAATTAAGAGAAAGGGTGGATTTTTTGTCAATTAAATTTAAGCACATTTAAGTTAAAACTAGCCAAAGAAATTGTCTTGACGATAACTTTCAGTGTTCTATCACCACAATGAAAGTCATTAAAAGACTAAATTGCTTAGGATCTCAATTGGGGCTAATGGTTTTGTTCTCCAGATTGTTATAATTACAGTTTTATTATGTTAAAAGAAAAAGTACTTTTCTGTTTTTACGGAAAGGTTTTTTATATATCTTGAAATGTTTTACCTTATCAAGAAGTAAAGTCCTTTTGGATTGTCTATTTTTTATATTTTCTTCATTTTATAAATTTATAATTACATTAAAATCAAAAGTTAGTTTATTTTTCACTCTTTCAACTTTTATTATTGATATAAAAAATAACCATTATTTCAAAGTATTCAGAGAGAGAGAGAGAGTTCTACGTAATTTTATATTTTAAAATTCCTCAAATACTTAATTTAGATTTTTGTACAAATTATTCATTTTATCAATTTAATGGCATCACTAAACTGTTGACTATAATTTTTGTGCAATTAGATGATTTCTATATCATATAATATTCTGGAATCTTTGTGGTGATTTCACTTGACTTATTTTTCCTTGTTTCGTCTCCAGAATATAACTAGGTATCGAATTTTATTGCCATCTAGCAAACAAAGCAGAGCAAAGTTCTTTCCAACCTCCCTTCTTTTGTTGACAGAAGCGAAATGAGCTTTTCCTCGAAATATTTCTCTAGTTCCCTCTTTTTCTTGGAAATTGAAATGCAACTAAATGGCATATAATTATTTCAAATACTTTGTGAAATAACTGCACAGATATCAAAATAGCTAAAAATTTTTATAAAAAATTTATAACCTAAATTTGTTATAAATATTTTTAGCTAAATCTTTTTTTGTGCATTTGCTTAAAATTAAATGTTTTTTTTTCATATTTTCATGAGTTCAATCAATTATTATTGGAAGATATCTTTACGTGAGATACCATAATAATCTCATAATATTTTATGAGTTAATATATATATACATACATACATACATACATACATACATACATACATACATATACATACATATATATATATATATATATATATATATATATATATTATAGTTCTATTAAGTTGAAAATTTGAAGAAAAATGCAATTTTATGAAATATAAAAGTTAATCACTTAGAGATGAATTTATAAAAGCATGTGCTTTTGATAATTTAAATACCACAATGTATCTCAAACTATAATCTTTTCATCCTCAATAAAAAAGACCAAATTCAAACTTCTCAGTTCAAAATGTCAATGAGAAAAATTTTGTTGTATCCAAGAAAATATTTTATTTAAAACTATACCTGTGATTTTTCAGTTATTAATAAAACATTAATTGTAGATTTTTTTAAAAAAAATACAGTCATATGAAAAGTTAACGATATTTCATTATTATTAGTATGAAAAGTTAACGATATTTCATATCTCAAAATTTGACCCCATAGAAATATTATGATTTGTAGATTGCACGAGTAGCGATATATGAATATTTGTATATAGCGATTTAGTTATTTCATAAAATTTTAATGAGTAGGTTATTAGCACTTTTTGTAGGATACAAGTTAAATTGAAATTAGCTGTCATCAGATATACAAATAAATTTTAACAAAAGCCACCTTTTCAATATTGTATGTATGTCAGTACAAAAAATAATTTTCTGTGTAAATTGCTTTCCTTGTTTTAAACTAATAATCTTTATAATGAATTAAAAATTTTGAATTTTCCTGTTGTTAAGTTTTATATTTAAATTAAGAAAGTGAAGAAAAAATGCAAAATATTTAACTTTATCCACGAAAATAAGTGATATTCAATCCTTTGTAAAAAGGAATCTACCAGGACATTTTCACCAGAATTCAGTCAATCTCTTCTGTTTGAATGTTTTTAAGCAAAAAATCTACTTTTTTCATAAACTCTTAAAATTTTCTCTTGAATTTTGTTAAGTGTTCTGATACAGCGTGAGATCAAAATTTCTTTGCAGAGAAAATACCTTCTGCACCACTCCTCAAAGACTGTTAGAGAATATCGATTTTTTTCACCACAAATCCCTTTTTAAGGTGAAAAAATCCATAGTTACTTCTCCTAATTAAACTAGAGTAGTGTTTCTTTACGAAATTAAAAAAAATGGAATTTTATAATATTTTACAAGAATAGTTATGAAATATATGCATTTTATTTTTGAAAGCGTTTTGATTTAAGCGACATCTTTAAAAAATGATATTAGTTAGAAATGATAAGTAACTACACATATCTAAAACCAGGAAACACAAGTTACATATGATAAAGACTCTACTTCTCTTTTTCTATCTTGATTTTAAATTATTCCTTTCTAGAAAGCGCTATAAGAATGTGAGATATAATGTAACCTTTACACTACATTGCATGCCCTCCTCCTACTGCTTCAAACTTTCTTCGCGCTCTGCTGTTTTTAACACATCCTGATTAATGCAACGGAATTGAAATAGGAGATTATAACAATCTTGCTTTAGATATATCACTAATATTTTATTTCAGTATCAGTAAAATCGCTTTCGTTTCTACAGCGATTCATGTTCAAACATACAAATAAATTTTTTTGTGGGAATTCTCTCTCTCTCTCTCTCAGTTATTTATTTTTATTAATTAATTTCTGATAAAATATATCCAAAAGGCTTCATTAGACGTTTCTTTTGAACTAAGTAAAATCATTAAACACGAGTAAAAATAATTTATTTTTGTCCCAATAACCTCATTTGAAGATTGTTACTGAGAAAAATGTTTCAATTTGTTATTATCTATGTATAAATACTATAATGATAGCAAAATATTTAATTAAAATTTTTAATATTTTTATGAAAAACTTTTCTCAGCCCATCTAAAACTTAAATGTTCCACCTATGAACTAAATTTTGCACAATAACAATAATTCTTGATTCGATAATGGTTTTTTTTAAAAAAAATAAAATTCATAGTAATTTTGAAATATATTTTTGCATTTTTCTATCTTTTTAACCCAGATTCAAAATTTTACTTCATTTAAAATCTTTTAATGTTAGTTGAGTGTGTTGTTTGATTTTATTAAATAAAATGTTTGAAAGATGCAAGATATTTCACTGTGTTCCAGAATACTGAGGATTACTCCTACAAAAAAATTCGCAAGGAAAATTAATCTCATTTACATATTTTTCTAAGCGGATTATCGCATATTGGGATTTACAAATACTTCTTTTCTTTCATTATGAAACTTCTTGATGCTTCCAAATCTTTGCCATTTTTATGGCAATAAATTCCAAATCTTCGCCATTTTTATGGCAATAAATTCCAAATCTTCGCCATTTTTATGGAATTCCAAATCTTTACCATTTTTATGGAACCAAAAATTTAGATTTCAACGAATTTCAAAATTAGCTTGAATAATTAAAAAATTCAATTGTGAAATCAAGTCAGAGAGTGATAAAAAAATATATAATATTTATGAATGGTTATTCGTAATTGCTTTTCAATATTTTCCTTTTAGATATCATTCACGTATATATTCAAAAGTTCTTTTTTCTTGAAAGTTACCTTAAATAATCCTTCAAACTTTCTACGGATAGAAATAAACAAAACTGCTTTTTGCATTTTAAGTTAAATAAAAGAAATTGTTTTTTTTATTAAATAATATATTTATTTTAATATAATTGACTTTCTTATATATTATTAATATTTTCAAATGCATAAATTATAATTATGAGACATTACTAATCATACTAAAAATGTGTATTACTCATGAGAGGTTTTACGGCTCCTATTGATATTGGATCAGTTAAATTTATTATAAATGTGTGTGGGTGTACAATGAAATAATCATATGGTGTAGTTTTCGGTGAGTCATATTTTGGAACTTATTTTATGGATTCTTTACGAATTTAAACATGCAAAAATGCGTTTAACCAAATAATTATAAGGGAATCTTTGTTCAAGTGTTCAATTTGTTGGCCTACAATAAATTGCAAGAAATAATATTTTTGTTTCTTGCAATCGCTGTCTTTTTAATGACGGTCCTGAATAGAATTATAATTGCAGCAAATCTATGAACAAAGTACCACACATCAGTCTAAATTTATTTTAGTACCACATATTTATATTCAATATTTCAAAAAGCTTAATTTTCAAAACTCATAAAATGTTCAGGGCCATTTTTATAACATGTAGAAATTTAATCAAACTAGATACAATTTTTTATAAAAAGATTGGCATTGTTGCGTAGAACCATACTGCAATTAAAAATTAAATATACTTAATATTTTCTAAAATATTATATGAAGTGACATTTTAATACTATTAAAAGAATAATAGATTACAATATTCCTTTATGATTTAGTAAGCAATTTCATAGTGCAGTTTATATAAAAGTTTGGTTAGGGTGGTAAATATTCCGAAAGATATCAATGATATTCAGAGTCACATTTTGAATCAATTTTAGAAAAGTATAGAAAAGTACATAATAAAATGTTTTTCTTTTGAGTTAATTTTATAAATTATAGATTATATAGAGATACTTAAAATTTAGTAATATATGAAGGACATTTCGTTGCATTATAGACATTTCTCTATATAGATGCCTAACAACTTTGATATAAATGTGATATCAGACTTAAATATTTCACTGTTCATGCCAACATCAAAGAAAATATTAATTTGTAATTTGAAACGTGAAATTTAATTAAGGAATTTAATACGCATGATAAAAAATTAGTAGAAAATATCGTATCCTAGTGGAAGAGATTAATGTACCTAAACATATAAAATTAAAGCTGTATATAAAGGTTTTATAATAAAAAAGTTCTAAAAATTATTAAATAACAATACAACATTAAAATATTATTTATAAGAAATGAAACATTTTTATATTTTAAATCTGAACTGATCTCTAAGCAGGACACGTTTATTCATGTTTTATATTTGTCTTCCAATTAAAACCTTGCACGAACAAATTATGTTTTACCTATGAGATTACCGAGGAATTAGAAGTATCTTATTTTGTATAAAATTTATCATGCAGTTACATTAAAATGTCTTATAAATGTACATCATGAATTTGTTCTGCACTTTTGTTATATTTAACGACAATTAATATAAATCACTGTTTATAGTTACATTATTTAGCATTCTTTTGTGCAAGTTTTATTATTTAATAAAAATTTCGTATACATTACAATAAATGACAGTATAGTAATGAAAGATAAATAAATTACCATTTTCATTCTTAAAATTATTTCAACTATTTAATGAAATAGTTCAATAGCGAAAATTGCATAGCATAATCATTTTCTTAACGTTGTGCAGTGGATTGAGCAATAACAGAAGACTAGTGTAAGAAGTTTGAACATCAGCGCATTTCATCTTCATGGAGAACTGTTCATAGATAGTGAATATTTTCTGTCAGGCAATTTGTAATAGACCTTAATCTGAGAAAATATTTTTCTATTTAAAAATTTAGGAAGTGTGATAATTTTACTCAGCGACTTGTTTTAACATCGATAATTTTCTTTCCTGCAAACAGAAATTTCTATTAGTTGGCAAAAGTCGTTGACCATGACTAAGCTACCGTCCTTTCCCGAGCCCTTGAGGGTAATTTTACGTACAGCATGATAGTGAAAGAATAATAATTTATCTTGTTTCTTGGCTTAGGAGTAAACGTTTTAATGATATACCAAATTAAATGAACTGTTAAATTTGTGAATTTCGTTGTATAAGCAATATTAGTTAATAACAGCATTTTAGATACTGAACTCCATGGGTAGCTTGATAGGTCCCTAGAGGGAAAGACTAGACAGTTTCTAGTTTAGTCTTCTTAGTCTTTTAGTTTAGTTTAACCTTCCTTTAAAATTTGAGGACTGGTAAGCGTCATGAGCACAATTTTTTTTTATTACGATAGTGATTAAAATATTTATCTTAATAGTTTTAGAAAAACAAAACTATCCATGAAAATAATGATAATATTTTGCTGTTATATTTTTAAGAATGAATAAAAATAATTTTTGTAAAAATGTATATAAAATTAAATGCATACTATTAAAAATATTTCAAATTAATGTATATTTTAACAAATTAGATCTATAAATTTTATAAAACCCATCAAAAAATTTTCAGCAATAGAAATTGCAATCTACCTTAAATAATTGAATAGTATATATATATATATATATATATATATATATATATATATATATATATATATATATATATATATATATATATATATATATATATATATATATATATATATATATATATATATATATATATATATATATATATTTTAAAGTAAACAAATATTTTGTTTCACACTATTTTCACATAACTCCCAGGAAACAGTTACAAACCTTTCTATGTTATTTTTTATTAATAAAAATTTAATCAAAGAAATTTATGTTACATAAATGTATATTAAAATTTTATATCACGGATTTTTAACACAATATGATTATCATTTTCTAAAATTAGTTGGATTTTATTGAAAATGGTGTTATTCTTAAATATAAACTGTTGTTGTAAACACACAAAATTTAACTCCAAGTCAAGTCAGAGATAACACAGCAATTTGTTTGCAGAAAACACACTATAAAAAGGTTAAATGCTTGAAGCTGCAGCCTCTGTTAAAGTGTGGCTGATAAAAGTAAAAATAGTTAGTGTAGTCTCACTGTTGGCTATAACAGTTGCCACAAGCTTCGGCATAGAATCAAAGAAGCTATGGATATACACTTGAAGTACAGAAGCTCATGGGGCTTTCATGTAGCAACAAAGTTGATCTGGTGTAGCAGCAATTATATCACGTGACAGCTTTTGTGCAAGCATGGGCCATCAGGTTGTGATGGATTACAGATATGGAGACATCAGTTTAATCTGATGGAACTAAAAAGAACGATTGAACGTTCCATGGAAAGTGTAGTCATGCATTACCTTCTTCGAATATTGATAAAGGCAAGTAAATAGGGAAAGACCTATTTACTTGCCTTTATCAATATTCAAAGAAATAGATATAGAATATATATCAATATGCAAAGAAATAGGGAAAGACCACCAACTTCAATATCACAGTTATATATTGATTGTTTAATGTACCAACAATTTGTACTAGAAGGATGTGGGAATTAAATTCAACAACACTTCCAAACCATAAAACCTGGTGCAGGACTAATGCGGTAACACTAAACGCAGAAGTTTAGCACCATGTTTCCTAGGTGCAGAAAGAAGTTGGTTTTATCAGTAAATACAATGTCCGTCATTAAACACACCATTTCTGGCATAAATGTTTGTGGTTTTGTGTCAAGCATGCACGAAATGCTTTATTGTCGTACCACTCAACGGAAAACGATGTCGAATGTTACAAGTAGGCCCGAAGTGATGCGTAACAGATAAACCAGTTGTGTTATACTTGGTGATGTAGCTGACTCTCCATCACTGTCAAGCAAACAGTATGTCTGTCATCAACTGTGCCCATGCAATAACATGGAGATTTGTCCCATGTGTCTGAATTTCTCTCCTGCAACACATTTTGTTGTTTGCTTTGAACACCATCAAAGATTTCTTAGAAGGATAATCTGTAGTACCTATGGACTATTATTCTTCCTCGGTAGAACTCAGAATCTTACTAGGAAGACTGAATGTCTATTGTGATATGTAGTTAAATGACTTACATATAAAATGCACCAAAAATTATTTGCTGTATTTCAAATTGGTAATTGTTTTCTTCTTTTATGTAGTGCTTAAAAGGGGTTTCTGCTGTTGCCTGTGTTGTGCATATGAAGAACAATTCTAATGATTTTCACTAGCCACAAATATATTGTGTAAATTTCTTGTGATTCGTCTGATTCCTTTAGGGGTTTGATAGACAGCAGTGTGTACTTTGCATGAGTAATCTGCAAAGTAAAACTTTGCAATAATAGAAACTTATTTATGAAACAAATACGTCTAATATTCCAAAGTGGTGAAGGTTTCTGCAATAAAAAATAATATATCGATTTCAATGATGATTTTATTTTACTAATACTAATTTGTAATACGACATGTTTGTAGGAATTTATTGTAATAAACTATTTTTCAAAATTGTAAATTTAAAAAAAAAAAATAAGAAAATTGCGTTTTAGGAAATTAAATGTAACTTTTCATGACAAGTTTATAAGAAATACAATATATGAACTGCATTTTTAAAGTGAAAATTAATCTTGAAAAACCATGTTCCCAAAGAAATGTCTTAAATGTAAAATGACACAAACTACATATTTTGACAAAAACAATTTTGTTATATATTCATATATTTAGATTTTATGTCAAACTATTCTACATGAGTATGAGATTTAAGATTTTACTTGTGTGTATTCAAAGCTGAACATAAAACATTAAGTGTAGAGTATTTTACGTGTATATTTTAATTAATGTTTTCTTGCAATTGTTTTTGTATCATTGAGTCTTAATATTTTGTAAGCGTTTGGGCAGTCTACATTTTTGTTACATTCAGTTGGAAGCATTTAAAGTGTTATTTAAATTACATAAATAGGACAGGTGGAGTAAGCTATTAAATATTTTCTGTAAAATTATGAATAGATATTACAAACCATATCACGTCCGTAGTAAAACAATTTAAATTCTAGGCATAATAAACTACATAATTAAACATTTAACACATAAATGTTTCACAATTAAATATAAAAAGTTATATCATCTGAAATTAAATGCCTTGCTATAGCATGATGTATTTAAGATTTCAAACTTACAGTAAGATAAAAATTTGCGATGAGAATTATTTTATAAAGTTTAAAGTTCGTTAAATTAACATTAAAGCCAAAATAAATAAAATTATTTTAAATAAGAAAATCTACAAATATATTTTTACAAAAATTGTTGAATGTTATTAAGGCATTTATTTTAGGCTCATTTTCACTTTCTGTTTCAACCCAAGTTTTATATTTAATCATTTTTTAATATTTTTTATTAATATAAACACCATTTTGAATATCAAGAGTTATATATTCAAAATGATGATTACAATGAATAGTACAGAAAATTATTAAATTATTAAAATTTATTATAATATAATCATCAGAAAAAATATTCTGTTTATCTTTAATCTAATGATGTATTAAATGTATTAATGATGTATTAATGTATTAAATGTATCAGACCATTTAAGAAATAATATAGTAAACAGTTTATAAAAAGTGTAACAATAAATTATATGAAAATATAATAACATTTTTTTCCTTTCTTTCATTCCAAATAAATTTTATTATTTTTTTTAAATTTAGAGAATATTAACTTATTGTACATTTTTACTTTAATTGCTTATAATTAAGTAAATAATTGAAGGAAATAATTATGTATGAAGGAGATTTTTCCATCTAGTTTATTAATAACTTTACTTAAAATACTTCTTTGATACTATATTAAAATATTAATTTATCGAATTTAAAAGAAAAATCAGTTAAAAGCAAATAGTATAAATTTTGTACTTTTACACTCTTGGAAAAAATAAAATTTTTTCTAAAAAAGTAATATGCCTCTTCATTTTGGATAAATTAATTGAAACAATATTTTTTGATGATAAATTATATCAAAATCCTAAAAAAATATTTTTCTTGAAAATGAAATGCTACTGAGAAAAAAAAACTGAGTTTCTAATGATTGAATATTCTCATCTTTTAAAATTATTACATATTACAGTTGCCTAACTTCAGGTAAAATTCATCTGTCTTAAATATGAAGCCATAAATTTTGACAGTCGCATCGATGAAGTGACTGTCAAAATCTCATTTACATCAGATATTTAGTTCCAAAGAAAAAAATATAAAAATGGAAAAATTTCTCCCCTGTGATAAGTTTAATTCAAGAATATGTCTCTTATTCTTCAGGCTTTCTTTTATAAAAAATATTTAAATTCTTTTGAAAATTATTTTTATGATTTTAATAATGAGCGCAGTTAATCACTCATATTTTAATATTACATAGAAAAACTGAATTGATATTGAATGCAGTTTTCAAAGGTATTTAGATAGTAATTCTCATAATGTTCTTAAATTTTTCAAAATCCAAATATGTGATTATTATAAAAAACATAATATAAATTCAGTTTTGGTGGAAATTTTATAAATTTTTTTTATCTATAACTTTCTATAAAATATTACTTAGATTTTAAAAAAGTTTCCCGCAGCTGCAAAACATTAATTGTTGGTTTAAAAGGAAATTAATTACATTTCACATCTAGCTGATATTTAAAGAAATAGATAAATTATAAAAAGGTTTCATGTAACTTTCAAAATGCCTGGGTATTAATTCTTTTTTTGACTCATAAATTTTGGTTAAATGAAGAATATAAACTTATGTTAATTGTATATGCTAAAACATTTTAAATTTTTATGTTCAAAATTGATTTGAATTGTGAAAACATTGTAACTTCGGAGTAAGATATATCAAATTCTTATGGTGAAAGATATTATTCAAAATTGTTTGTGAATACCTGAAGTGAAATAAATTCTTTTTTCAAAAAACTAAAATTAGGTAGATATAAATTCTGAGAGTTAAAGACTTTAAACTGTGTCAATTTAGGAATTCATTAAATCTGTTAAATTATTTGAAAATAAATTATAAAAGAAATTGACGCAATATAGTTTGCTGTTTTTCATTTCAAACCAGATTTTATATTAACTAATTTTTTAATCATTAGTAATAATGAAGTAAAAAGTAACCATTATCTCATTATGTCTATTCAATTATATATATATATATATATATATATATATATATATATATATATATATATATATATATATGTGTGTGTGTGTGTGTGTGTGTGTGTGTGTGTGTGTGTGTGTGTGTGTGTGTGTGTGTGTGTGTGTGTTTGTGTGTGTGTGTGTGTGTGTGTGTGTGCGTGTGTGTTTAAGGAAATCAAGTAATTATAAAGCAATTAACTATTCACCTATTTACCTCTCAAATTCTATTTGCGTTTGTCTTACACAAGCACTCTTTAAACAGTTATTAAAATAAAAATAGCTACAAATGAAATTTATAGGGTTTTATGGAAGAAATGTGTGCAACATAGATCAAAGATTTTCTGTTCAGATTTGGTGATAAACTAGGAAGCTGAATAGTTATCACAGAATTTGGAAAAATCTGTTAAGAAAAATACAGGCGTCAGGACAAACCTAAATTGAATAAGTAGCTTTTTTAATAGAAAACATTTACATTCTGTGAGTGTCTTGAGAAGAAAAAGCAATTCTATGAAGCTATTAAAATCAGATAACTTGCAATATTTGCTGAAAAAATAAAATGAAATGTGAAGAAATCATGAATTTAAAAAATTATTGTGAAACTGTTATTAAATTTTGTTTGAGATAAAATGTAAATGTTGCATATGCATTTTTGAATTATTCCTGGAAAGGACAAATCTATTTGAATTTGAATATATATTCCCCTGAAGCATGTAGATCAAGGTATTTATATGCTGCCTACTTAATTTATAAAATCAGTTTCTTAGAAACTAAATATAATTTCATAAACACTAATTATTTATTTAATTATTTAAATTTATATAATAAATACATTTATAGTATTTTTTAATTAGTTTAATATCAATATATATTTAATATATTAAATAATAAAGTACTGCTTAATTATAATATTTTCCAAAGAAAAGTAATACTTGAAAAGATAAATAATTAGCTAGAATGTTGAAAAATAATTCAGAGAAATTATGCATTCAAAAGAACACTCCCTGATTAGAGAAATATTTTTCAATATCTCAATTTCTTTTGAAATTTAATTTTATATACATTATATTAAAATATTAATTATTTAGTATATTAGCAGTAACTTCATAAAGCTATGTTTCGATAAAGAAAATGAACAAAGAACAATTTTGAAGCTTATTTGAATTAACTGCATTTCTATAATAAAAATGAAATTTGAATTTACACTTACGCATTTTATTCAACATCACGCATATTATTCCTCGTCATGTCCTTTCCTGCTTATGATTTGAATAAAATAACTCCTTTCGAAGTACTCATCTAGTTTTGGACTTTATTCACGGCTACACGGATCTGGTTTAGCTTATCGGCTAACCAGATACGATAAAAACAACTAAATATTACTTCTTCTATTAAAACGTACCATAGTTATGCGAAACAATATCGATTACACTTTGAGAGATCAATTTTTTACATAAATTGACTTTTCCCTATGCATTCGCTGTCAGCAATTGTTACAGAGTTTTTTCTGATGAAAATTTCTTGAAAATAATTGATATGGCTTAAGAAGTTATGAATTAATTAATAGTGATATAAATTTATTTTATAAAAATTAAATATGCATTGAATTGATCGTAGAAAAGCATTATCATCAAATAATCTATAAAATATTCATTTATAAAAAAAAACATCATTTTAGCAGATTAGTAACTGTTTGATAGATTGATTGATATAATATCCTCAAAAAATAACATGAAGAAAACCTGTTTTAAGTCACGAACCATGATCTCCTTAATGGATTCTGATATTGTGTCTGTAATCGTTAATTATACAACTATATTCTTTAAACATTCAAATATTTAACAATTTTATGTATTTTCACATTAATACAAATAATTTTAAGAATTAAAACAACAAAATATGTGGTTGATTGTTTATAAACTGAACTTATATGAAATATTTATGTAATTATTGCCAAAGTAATATGTTGACTTTAAAATAAAATTAATTATTAGCACTTAAAATCAAAATGAAATATTTTATAGAAACTCAAACTGTAATTGGGTGCAATTTATTAATAAAACCTTCAATAATATTGTTTTAATCTTCTTTTAGAAGAAAATAAGTTAAAGTAGAACAAATATATTTATAAAATGTGAATTAAGGTGTCACTTTACAGTTGCGTTAATTTAAATTTGACATATAATTATAGCACAAAACAGCCTTAGTAAAATTTTCTTTAATAGAAAATAAATATAAGTAAATTGAAGTTAAAATATACCTCTTTATTTAGGTACCTTTGACATAAGTTCGATCATCTGTAACAAGCAAACCAAACTTTTCATAAGCTTTTGAAACCAAAATAAGAAAATAGCACTTCAGAAGAATAACTAAAAAAATGCAGAAAGAATGGCCATAAGAAATTGCAGAATATTTAGAAATGAAAAATTGCCAGGAATGACTTTTAAATTATTTTAGTTAATACTTCAGTGTATATATATATATATATATATATATATATATATATATATATATTATCATTTTTTATTTTTATTTTAGAATGTAAATGAAATTCTTGAATTTTTAGCGTGTACTTTACACATAATATTTTTGAATCTCTGTTAGCCACGAATAATGACAGAATTATTTCGTTCATTCAATAGTATTGAAGATGACAAAAGATGGAATACATGATTCCGAAAATTTCCACATCAAACGATACCACCATTCTTTCCATGTGACGTAGAGGAGAAACTTTTCGGAAACTAGTTTCCATTATCTTACGTCACAAAGGCATTGTACAATTACTAGAATATAAATTTTGGTTATTTTTGCCTCATATTTTTGGTTATTTTATATGAATTTGACATTCTTTGAAAAGTAAAATAAAGACATTATTTTACTTCAGTTACTGAATACTTTTTTATTTTCATGCATTTTCACTATCAATGCATTTATTTGAGGTTTATTTGTAAAAAAAGTTATTTTTATTATAAATAAAGAGTAAAGTGAAGGTGAATTATTGTGTTAAAAGAAAATAAGTCATCGTAAATAATATTTTTTTGCTCATATATTCTTAATAATTTGAAATATATACACAAGAATTTAGTAATAATAATATACTCTCTCAGTCATTAATTAAATAATAATATATGAACAAAATTCAATTAAGATATGTTAGCAGTAAGAAAAAAATAAGGTATATAACAATAAAATTCTGTTTTTAATAATTGAGTTCGTTTTGATTTATTGGAAATCGTTTATGCAATTTATATCTTAATAAAAGAATGCGCAGAAGAATTAGTATTAATGTCCTAGAAAACAGATGCTCATTTTGTTGATTATTTCTTTTACAAATTTAAGAATATTTATTGTTTTAATTTAAATTGCAATAATTCAAAAAATTTTAATAACATTCTTAAATAATGTATCCAATATTTGTTTTGGATTTATTATTTAAGAGAACAACATTTTCTTAAAATAATCATTATTAATATCAAACAATTGCAAATAGCTCCTACTATAATAGATTAACTAATTCATCATGTCCTCCTTAATATTTAACCAAATTTATGAACCAATACTTCGTTGAAAAGTTAAAAGTGTATCCAGTAAAATTCCATAAACTTCAATTTAAAATACCAAAAACTATAAATGAGCAAATAATTAGAATAAAATGTGAAGAAACAATAATATATATCAGAATTGTTTTCAAAGTTGAAAATGAAATTTAAAGTAAAATGCATGAATTGAATACTTTTAGTAATATATTAAGACTTCAACAATTATTGAATTGAATGCTTTTTTAAATCTATGTCAAGAGTTCTAGGTTAAACATTTTTTGTACTTTTCATATCATTTGTCAAATAGTTTCAGCTATTTTATTTCTAAGTGAATGATGCTAATTTTTATATTTTATTCCCCACTTTATTTTCCACAGCATTTATATTCAGTAAAAATAAGAAATTAAAATAAATAGGTAATCTGGATTTTGGTAACAAATGTTTTATGGTAGCATATGAGTTTTCGCAATCAAACTTAACTTTCTATATTATAGAAATACTTAAAGGTGGTTTTTAATTAATTTTTTTGAAACATATTTAAAGGTGGTTTGTAATTAATTTTTTTAATTTCAATAATGTGTCTAATTTTAAAATTTGCACAGTATATTATTTTTATTTATGTTAATGAATTTCAGTATATAAATATTGCGATTTTAATTTTGCTGTGAGTTAATTTCATTTTTATTTTATTTATTTATTATTTCTTTTGAGGAATCTTATTGATGATGATATTCAACTTAATATACACTGCAGAAGCCGTAAATATTGAAAATTAACTTGTTCATTATATAGATTTTTTGTTACATCCCTTAATCTATAAGCAGTATAACGTTTTTTTTCTGAAATCATTTTTGTATTAGGACATTATACATTTTATATGTCTTATATAATACGCATTACAATCTATTATTATCATTAATAATTGAAAAATGGGAAAATAATCTGCTGTATACATTATTATAAAAAAAATTTTTAGTCGTTTATGCATTCATCTTTGATAAATTAATTTTCATATGAACTCTGGAAATTTAGTTAAAGTATAAATTAAATGGGGACTTTGAAATTTATTTATGATTTCAAATACAAACAAAAAAATAATTGATACCATAAATAATTCAGCAAAACATTTCAAAACAGTATTTTTATAAAACAAAAATTAATATATCTTTACAATAATAGTTTTCATGAAAAATAAAAAGTAAATATTTGCATGCAACTTATTTATAGTTTAAAATTTATACCTTAATTATAAATAATATTCAGTTAATATATTACAACAAAAAAGGTTCAGAATTTATTTTGGAAAAACACTTAGTGTAAACCATGTCGTGAGAGGACAGAAAAAATCTTAATTTCAGTATACGTTACATATTTATATACGCATTTGATATTTTTTAAAATATCAGTATAGAATACTTTTCATTTGAGCTTAATTTCCTGGGTGATATAAAATTTAGGCAATAATTCATATTTAATATTTTAAAAATGAATAAAGGTAAACTGATTTGTACAAAACAGATGAAAATTTAGCTCAAATGTTTTGTAACGAATCCAAAGAGAGTTCTGTTTTCAAGCTTTATATGAGTGATATAAAAAATTATGCTGATCATTAGAAGATATAAAATGTACTACACGATTAGAGAATAAAAGTTAAGTTTATAAACTCTTAAGAAATTTCTTAAAGTGGGTAAAACTTCTTTTGAAAAAATGAAGAATATTTGTTGAGAGTATCACTTTGGAATTGCATGCTAATCGAAACTAGCATTTAATAATGAGGAATAATCAGAAAATAACATTTAATGATAAGTTTGCTTTACATTTCTGAATTGATGAAGAAATCTGAAATTTTAAATATTTTAACTTTACGTCGGTAAGCCATTTGATACTCAAGTCACGTTAGTTTATTTAACAACCTAAAAAGTTGGAATAATATATTTCGGTATTATTGTACAAGTGAAATACAGTACTTGAATATGATATTTACATCACAAAATGTCCGTTCTAACTTTATGTGTAGTATTTTAAAGAATTGAGATATGACGAGTGATTATCACCACACTAATTTTAGAAAATTTGCATTTCTGTTTGAACTGCAAAAAGTTCTGTGTGATAAGCAAGGTAAACAACATATTTCATTCTAAAAATATCTGGTTATTGTATAAAAATAATTTTACCCTAAAAATGCTTTTAATGATTTTTTAAAGTTAACGCATGATTATGTATATGAAAATAGCTCAATGAATAGATTCTGTTTTAGAAATATTAAAATAAAGCAAATAGGCAGAGAGTGATATCGAGTATCATTTAGTAGCTTCTCTGCAAGTGGTAAAACTGATGAATGGTTTGCACAATGATCATCAAATTAGCAACTTCATGGGTTCGCATACCACTTGTTGTTGTGATCTGAAAATACTTTTATATTGTAAGTCCTATTAAAATAAGTCTTTATTTGTGAAAATATGAATACAGTGGAAAGATCAAATTAAGCCTGGAATTCAAACAAATAATTCAATTTTAAAATACCTTTGAAACGGATTATATTCTTAAACAGTATTTATTCACACATATGTTTATGAGTGCTTATGATGTATAGTTATCATACATTTATTTGAATAATTATTTTGTGGTTAAAATTATATCACTCTAGTTCATGTATCTAGAGCATAATATCAATATAAGGTTTTGTTTAAGTAAAAAAAAAATAAGACAAAAGCAATTTAAAATCAAGTTTTTCCTATGCAATGCCGAATGCCTAAATTAAACAGTCGAGATATTTTTATTTTAATTTTTGGTTATTCACATTAAAGGGAAGCAACAAATTCATTTAAAAAATATGTTTTCTAAAAATAAATCTGTACTCTAAGGCTTCAAAAATAAAATGTAAACAAAGTGTAGAAATGAATAAAACAAAAAAATATATATATTTTTAGAAAGCCGTAATTTCGATTAAATACAATGTTTCAATAAATTACATTGTTTAAAAATATGAACAGATTACTCTTTTGCTTAATTTGCCTTTGCAGCTACAATTTAAAATGAAATACAGCAAGATAAAGGAATCTAAATAAGAAAGAAAACATTCTTCAAACTTAACGAAGCAAAAAAAGTTTTTATTTTTCGAAATGATACGCCCTTTAGAAATTACGTGCCTCTAAAAAGTTCAGTTTAAGAAAAAGAAAAAAAATTACTTGAGAGACATAATGAAAATAATGCATTTTTACATCGATTTTTGCCGGTAGTTGATGACGCGGCGAAAAGTGTTTCCGGTTTCACAGCAAACCGGATGCAACGCGATAACATTTTATTTACTCTTTAGTTTCACGAAAGACCCTTAAGTTACAATAAGATAGTAAAGAAAGTATATGGAGGTACTTTTTGCATTATTGCTTAGGGCTATGATTTAAAAAAGTTCCCATTACTAAAATTATCATGAAAATTATGTACAATGCTTCCTTAAAAGACTTATCATTTATTTTAAGTTTTCTTATCGCTACAGGTGTCAAGTATTTATTTTCTTAAAATTTCATTCCTTTCTTTTCAGTTTTGACAGAAAATTACTTGATAAAAAAGCATTTAAATAAATTTATTTAACCAGATTCTCATTTTTGTAAAAATAAATTCATATATGCTAATCATATTTAACCATGATCTATATTCATAAATTATATTTGTTAAAAAATATCAAAGTACAATTTTAAAACAGTAATTTTCTACTAAAATCCTTTTAAAAGAAACAATTTACTAGAATATTTTGAAGCCAGTTTCAGCACAGTTTTGAGTTGCATTTAACACTATTAAAGAAATACTTATTAATTAATCATATTCTGATGTTTCTGATAGTTTGTCGCTAATTCTGTCTTTTTTATATTGCAAATAATGACACAAAATTAATCTTTCTTATTTCAAGATCAGAGAAAAAGCAAATGTATAAATATGGCTATAAGTAGTGATTTTTGTGTTATTTTTGTTCGAAATAATAATTATTAATGACGGTCATACAATTCTAACTATTCGAAATAGTTTGGCAAAAGTTGATTTGTACTGGTACAAGTCAATAGAAAAATATATTATTGCAGGAAAATATTTGATAAACATTATATTAAATCCCTACAGTGAAATAAATTTTAAGCTAATATAAGATCTGAAAAATAAATTGTTTTGCTAACATCTTTATTACATAACACATTATTTAATTTGTATAATTAAAAACATTTATGAAATGAATAATTTTTATATACTTTTCTAGAGACTAGTAGGTTTTATTGTTTTTAAATAGAATTCTGTGTAACCTGCTTTTTATAAAAATCTCATATAGTATAGTCACTATTTTGTTCCTGTTTAATCTACTGTATTTACATATACGATAATAAACAAAATAATACATAAAATTAAACTGAAATTTCTTTTAAAATATCATGAGGTTTTTTCTAAAAATTTTATCACAACTTATCAAAGAGTTATCAAATTTAAAAAAAATGTAAAATGTATTAAATTAAGTTTTTAATAGAGAAATTAATCTTTCCTTCAGATAAATCATTATATCTATCAAACATTCAATTTTGCAGCAAATTATGAATCTTTTTTTTAAATTAGAAATTTTATTATTTATTGAGTATACCCTGTGTCTATTATATATTAATGAAACTCATGTTTGAGAATTTTTGGAAATTTAAAAATTTGTGACTTAACTAAATTGTTAGTAAATCATTCCTTATTTTAGGGAGAAATAAAATAGTTTATTAAACTGAGATTAACAATAAATTTGTTTAATAAACAAACATAGGTAAATGTTTGAGAAAGATTTTGCATAAATAATTAGAATATATATTTAAGAAAGAAATGATTTCAAAATTTAAAGTGATATAGTTGACATGAGACTTGAAAACTAATTAAAATGTTAGTACTTTATTCTGTACCTGTGTTATTTTTGTAATCAAAAATGTTTGAATAATTTACTTATTTTCTTTAAAATATTGAGGTATTTAGGACAACAAGTTAAGCAACATGTAATTTATCTTTTTCATAAACATGATATATTTTATGTATGATGAATACTAAATGCTTTTCTATTACTAAATTAAAAGCCTGATTATACAATAAACCATTATAAACAATTTTTAAAATTCAAATACAATCACGTAATTTAATTGGTAGAAAGATTCCTTTTTATAAAATTTTATTGCACAGAACACAGTGTTTACTGGAGAAGAATGATATCTTTCTATTTTTAAACGTGGCATATAAATTTTAAAATAAACTATTTAATCATGATAATATATTCCTTTTCATAATAATATTTACATTTATTTTTGAAGTTGTTAAGGAATGAAAACGAATTTGCTTATATCTTGATCTTCACTGACAGAAAACTCTTTTCTAGGAAAGAAGAGAACTTCAAAGAAACTCTGAGAGATGAATCAGAAAAAGAAAATACATGAAATAAAGTTTTTATATCTATAACAGATTTCAAACACCTGTGCATCCTGTGCTTAAACATTTCATTTTCATTGAAGCCATATAAATTTATCTTGACATTGATATATTCAATAAAAGAAAAAATCTGACATTTCATTCTATATATTTATGATAGAATCTAAACCAAAACACAATCAAATGTCTCAGAAAGTGATGGGATTCTTGTATTTCTAGTCATTCGTTTTTATTTTTATTTTTACGTAGCTTATTTTAAGCAATATATAGATCATAATACTTTTTATTTATTTATTTATTTATTTATTTTTTTGAAAAATCTTAAACTTTTGCCGTATGTATTATTTTCAATAAAAAGATATAAAGCCATTAAAGTAAATTCAAAGAACCTGATATAATTTAAGGAATATATTCTTAAAACATATTAAAAATAATTCCATAAAGTAAAATAGCAAAAATATATTGTACTAATGAAATTAAATCAAGTAATTCTACAATGGAATAGCTGAGTATTTAAAATTTTAATTACATGGTATTTATGTGTTAGGCAATAAGAAAACAGAAATAACGATGCTACAAAATTTTCTGAAAACAATTTTGGGGAAAACATCTGATAATTTCTGTCACTTAAAAATAATTGGTAAATGTTTTTATTACAATTTAAAACTGCTAGTATGTATCATTTCAGATAATGTACTTATTTGTCTATTATCTATCAAACATTTTAAGCATTGTTTTATTTGTAATGAAAATTATATATATAATGGGAAAATTTTTTAGTACATTTCAGTTATAACTTATATTTATAATTGATGAAATAAAATTTCTCTTAGACAAAAATTGCTTTCGAAATATAAGAAATATATATATCAAAAAATTTATACTTTCGGACAATCACTCAATGCTAGTAATTCAAGCAATTTTCGAATTTTATATCCATATCTATCTATCTGTCTGTCTATCCATCTATCTATCTATCTATCTATCTATCTATCTATCTATCTATCTATCTATCTATCTATATATATATATATATATATATATATATATATATATATATATATATATATATATATATAGATAGATAGATAGATATAGATATATATAGATAGATATTTAAAATATTTTTATTTTGTATATAAGTAGTGATAACATTTTAAATTAATTTAATTGCTCACAATTAATGGTGTCAAAAAAAGACACTAGAACAACTCTTAAATGCTTAATAGTGTAAATTTTACGCTCAAGCAAAATATGTAAACTTATGTAGTAAACTTAATTTTTAAGCTTAATGTCCAGTTATTTTTATTTCGAACACATTTAGCATTCATGTTTATACTATACTATAAATTACAGACTATTATTATTTAAAAACTGAAAAAATCCTTATAATATGTTAAGTGTATGAATTCTGTATACACACATTATGGTAATGATGTTGTTATACACCCAGAAATTGTGTTTCTAATCACCAAATAGAACTTTTTATAGAATGTAGTAATAAAAATGATATTTGTGTTTGCTAACCTTTATGAAATATGCACCCGAAGTTTGGGGCTTTAAATAAGCTAGAAAGTATATAAGTATTCACAAAAAATATTTAATGGCATTAAGATTTTAATAGAGTACGGTGTAATGAAAAACACAAGGCGAAATAAGTTGAAAAGGTAAGCAAACATTCAATGGAGAAGATAAAAACGCAATACCCATTTTTTTCGTATTTTATCGAAGCACCAGAGATCGATACTGGGACATTTTGCATGACATGCAATGTTTTACCACAATGCAAAGGTTTGCCTGGCATTTTGGCCTTCAATTAGAATCTGACACGTGAATGACTTAACCCATCTCTAAAAGAAGTAATGATCAGAATAGGGATAAAAACCAAAAGAAACCATTAAAATTAAAACCAAAAGGAAAACCAAAACCAAAGAAACTGTTGCAAAACCCAAGTAACAAGTCTATTCAATTTAAGTTTTTATTATTTCTTGTAACGTGAAGATTTAAACATTGTAGTCTATAACAGACAAAGAATTTATATAGAATATGGTTTGTATTATATATTACAGAATTAGTTTTTCTTACAGAATTATGGTTTGCAAAACCTTTTTCAAATAGGAAAGATGTATTGAAAGAATAAACGAATTTATGCCATTGAGAACACACACACACACAGGGAAAATGGGCTATCTTAAGAGATTAGGACCAAATATCAGCGACTATTGTGCCTTGAAGTGAAAAATGCAGGGAATTTTGTACAATGACAACTGAAATGTTTCACAATATTGTGTTTTATACTGCTTCTGTAGAGAAACAGCTTATTACTTTTCTGTTGATTTCGTGATTAGACTTTGCGTTTCAATGCCATTATGAACCAGATACCTTCCCTATCAGCTATACTATTATAATGCAATAAACGAAAAAATATATATTCACAAATTTATATTTAGAGTTTCAGAAGTTCCTTTTGAGTGGTATATTGTAATATGGTCTTCTCACTTCACCGGAACGAGTAATAGTCTTTTATATTTTCATAAAGTTTTTCGATTGATGAATATACACATTTCTACTAATTAATGTAATCTACATTTACTAGAATTTTTTAAGCTATCACACTTTTATTTTTAGAGGTATAGACTTGTTAGTATGGATTCTCCAAGCATTGCCTTTGAAAAAATATAATTAGAATATTAAATCAAAAAAATGAAGATGCATTTACTTACGAATTGTAAACAACTTTCAATTCTAACATTTTAAATTTTTATTCTTGTTGCTTCAAATTTAAACAACAAAATTTATTTTTATTACTTTTTCATTAATATTTTGGCAAAAGTTAAATTGATGTACTATAGTTAGCTGTTCCTTATGATAATGAAATTAGTGTCAAATCAAAATTTTTTCTATCCGCTTGTTTTAGCGAACACATTCTTTTTAATATTAATGATGCTCACTTAACACACATAAATGTTTGCAAACCAAAATAGCATGAATAGCGAAGATTAATACAAAATATAATTGTTTAAGTTAATTTCAAAAGTGGAGAATATCCCCCTTATACCCCTTCATTTAAGAAGATATATGACAATTTCTAAAAATTATCTTTAATATTTCACTGTGTGAAAAGCACATATGTCTAGCTCATTTAAATGTCTTACCAATTCATTGATATGTCAAGCTCCTTACTATGTGAAATTCCAATATATATATATATATATATATATATTGGAAAAAATCTAGATATTTAAATATTTCTACCTTTCTACCTATCTTATTGTATTTTCATGACTCAGTCAATAGTATATTGTTTTCTTTTCGTAAAAAGTATTCTAAAATCACAAATTTCTGCAAATTTTAGCACATAAATTGCATCTCAAGAGCCCCACGCATGTTTAACTCCTTAAATTCTAAAATATTGCATTTCAGTGCAACATAAAATCAAAAATTAAGAAACTGACAATGAAGATTTTTAAGAAGAGTCAGAAATTCAAAATTTGAATTTCATAGTCGCCAAAAGGAGTTAGAGAAATGAAAGCTATTTCATATGATAAATCTATGAAAAAAGCTGATGTTCGTTTTCATGTCTGCCTATGTATTGCATGAATGCTTTTTTGACAAAGGCTGACTGCAAAATAATTTCCGTTTCATTGTACGCATTTGAATATCAGTAAAATGGAAGACATATTCTGCTGTAATTTTAATATTTACAGCAAAATTTTCTGGAAACTAGCTTTTATCAGCGATTTATCATTATACCTTTATTTAGCCTTGATATTAAACAGTAATACTTGGGATGCATCAAATGTTTATCAACTTTTCTACTGTTTTATAGAGATTCATGTACGTGAAATATGAAGTAATATTTTCATATGCATATTAATAGTAAAATAAAAATGTTTTTATTACAGGTGTATGATTTTAATGCTTTATTTTTTTTAATTGAATAGAAAACACTTAATTGTGCCCGATATAAAATCACTGCATTTGAATATATTTATTGAAATATAATATACAAGAAATTATTTTGAGTTTATTTTGCAACTAAAACAACAGCTATTTGTAGGACTCTACATGTTACTTATCTTAATAAGAATTGGTCTTTTTTCTGAAATAGAAAGGATGTTTAACTTTAAATATTTTCAACTACACTATTATTAAGAAGCTATATATATATACATTGTTATGAGTAAAGTTTTTAAGTATAATACTGTCTAAATTATATTTGTTTCATTATAGTATAACACTTTTGGACATTTAAATTATAACAACTTATGTAATTCATATTTGAGTTTTTTATTATTTCGTGTAGTTTGTGTTTTTTGAGGACCATAATAGAGCTAAAAACTCTGTTATTTGGTTCTACTATAAATTACTCTCAATTTAATATTCCAGTTCTTTAGCAAAAATATATATTTATAGTTCCTATAAAAAAAAACAAATATTTTGTAGATTCTAAAGAATATAAGATACATTAATATTAATTTTAGCATATTTTGACCATTTTATAAATATTTAAATAAATTATGTTAATTTAGTTGGTTTAATAAATTTAGTTAGTTTAATTAAATAAATTGATTGGCTAAAATCTATAATCCTTCATGTTAAATACTATTCCCACTAATAACGCGCTATATATATGTGTGTGTAATGCAACTTTTATTGATGTAGATTGACATATTGATGATGCGTGCCTTTCATTTATATTAAATAATTTACATTCATACAAACACACAATAAAAATAATAAAAGTAATAGAATGGAATAAAAATAATACTCAAAATAGAAGAAGTTTACTAAAGTGAAAACAAGTCCAGATACTTGATTATTCATGGATATTTGTAATATAAAAATTGTGTTATTTCTTATTAAATAATAAAGTTTAACATTCAAAACTATTAAATGATATTCTTTTATTGCTCATTTATGAAAAGGAAGTAAACCTAGTTTGATCAGATTTATAGTTTCAAGATGCCTGCCAAGAAAAAATACACAATATATATTTTACTGTTAATTGCAATTGTTTACAATTTTCAATTCAATTTTTTTCTTAAGAAAAATTCCCAATTTTGAAAACAATGATGTTAACCTTCATAAAATAATCTTCAATAACTGAAGATCTAAATAAGAATTTTCTCAATTTTTTGCACCCTGAAGAAAAGTCAAATTCCTAATTCCTTATATTTAGTATGTATTTTAAATAACGTTCCTTTTGATTGATATGTGTCAGTATTTTTTTAAATAATTATTTTCAAATTCTATTCTTATAACTAATATTTGTTAATTAGACTTATAAATATATTTCAGCTTCTAAAAACATGATTTTATTAAATTTATTTTTAAATATTCTATAATTCAAAAATGACATGAGAATAGTTAGATTTTTTTGTCTATATGAGAAATAACCATTAATAACTACTTATGTCTTGAATTTTTAATGAGAGTATTTTAATTAATAGTCTTATTTAATTATAATCGAAATATTGCTTCTAGATTTTGCGAAAATTAAATAAAATTATAATAGTTGTAAGTAAATTTGTAAAGTGAAATAAGAGCTAATTATAAAATTTCTATTCAGAAATATTTAAAAATAATATAAGTTCAATTATCATACTTAAAAAAACCATTTCTTTAATTAATAGAAAATTAAAACAAACTTTAAAGTATATGAATATAACTAAGTTTCACAATTAAGGTATGTCATGGTGGAATACTTCATTTACTTTTTGATACTGAAATACATTTCGTGAAATACAAATTTAGCGAACAAATAAACATCTTAAAATTATATATATATATATATATATATATATATATATATATATATATATATATATATATATATATATATATATATATAAATGTGTGTGTGTGTGAGCGTGGATGTATGTGCATGTATAAACTTATTAGAAAATTTTATAAAATGTTTCAGTAATATACAAAATTCCCAAAAATCCTAGCTTAATCTCTATAACAAATTTTAAAATTCTTCGTATAGAAGAAAATATAAATGATACATATGGATAATCTATCTTATATTTCTCAAATGAAAATAAAGTCTTGAAAAATCTTGAAGAGTAAATATGATCTTGTTACATAGAGGAGAAAAATATAAATGTTATTTAAGATTTAAAGTATTTCACTGTAGTTGTTCTCTATTTATCACATTTCTAATGGAAAAAAAAATTCAATATATTATTTAAAATCAAATTCTCTTGAATTTTATAGCAGAAAAATACTAATGGTATTTAAGATTTTAAGTATTTTATTGTATTTATTCTACTTATCATTTTTTAATGAACAATAATTTTTTCATTCATTACACAAAATCGATTTTTCTTAACTTTTATGTTTCATATAATTTATTAAAGTGTTCATCAAGGGATAAGTATCAATTTAGTTTTAAAAATTGCTTTTTTTTTTACAACTCTTAATGTTTTTATTACAGCAGAAATTATATTCATTGCTATTGAATTGTTGTTCTATATTCATAAATCTATAGCGAAATGCTGCATAAATTTAACAGAACATTAAGCTTTTATTTTAAGTAAAACAAAGTTCTCTAAATTCATGAGATTTTCGCAATCAAATCCCCAGAGTAGATATAAATCATGTTACGAAAGGTATTTGTTAATGCAAAATGTGACATCATATAAATATCTGATATTTCAGAAATATTTTATTATGTTTATTTAAAAAATGTAACAGGTATTCTCCTGCAGTTTAGTGGTTTGAAACAAATATTCATTATAAAAGATTTTTTTCACAGTTGGCGACATATTTTTATCGAAATTATTTTACATTTTTACCTGAAACTCCTTATTTTAATAATTTCTAGCATATGAAATATTCATTAAAATAAAATGATATTGTTCTCTACTGAATTCATTTTCTACGAATAGAACTATTTCATATAAATAGCTAATATTTTTATACCAACTATTTATAAATAATTCAGTTTGTTTATTTTAATAAGGCATTTTAAATTCGAGTTCTCTTTTAATCATAATTTTTTTAAAAATTAATAATTAGTAAAATATCTCATAGCAACAAGACACCCAAATAAATTTTCACAAAATAATTACAATATAGCAGAAAAATTCACTTTTAAATGATAGAATCAAATTTAAATATTTCTAGAAATAAATTTTCCTGCGTTTTGTCGAATGCGATCTCTTAGGAAAATTTTATTTTCTTCTTGAACTGAAAGATTAATGTAAGATAGAAAACTCTAGATTTAAATTTAATGATATAATTTAAAATTAATCATAAAATAATATCATTTTATTTGATGTTAAATGTGATCAAATTTTAAATGCTGGAAATTCATGAAGATTTGTGATAAAGATTAAGTACAGAAAATTTTATTAAAAATTTTCGATACTTTTTGCATAACGTATATACTTATTAATCATTTTTTCACACATTTTTTGCTGAATCGTATAAATATATATGTAGAATCCGTAGTCACCTTTGAACTTTCTTATTATTCATCATTAAATTTTATAATAGCCAAAATCTTGTCAGTACAGCAACCATAAATGAAATTTCATTTTTATTTATAAACTTTATTTGGCTTACAACATTAAAAATTATTTAGGTATATTTATTCAAACAACTTAAAATATAAACCTTACAGAAGAAGGATGACTGTAAGATAAAAAAAAAATTGCTCTCAGATTATAATAATGGTCAGAGATATACCCTGTTTCAAAGTATATAGGCTGATTGGTTGGTTGGTTAGTTTTAATGGCGCAAGGTCCAAATAAGGACAAGCTGCGCCCATAGTATATAGGCAACAGAGGAATAAAAAACATAAATATGAAATATATATCTTTATTTTTACAATTAGTTTTAGATATTTATTAATATTATGTGCTCAAAAATGGTCACCGAATGAATTAATCTTTAATAGATAATTTTGTGTTAGGATGAAATTATTTTGGTAAATGTTCATTATAATCATACGCCATTTTCAGTCAATATTAAAATTTTTCAATTTCATGACTAAAACATATTTTCAATTAAGTTTTACTTTATCCCAAATTTTCTATTATTGATTAATTTTTAAAGCTATTGATACCGTTGAATAAAGTAATAGCAATAATGGTATGTATTGCGAAATTTCAAAGTATATAAAATGGTATGAATGTTTTGTATTTTTATTAACAGTTATTATCTGCAGTAAACATTTAAACTTAGATGAATATTTTAAAACAAGTACATTTTATGTTCACATAATTTAAAAGAGGAAAATGCTTTTCTAGAAAAAAAGCACTCAGTCCAAATCTTAGATGGACTCCAAAGAGAAATTTATGTAACTTATAACTTGAAATGCATTTCCGAAAATTAAGGAAAAAAGTATGTTTTATTTATCATAAAACTGATAAAATTTTTAACGTTCAAAGTTTAATTTTTATGAAATATTTGGATTTTTAATTTTAAAATGGTCATTGATAGTAAATTATTTAAAATTAAAAATCACAAAGAAAGACTGCTGCTTAAGTAATCATATTTATATCAGTCTCAATATAAATAGTACCATACCATACACACTGTCTAATAGAATTCTATACCATCCATCATTTTAGCTGAAAAATAAATTTTTTTATTTAAAATGATGGGTGGTATAAGGTAGGTATAATGTAGCTAAGAGAGATAGAGAGAGATGATATAGGGATGTGAAGTTGGAGAGATATGTGATGCTTGATACGTTTAAAGATGAATCTGTTAAGTGCCAGATGTATAATCATTTTATCAAATCATCTGCACCTATCCATGTCTAATGTGATTTCCGAAGATTCTAGACAGTTCTAGAAGGACACTGCGACAGTCTATACACCAAAAATTTATTCCGAGTGTCTCGAAGATTGCTTTTTTAATTTTGGGCGCTTTTATTAAATGCTTAAATATTTAGACATGAACATTATTTAGCAACATTGGTTTCTCATTTACAGTCTTGCATTAATATATGTGTTTATGCATTACCCTGCAGATTTCATGGTGTGAGTTGCCTCTGAAATATCTTCAGATATTATAAATTTCATATTAAGAATGTTGTGGAATTTCTGCTTGGTCGTAGAGTTTATACATGATACAGGTATATGTGTACTAATTTTTATGTCACTCCATTCTAACAAAAACTTCAGCTGAGATAATCAGCTTAATATATTATTCATGCGTTTATATTTTTTATAATAATATTACAAAATACCTCTTTATAATTTTCCTATTACTTGGTCTGGTAATTCAATGCAAAATGTTTTCTCAACATTGTATGTGACGATTTGATTATCCATTTATGATTTAAGAATGTCTTTATAATTGAATTAATATGAATATTTAAGGTAATATAAAATAAGAGAAAATACAATCTATGTATAAATTAATAAAGGCACATGCAAAAAAAATATTTTAAATAATTTGTGGTATATTTAAAACTACTTTCGTCAGTTAATACTTTAAAAAATAAATTAATAATTGACTAAAGGATTCATAAATTTATTAAATTTGTCGAAAAAATATAAAAAAGTCTGTTCATTACTCTATGCTTATTTCATATTCATTGTAGCTATTTTAACTAAAACCTATAATTCATAGTGGATTACGAATAAGTTGAAACATAAACCTACAATTTGGTTATTGAATTTTGTTGCATTGAAGGACTTACAAAGTTAGCCATTTAGCCATCAGCATGGTAAAAAATATATAATAGTTACTATTGTGAATATTATTCATTGTTTCATAAAACACATGTTAAGGTTTCATAAAATATTGAAAAGTGGATGGAAGTTCAATAATTAATTGAAGCATGATTTAAAAATTACTGTATTTAGTATTCCATACATAAATTTTAAAATGTAAAATTATATTTCTTCGTAATACTGCATATTAATGTGCAAATTCACGTTAAAATAACACAAATTAAGTGTTATATTTCATGCAAAAATGATTTGTTTTGTTATAAATTGCCTGAGGTAAAACATTTTGTAATTTATTTTACTGAAAATTTGAAGATAGAGATTGAATATTTTGATATTTTAGTTTTCTGAATTCTAGGTACTTTTCTTGTATACATTGTTTCCATAGTTAAATGGATGTAATCAATCAGATCTTAATTTAACTTGGACAACATACGTTAAAGCAATCAATCAATACTTAAAAAAGAAACACAACTTTTGAGCATTACATTTTGAATTGAATTTAATTAAGTGTCATGAAAATACGGTTTTGAATATATATATTTATATATATATATATGTGTGTGTGTGTGTGTGTGTGTGTGTGTGTGTGTGTGTGTGCGTGCGTGTGTGTGTGTGAGTGTGTGTGTGTGTGCGCGTGTGTGTGTGTGTGCGTGTGTGTGTGTGTGTGTGTGTGCGTGCGTGTGTGTGTGTGCGTGCGTGTGTGTGTGTGCGCGTGTGTGTGTGTCCTGGTTGAGTTCATAATCTCTCATTATTTTTCCGCATATGTTATAGGTAAGATTTTTTTTAATACTTGAAACGTTGAGGAATGTTTTTAGGAAAAAGAAATAAAGATATAAAACTTAAAAGGAAATGAAAAACTAAAGAAAAACATCTTCAAAAGAAGAGTAAGGAAACAAAACAAAAATATTCTCTTTCTTAGTGATAAATCATTTGAAAATTACGTGCTTCAAAGTAGCTCCTGCATGATGCTAAAAACCATATTTTTATATCGATTTTTGAGAGGCTAAAGACATTGTTTAAAGAATGTATTTGTTTGAAAATAAACCGGATGCAACGAGATAACAATTTATTTACTCATAAAGAATTCTTAAGTTAAATTTTCAGGAAGAAAGGGCATGCTGCTTTTATTTATGAATATTATTTTGAAGATACTGTCAGTTTTTAAAGGTATTTTGTGAAAGAATGTGTATTATTTTTGTTAACCTCTAAACTGTTGGACGAGTTTTGTTCAGATGCCACTGAAGTGTTTAAAATTTTCCCTTGAATTTTTTTTACCTCTTATATACAGTTATTCGAAGAAATTTATCAGTTTTCTACTTTTTGATACAAAAATTTGATATTTTTTATTTAAACTAAATTATATATAAAGTTGTTTTATATATAAAATTTCGAAGAAATTTATAATTTTTCTACTTTTTGATACAAAATTTTGATATTTTTTTATTTAAACTAAATTATATATAAAGTTGTTCTATATATAAAATTTCGCTGAAATTTATAATTTTTCTACTTTTTGATAAAAAAGTTTGATACTTTTTTATTTAAACTAAATTATATATAGAGTTGTTCTATATATGAAATTGGTTTTAAATTTAATTTTATATTTTAAGATAAATCTATTAAAAACATATATTTATCAAAATAATGTATTTATAAATGTGTCCAAATTTTCAAGATATATAAAATGTCTATTTTGATTAAATATTAGTTCATTGAAATAACTGTACGAAAGATGTATTAAAGATATATTAAATTTAAAACTACACACATGACTATTTTGGGCTAACTTTTCTTAAACTTTCGTTTTTGTTCTATTGTCCACATTCAGATCTTACAAATCAATTTAGATATTTTATTGAGAGCATTTAACCGAGAAACAATACTATTAAGCATCATTATCTAAAGAGTTAGATAACTAAATAGAAATACCTATGCTTAAATTTACATAATTTTATAACGTCTTCTTAAATGCATTGTACAAATATGCTTTCACACATCTTGCATCTATGTGTGTATAATCAATTATTGACTTTGAGGAAAAAGAAATTTTATGAACTGTTTTTAAGGAAATATTCTTTAAATATATATTCATATATTTCAATAAACTTACAAATGTTCCTTAATTATTAAAACATTCTTGTGTTGTAAGGTCTGAGTATCTTCACAATAAAGAATTAAATAAATGTTTAAATACTTGCTGCCTTTCAAGGAAAAATGAACTCTTTTAACAAAATAGGCTCATATAAACTTAAGCACTTCTGTTGCAATCAATTAGAACAAGTCTAGAAAATTTTCATAAGAAACACCCGCTATATTGTTAGTTCTTTATGATGTATTGATATTTCTTATAATGCAAGAGTCATGCCAGTGTTGAATTCTTATACAAATTTTATTATTAAATTTTTAAAAAAATTTGCTTTCCTTTATTTTATTGAAAATGTTTGAAAAATGTTTGCTTCACATGAATTTAAGAATGTAAAGTTTGTGGATGCTTGTAACATATGCAAATCATGTGAAACATGTATACCTGTTGCAATTGCAAAAATAAGAATTTTATAACCAGAATCATTTAACTATATAATAACTATTCTCGTCATAAATTGATTCCTTAATATTAACTGTTTGGTTTTTCTTCATTTGTTACAAGGAAATAAATAAAATTTTTTTCAAAGAAACTCAACTCTTTTAAATATTTCAAAAAGTGAAAAGATTTGCTTAAATAATAACATTGTTGTAAGTAAATATCTTCATTATTAAAGTCCTTACCTATTTGTTATTTATAATAAAGTTAAAATTGTTATTTTTATGGTATTTTGAATCCAATGCAACAAGAAAAATTGAGTTAGATTTATACTACCAAGTAGATAATTAATATAATAAAGCATATCATAAATTTTAAATTGTATTTTAAACTGATAGTTACTAATGAATAAAATTTTGTGTTAAAAATGTCTTGGTAGTATAATGGTAGTTAAATTAAAGGAAGTGAAAAGGAATTTGATAAATATGAATTATACAAAATTAATTCTGAAAGCTTTTATTATTATTATTTTTTAATTAAATTTTTAAAATAAGTGAAGGTTGTATGAAAAAGTTTTATATGCATTTCTAACTCAAAAATCAACTAAAAGAAAACCAGCTTAATTTGGATTAAGAGTTCTTTTGAAATTATCATTTGCTTTGAAAAAATAGTGTGAAAAAATATAATCATTTGTTATGTTAGTAGAAAAATTTTAAATTTATTTAATTAATATGAATCATTAGATAAAATAGTTGTTGTATGTTATTTAATGATTCCTTCAATTAAGTAACATTTCCTTAATTAACCTTTCAGCCCTACAAGGGGAAGGAGTGATTCCACTTTATGTAATGGTGCACGCAAAGTGGTTCCATCGAAGCCCCGAGAGTGGGTTTTCGTAATTTAGAAGCTGTGATGAAGAAGAAGACCACTATACTTTGTTTGCCACCCTCAGAAGTATCATTTCATATGGAGGACATTGCTAGCACTACATAGTTACCATGCCTCATAAGCTATTAGAGAAAACGACGGATTTTCGATTGGAAACTTATTACCTTTCGATAATGAGCATGAACTAATTAACCAACCAGGCCACCGTAGCCTTAGTTATAAGGTTTATTTTTAGAATTGCTAAATCTACATGTTACGAAGAAAATCCAAACCTTTTCATGCAATAATAACTTTCAAATTTAATTTTCATTTTCACTAAAGATAAGTTTCCGTAAATCTATCTTCAGTAAGAATTAAGAATCCATTTTTTTCTAGGAAAATCTTCCAATTCAGAGTATTACCTCCTATTAAAAAGATTTAGAAAATTTTATGTATATACAGGTTTAATAAGAATACTAATAATTTCAAAAATCTGTATCTCCAACCTAAAAATATTGAAGTTTGATTAAATACAGGTGTTGTTTTGCAATACGATAACAGAAGAACGCAAAAAATGAAATTCTAAAATTTATTAACTATACAAAATGCAATTTTTTATTAGTTTATATTATTCATTTAAAAGTTTTATGGTTAATTACATTCAAGCAACTGTAATTTCACTTTTTGTAAAATTTAAATGAAGATATAATTAATAGAATAAATGAACTTTTTGTCATCAATAATTAAATATTTTTAAATAGTTTTATTTCAGATTACATAGCTTATTATTACGAAAATTAAATATTTAATTACAGTTTCAAAGTGTTAATGCATGTAATTATGCTTTTATTTCCTGAAAAATAGAAAATTACCTGAATAATAAAAGTTATGTTGTTTGGTTTTAAAAATAGTAAGAGGTTTCAAATGAACATTATAAAACTTGCAATGATATTTTTCAATGTACATATTAAATTTCAAAGTAATGAAAAAATGTATTTATCATTGGATATTATTTATTTACTATTAATTATAAATTTAAAAAAGAATTAATTAGCTTTGGAAAAAATTATGTAATTAAAGAGAGGATTATTATTTTAAATTCTGAGTAATATGTAAAAGATAAATTTCATGTGTGTTAAATTATTTTCTTCGTTTAATATTAATTAATGTGCACAGCAATATAAATACTAATTGTAGAATGTTAATCTACAGTAATAATTGGGCATATCACCTACATCTGGTTGAAATTTAAAAATATATTGATATTTTCAAAAATGTATCTTTCATGTGATTGATTATTTCAAATATAAGTTTCAATATACATTCGTGAGTGACTTAAAAAATTGTAAAAATAAAGAAAATGAATTTTTTGAATTATAGTTATTTTGAATATAAATTTTTAATAAATAAATCAATAATAATTTTAAAATTAAATAATTGTTTTATTAATATTTCACTGAGCTAAGCAAAACAGAACAGAAAAATAAAAGTAGATAATTTGTCGAGAATGCTAAAAATGGAAACAAAATTATCGAAAGTAAACAGGATAACAAGAAATTTATTTGCGATTTTAGAAGTAAAATATTTCAAGAGAAAATGTGCATTCAAATATAAGGTTGAAATACTTTAAATAAAATCGGAAATATTAACTGAATACATTACATTTTTTATATGAGCGCACAAATATCTTATCATGTGATGAAGATATTGCTCGTATGTTGCGCAGTATATTATTTTTGCAAAGGAATATTTTAAATTAATGTGAATCTTAGACAAAATTATTCCTTATGTTCAGTCTTATATTCCCAGTATTTTCTTACAGCTTCAAGAGTAAGATAATTGTCCTTTTCCTCAAAAGAAAGTGAAACGTAATAAGCCAATTTGTTACCAGATCGCTTTTTTTTAACCCTTTCCTCTGTTGACTACGTGTAAAATCGCATCTATAAGCGTAAATATACATTTAGTTTTCCTTTCTGTGGTATATTAGGAATGCTGGGGAAGAAAAAAGTAAAATGCTTGTTTCACTTGCTACAATGCAATCTAATTCCAATAACATAATGAAAGCTGCAGAAAGCAAATATAAAAAGGTGGCAGGAAGAAGGAAAGGCCGACAGAAGCTCTGGTAATAAGACTTCATGATAGAGTGGTTTCTTTGCCTTTTGTCCGATAAAGAAGAACATCTTTCCGTGTTCGGCAGGATGCCGAGATGGGACTATAGAATGTCATTATTTGCTTATATCTTCGGTCAGACTGAGTCGGGCCTTTTCCTTCTCCATCTCTTTTATTTCGAAATAACTCGAGAGAAAAAGCACTTAATGAAAAAGCCTCTTCGTTTCTTTCGCAACGTGTGTCACAGGGTGAATCTAACTCTTTCATATAAAGCCTAAAATGTCATAGTAATAGGATTTCACACCTCATGTCACCCAACGTTAACTTAGTTCTCACTGTTCCACAACTTTCAATAGAATTCCATCTCGCTGTGGTTTAAGAAACAGCATGCTTAGTTAAACGAGAGTATGATGACTTTGCTTTTGATTGTGAATTTTTTAGAGCTTATTACTTAGAAATTAGCATTTTAAAAATAAATTATTATTTAAAGGATAAAATATGAAAATTTCATACACAATACAAATGTCGGAGGAATCCACATAACTAAACTTCATTACTTAAAATAATATTAATCTCATGTTATTAAAGAAATTTTAAAATGTTTAAATGATTCTATCAAGCCTAAGCATTGTCAGATGGTGGAAAATCGTATTGTTCTTTGGAAGGAGTTCCCAAATTCGATACCAGGTAGAAGAATCTGGATTTCAGATTTCTGTATACCAGTATGTTATGGTGGCTATATCTTTCGAGTTTTTACTCACACGACACATGTATACGTCCCGTTGTCTAAAATGTCCTCCGAAAAGTTAATGTTATTTAGGTATTTGGGTAGTAACCTAAATACTAGGTGTTTTCTGACACGTCAGAAACAAATGTATTTGTACAAGTTTATTTAGAACATGTATAGAAATATAACTTAATACAAATTTTTAATACGATATAATTTAGATCTATATAAAATTAATTTGAAATACAGAATTTAAGACTTATTTTTCAAGAGAAGTGCTTTTTTCACTGTGACAAATCTGAATATCTCTTTACAATTTTTCATAGATTTTTTATTATAAAAGTGTCCATGAGCTTAATTTTTAAATATATTTGTATAAAAATTTAAATGTGACGACGAATCATATATTAAAAGCAGAAGTTTAACAGATATTTGTAATAAAATTATTTGTCCAAAGATATAATTTGAATAAATTAAGATTTTTAGGCTTGGAATTTTAACCATAATTGTTCATCTGAGAAACTTTCTTTACAGGGTTTCCTTGAATAATATATTTTAAATAATTAACCAAAATAAATCCTTTTACTTTTAACTTTTTGTGAAGATAGAGTTTTATCCTACAGCAGCCTTGTTCTATTTTTTGAGATCCCATATTTATCAATTACCATAATGGAAACGATAAAATATCTCAGAAATAACAATAAAGCTTTTTTACTAAATATTCGATATTAAAAAGTAATTCCATGGAAAGGGAAAGCAAAATTTGCAAAAAATAAAGCAAAATACAGTATTTAGAAAATATATTAAGCGAGGAAAATAATTTGGTTTCAATTTTATCATTCGGCTTTTCTTCTGCCTCAAAAAATCAAAGGCAGTTCTATACTGGGTGAAATAATAAAAATTACTTCTCGTATCAATCGATAAAATTCCATATAATACTAAAAAGACTTTGACTATTAATCTGTCGAAAACGGCAAGGCGTACGAAATTTTATCTACAAAATACATATTCCATATAGTTAAGATTATACATAAATACAGATATATATAGAAATATATATATATATATATATATATTAGCATTTGAAGGAAATTATGTCGTTATTTCTATATTTTTTTATGAGAGCTTCAGAAAAGTTGTAATTGTTTGCGTGAAATTTGTGTAATGTATAGGCTTAAACTGGTACGGAGAAAAACTAAAATTATTTATCCGAGGGAAATATAAAGCGGCAAATATTTACTCATAAGACAAAAATTGTGAATAAAAAATAAATTGTTCTAATAATTTCAAATAAAAATAACGAAAACAGGTTTAGTTAATCATAAAATGAATTCTTTATTAAAGTGTATATTTCAAGAGTACCTACTATAAATTTTGATATGTAATAGTATACTTTAACATAATACTGAAACAAAAAATATCTAATTGCACAGTTACAAAAAAATATATCTTTCCTTACAACACCATTTTAGAGATCATCCAACCTAAGTATGAGGAAAATGAATTTAGAAAAAACATTCTTCCTGTAAGCCATATCGATTTTTAACCCACTATCACCCCTTTTCTTTTTCAAAAGATTTTTGCAAACAGTAGTTCCGGGTTTTCCCGATGCGGCCAACTGAGTAAAGGAACTAGATAAAAGTATTCCCGCCTTTGAGATCGGGAGTCTTTATGTTTTACAGATAAGAATTCCATGTTATCTTGTAAATGCATGCAGAACATAAGGAAAATGGAAGAGCAAATATGGAAAATTAGAAAAACGGATAACACTTCGAAAGACTTAAACAATGATCCGTTTTAAGTTTCCATTATCCGATAAAATTTGGAAGGTAACACATTCCCCTATTGATCTAGCTCAAAAAGAAAAGATAACCGAAGCAAGCTATTAAAATTAATTTAAATGGATTTTATCAATGAAGTTTTTAAATTTTTAAGGGATTAATTTTAAGATATATAAAGGTGGAATTATTTTGTAAAAATAAATTTAATGAAATAAAATGTTTCAGCTGTTTAAGAATCCATTTAAATGTAAAATTTATTCCCTTGCTTAACTGGGATGGTTTATATTTTAATTATTATACATGTGACTTAAATCAGTAAACTTATTTTATTTTCTGAATATGTACTATAATTTTGCCCTTTACAAAATTATATATAAATGCCACTAAGTAATATTATTTTTTTTATTTCGCACTATTATTTTTTGCTTTTTAAAATCCTCTAATAAAAACTCATATATATATATATATATATATATATATATATATATATATATATATATATATATATATATATATATATATATATATATATATATATATATATATATATATATTATATATATATATATATATATATATATATATTTATATATATATATATATATATATATATATATATATATATATATATATATATATATATATTACTAAAATAATTAACATTATGTTTCTCCTCCACATTTCAGAAAATATTCTTTTATATAAATCTTTCTATGAATATAAAATCTCTCATAGAAATATTAATTATTTTATAGAGATTGGATTAAAATTAAACTATTTTATTTTTATCTGATTTCTTTCAATCGATTGCCTTAACAAAATTTATTTAAACTTAAATTTATAATTAATTTTTTTTGCAGAAACATATATTATAAAATGTATAGTATCACCTTGACTAACAGTTAATATATTAATTTTGCTTTATTTTAAATTAAATAAAATTTAATTATTTCATAGTTATAATGAAAATCAGTTTAAGTATAAAATTCTGTTCCGAATTATCTCAATAAAGTAATTTTTGTAAACTAAATAATATTGAAATGAGTATTTGCTTAAACTTACAATAAACACATATTTCCTGTTTTTTAAACAGTAAAATATTATATATCTCTAAGAAATATAAGTATATTATAAATTTTCTGAAATAAAATCATAGAGTCTAAAAATAATCATAATAAAAATGCTAGAATCAAATATAAATATATTCAACATAATATCTGAAATATAATGATCATTACATAATTAAAAATGGTATAAAATTTCAAATGAAATTTATTTGAAGGTTTTGCTGATGCCCAGAATATATGCTGATGGAAGTATTCTTTGATTTATTTTTACATTAATGAAGTTTGAATAAAATGCTTTTCCATTCATTCTGAATAATAATGCTATTCTATTGAAAAATCAACTTTCTAGTAACCTATGTAAATGAAGAATCCAATAAAAGTGAAATAAAAGTACTGTGTGTATGGGAAAGCAAGTGTTTGTAATTCTTGAATGCATAATGCCGATTTTGAAAGCAAAATAGACATTTTTATTAGAATAACCAGGACCCATGTAGCAATAAAAGTATCAAAGTATTGAAAAAAAGCCACTGGGAATTTTATTAGGCAAATGACGACCAACTGTGAACTATGCAAGAGTGGGGTGACGATTCTAAAAAGGTTGTTACAAGGCGCAGTTTATCACCACATAGTATCGTTAGCTTACAAATCGACACTTGTTCTATTGGGGTTGTCCATTTCCACTATTGATCATGGGCTATGAAGAATATTGGGATAGTTTTATTATAAAGTCTACCATTTTCAGCAGCTGTTAGACGACAACATTAAAGCTTGGTTATAATTTTTGCAACAGATTCTTGCGGAAATAGAAGTCATTGCGTACTTTCCATGGAACATTCTAAGAAGGGATGACGCACATTTAATCCTTAAATGGCCAATGAAAATGTACCAATGCAATCACGCATGCCAATGAATACTCATAAAAATGAATTTAAAATTTATTTAAGTATTCATACGGAAAGAAATGTCCCAGCGCGAACCAATAAATGTAGATGTTTGTCAGAAACACTTTTCTATTGCTGGTAGATTAATATATATATATATATATATATATATATATATATATATATATATATATATATATATATATATATATATATATATATATATATATCTTTATTAGTAACTGTTTTAAGTTTTTTATTTCATAGTGTGTAAAAATTATTTTTAAATCTTTAACAATATCATTTTAAGATCATGTGATACAATGAGCAGGAAAGATAATAATTTAAAGCTATGCCATAAAGCAGCCTACTGTTATGCAAATATATAATATATATGCTGCTATTTACAGTACAATTGATTCTTTTTTTTATATTTACCATTTTCCTTTTCATTAAAAACCCAGTTTAAAATATTTAAATTAATGTATAAATTAATTTATTTATATATAAATTAAATAAAAATAATATATATAGATATATATAAATTAAATAAAAATAATATATATATATATATAAAATATTAAAATATTTAAAATAATTTTTCAGATAAATTTACAATGTAATAAGACATAAATTTTTATTGCAAGTTTAATGATTAATTCAATTACTTTTTTAAAAAGAATAAATAATAAAGTTTTTCTTTCATAAGAGAGCAATTTACTATCTAGTTAAAAAATTTTATATTTTTATTATTATTATTTCACTGAACTTATTTTACAATAAATATCATATTTTCAAAAGAAATGTTACAGAAATGCATTTTTTATATAAGTATCTACAAACTTCTATTATAGTAAATATAATCTTTCTAAATATATGATAATGTAAGTAAAATAACAAAATTGGGAAAGCATTCGTTTGATCAGATTTCTACCAGTTATCAATTTCTTTAAGAATCTCTAACGTAGTCGTATATCTATTTTGCACAAAAACATCATTAATTAAGAAAAATATTTTACTTTTTATAACAACTATAACAATTTGTCTTCCATAAATGTTTTATTTGTTATCTTAATGACAAAACTTTGTTAAGGTTCTTAAATTGAAATAAATTATTAATTCTAGCAGTATTTAATAAAAACTGATTACAGGATAGCAAACCTTATATTAACATCAACATTTGAAACATGCCGTTTTTAAACAAGTACTATAACAGAATGGAAAAATAAATATCTATTAAGTAATAAAATTAAAACAAAAATATTATGTTATTAAATTATTTCATAGTGTGTTAATGGCTATAAGCTAAAATTATACGTTGGGATACGGTATTAACGATATTATCTTTAATTCTTATAAGCATCTTATAATTATTTGATAACATATCATTCTATTCGAAACAAAAAAAAATTATCATTTGTAATGTTGAACTTCAAAACTTGTATTTCTTTCTGTGAAAAGTTTTAAAATAAATTTCTAGCTAATTGTATGTTCTTATATAAAAATCAAAATATAACATAACTGCAAATATTTTTATATTTGTAACAAGTTCTGTAGAAATGATAGGTGATTAAAAATATTTTCTTGAATTGTATATTATAAATTTGTAATTTGATAAAATGAGGTTTGACATTTAGAATCTTATTTCGCAATAAGCTGTTAAATCAATTTTCCCAATTATCAGTATAATATACAGTCAAAAATTGTTTTTGTAGCATTACTGTTGTTCTGCTGTTTAAAAATACTATTATTACTTTGATTTTCTTAAGAAGGCAGAAATTTGTTGCTAATGTTAATAAGGAATAATAATATAAATTAAATTATAATCCAATGAATTCTTTCGTTATCCAAAAGTTTCATTTCTATTGTTTTCATCAAGAATTTTAAGTTAATTAATATAGACTCTAAACAAATTATTCAATTGAATTCCTAGTAAATTACCCTTAAGATTTCTTTTTATATGAAATGCATGTTTTAAATATAATATAAAACTATTATTTATAAACTACAATTAAAACTTCTAAAAAAAAGGTGTTCTTACAAGCTTATCCTGTTTGAATTATATTTAATGTTTTATAAAATGTTTCTGACAGAAAATATTTTGTTTTACTAAAATTAGTAATGAAAATGTGAAGTTAAACAGTTATAAGGTCTAAAATGCATGACTTCCTATTTGGTAATAGAAAAATGTTATTTCAAATGTATTTAGCATATTGATGATATATAAATTTATTGATATTTCATTGAACAAACTTTGTTTACGCAAATAATCACCAAACAAAGTACAGGAGAATTCCAAATAAGGAATATTTTCGTTATCAGAGTGAGGAGGATATTTTAATTACAATTATTATTCATTAATTATTTTGATCTACATAGTTTTGTGTAAAATTTTGCTACACATAAAATTATTTAGAGCTAAATTTACATATTTGCTGTATGATATGGAACTCTCTTGCTTAAAGCTTCCAAAGGGAATAACACACATAGCTGCTAGATCCTAAAGTATTCTGCGGATTGAAGATTGAAAGTGATGTAAATATTTTTTCAACACATTAAAATTTTTTAAGTAGTGTTGATAAAAACAATTTTTTTGAAAGGTGAAGTAATGTATTTATAGTTTTCCATTCAGATTTTTACAACAATTTAAAACTGAACTTTAGAAAAGTTTTCAATTAGTTATAGATAAAATTCAATTCTTAAATTTCTATTGGAAAATGGAAGAGATGTGATTGTCTTACAATAAATTTTGTCTCATTTACGAAATACTTGGAGAAATTTAGGAGAACTTGGAAGAAAAACTTTAGGCCAAGAATATCTGGAAAATAAAGACAATATAAATAAAATTTTTCACCCAAAATGAGAGATACTTACCATTGTTCGCTTCCCAAAATATATAATCAGACATCATAAAACAAATTTATATTTTTATTTCTAAAGTAAAATTTAAATCTCCTACAAGATGACATTCAAGCAGATTTTTAAAAATTTAATAAATTTATTTAATTAACAATAAATAATAAATTTATTTAATTAATTTGTGTCTACATTTACGTGAATAATCATAAGCACAGATGTTTAAATTACTAATGAAAAAAATGCAAATCTAGTTTTCTACGAATATTTTTTTGTATTATTTTAATTACGTTTTGTATTTATTAACTATATATCTCTGAATTCAAAACGTAAAAAATAAAATTGTAGTAGACCTATAACTGTGCATTTCAACGTAGATATATTTAATAATACCAAACAACATTAACTAAAACCAACATACTCAATTTAACATTATTTTAAGTAACATCTATTTTTTGAAGATGTTTCTAGATTTTAAACTTAAATTATAGAAAACTATTACTTCGAAATTGCGTAAAATCTGGAGGAAAACACAACAAACTTGAAATAAAGTCATTAAAAACGACGCATTGATTTCCAGCTTCATGAAAAAAATGGCCTGATTTATAAAATACTTAACTTTATTTACGATATGAGTCTATCTAAGCAGTTATAAAACTAAATTTAGAATGTCTTCCTTTTTTAAGACACGATCGATTCTTTAACCTAGTATCATTTCTCTTCATCTTCAAAAACGCTAAAGCTTCGAAAATAGAATTTCCGACTTTTCAAAAAGCGGCAAAGTTAAGAAAGTATCTAGATAAAACTATTTCCACCTTAGAGGGTAGTTTTAAAGATAACAATTCTGCATATTATCGTATGAAACCGACAAAACTATACCGAATATAAGTTTATTATTATTAGTGAAAATGAAAAAAACTTTCAGTCGACGATAAAATGCTGTAAAAGGATTAAACAATGGTAAGATCGTAGCGAACCTTCACTGTTATCAGTAAAGTTTAATTTGCAAATTTGTAAAAAAGTACAAGATATAATTAAAAATTAGCGGTTGCTTTAATCGTTTTTATTGTGTTGTTAAATAACTCATTGTACTGCACAAAATATCTAACGTTTGTCTATTACAATTATCAGTTGAAAGAAATAATGAAACAAACATTATATATATATATATATATATAAATAATTTTAAAATTTTAGTAAAAATTTTGTGGTGACTAAAACAACTATTAATTATAAAAAGCTCTATACATCATTAGTTTAATTATATTTAAAATAATAAAATATAAAATATAACTATTAATAATAATAATTCTGAAATATAATTTTATTCGCTGAAAGCACATGTTTGAAATGCATGCAGCCATAATTTAGAAAATATTTGCATACTTTAAATGTGTACTAAATATATTATCAAGTATATTTAAGTATGCTTAAGAGTGCGAATTTGCATATTTTGATTTTTTTTCACATATACTTTTCATATTTTACATAGTTCATATATTTTGTTAAGTTTTAAAATTAAAATTACTTATAGTATAAAGTAAATTCATATATACAAATTCATATATATATATAAAAATATATATATAAATATAGATATATAGACAAACAAAAAAATATATATATATAAATATATATATATATATATGTGTGTGTGTGTGTGTGTGTGTGTGTGTGTGTGTGTGTGTGTGTGTGTATATGCTGTTTTGCTTAGGACAAATGTTTTTACTGGACTCTTCGGCATCTAAATGTGACCATAATCTTTTCGTCACCCAGCACTTTTAAAAAAACTGTTTTTGTTCGCATTTTCTCCCCTCCCCAAGCGTTTGCATTAGTTTATGTTTGATTTTTTACGACTTCCGGAGGGGTGAAAAGATTGCCATCTGACTGCCGAAGTGGAGAATGTAAAAAGGAGGGACAAGAATAACGTTCAATGATGTGTTTATTAAAAGAAATAATGTAGCACATTTCAATATGAATGAAATCATTAGGCGCATTTTGCAAAAATGATATTAATAATTTCAAGAGATACGGAGCTTTATTGCAACCGGAACTGCTGTAATAATGCTCCAAATCTCTGAATCCACCAAAGTTTGATCCAATATTACCACTGTTGAGATATGGATGCTACCTCATGAGGTCGCTACTTTTTTTCTTGGGAATTATATGGAGAATGATATCCAAATTCCTAATCTAATATGGTTTTTTCTGCTCTGGTCTAACCAAATGTCCTGTCCACCCACAGTGTGATAAAATTAAGTAAAACTATTTTTCTCATTTAATTTTTCTATTTGGGAAGCCCCGAATCATAGATATTATCACCATGACTTCCTACTCCCACATGAACTTTAACTGCAAATTTTTCTATATTTTTTCTTACATATTTTTTTATTCTCACTAATAATTAATTCTTCAATGCATACAATTTAAATAACCATGTGATATGTGTTAATAATATATTTGATCATGTCTTCAAAATATAGTTTTTTCGTTGAAGAGAATATTACTTGATTAAATTGCAGAATATCTATGATGCAAATTTCATTCTAAAAATAAAATGATTAAGCTTGAACTTACATATTGTGCTTGATTGTTATTATTCATGCTGACATTTTATTAATACTTTAACAATGTATAAATTGAATTGAATTTTGTAGTTAAACTGTAGCTTCCCATCTACTCCAATACTGCCAATATTCGTAGATCATCTAAAATTTCTAACTAGACTTGAATGTTCCTTTTAATTTTTTATCCTTTACTTAATAATTTTCTTTCGTTAGCCTTTCATATGTAACAAATTACCTAATATATATATATATATATATATATATATATATATATATATATATATATATATATATATATATATATATATATATATATATATATATATATATATATATATATATATATATATATATATATATATATATATATATATATATATATATATATATATATATATATATATATATATATATATATATATATATATATACATACATAAGTGTTTTCATCAAGATGTTTTTGATAGCAATAAATACATAACATAAAAATTTATATATCAATTATTTTAAAATTAATTTCCTCACAAAATATCATTACTTAAAAAAGAAGGGATTATTTAAAGGGCTTAGACTGTAATCTCAAAGAAAACATTTTAAATAATTTATATTTCTTTGCAAATCATGCAGCTCAGACTGATCACGTAGCTAAGAAAAAAACCCATTATAATCCATGTGCTCCTGTTTAGTCTTCTATGAATTATCATGTGATTTTTTAACATCACATTCCATTTCTTGCATTCCTCTAAACTTTAAGAAAATATCATAATGGTATCAATAATTTTAGTTTTGGTGAATGTGAGTATGTATTAGGTGTGTAAAAAAATTTTCTTTTACAATCTTCTTTTGCATTTATATTATCATTCTTTTATTGGTAAAATTAAAAAAATGTATATCAAACATGGTTTCTTTCTTTCAAATTATTTTTTTAATTTAAAATAAATATAGTGTATATATTAAATTAATTTTAATTTTTTCAATACCTCAGTAGAAATTTTGGATGTTAATGTGTAGCTAGTTGGAATGTTAATGTTCACACATTTTTAATTTATATTTCCCAGAGAATTACTTACTGTTTCAGTGTTGTTTCAGACATGAATTAGTACCTTTTTTATAATAGGAATTGTAGTATATTTTGATCAATATATATATATATATATATATATATATATATATATATATATATATATATATATATATATATATATATATATATATATATATATATATATATATATATATATATATATATATATATATATATATATATATATATATATATATATATATTAGTTGCAACTGATTTTTCCCTAATTCGTTTCGAGCCAAATTGATATTTATTACAGTGTTCAATATTTATGTGATATTAAGCTCTCTTTTAAGCTTAGTACTTAGTAATGTGCCAACTTTTCAATATAATCAGTTACTTTTATAGAATCGTTGTACTTAAGTTGTTTCGCTTTTAGCATCAAATAGAGTCCTAATAATGGTTGATCGTTAACAGTTAGTGATAGTTTAAGTGTCGTAATATTGTTTGTTTACATAATATATTTGTTATTGGGAATATATAAAATAACTTCTTGTGGTTTATAATAATTGATGAGACAAAAAGATTTTGAAAACTAGAGATGATAACATATCTTTCTATTTGAAATTAAATGTTTTCATTAGCAAAAATCTTGCACATTATTTATAACTCCGTTTCAGATTTACCAACTGCTTTTTAATAGGATTGTAACAAGTAGAATGATATATCAGTTTCAGTGCTACCTGTCTGCTGCAAATGAATTCTAGGTCATACCTAGAATTTTTCATTTTATTTTTCAATTCAAATGCGATTTTAAACAAGAAATTTGCATTCATATGTTTTTATCTGATAAGCAGCAAACTATACAAAGTTTTTTTTTTATACATAAATCTTAGACAGATCAGTGTTCATATATATGAATTCCTACCATTCATGAATATAAACCACACATTGCTATAATATATATCAATTTATCTTTATATTAAATACATTTTGGATATCACATAAATTATTATTTTTCAGATGAAACACTTTAATTACGAAAGCAATTTTTTAATTTATATGAAAAAGTAACTATTTATTTTTTAAAAACATCAAGATTTATGATATTTTACTTTACTATTTAAAGTAAATAGCTACTGATTATAAAATGTAAAGGAAATATTTCATTGTGTAATTGAAATGCGTTTTAATGACTTAAATACAAGTGTCTTTTTTATAATGCACATAGTTTAATTTATATAAAAGCATATTGTATCATGTTTATTTAAACTACAGCTTGGAATTTGATTCCTAAATTTTTTACCGAATTTAAAAGGAAAAAATTCCAAACTTAATGAAATTGAATACCCGAAAGATTTTGATAAACCCTTGTTATAATCCGCAATATTCCATTAAGATATTATAACCACATAAATGAGTTCATTTAACAGATCTATAATTTTTTAAACAGAAACCGTTTTAATTCCATTTTCTCTTGCAAATAATGTACTAAAAAGAGCAAAAAAAATTTCTTTTTTGCCCTTAAATTGTTTGTACTTCAAAAAAACTGATTATTTACTTTATGGTAAAAAAACTCAGCATCAATTTTCATAAAAAAAATCAAAACGGGGAATACTTATTCCGAAAAAAAGAAATAAATGGTATTAGTACATAGAAATAAATAATGATTTTTTTAAGTTCATGCTTGAATTAAAATATTCATGCTTTGTAATTCAAACAGCCCTATTCAAACAAAGTGTTTTTGTGTCATTTTTACATTCATCATCAATTATTTGTCCCTTGAAACACATCATTTTATATATTCATTCATTACACCCATTGATTGGCTTAATTAAAATGATATATATATATATATGTATGTATCATAGGAATCAATATTAAAAAATGAAAATATCAGTAACATCATAAATGAAATGAACAGGTTATTGAAATTCATATTTGCTATACATACATTTATTAATTTACTGTTTAAAATGATTACAATATCTGAAACTTACTTGCTAAATTTTATCTTTTTAAAATATAGACACTGCATTATAATCAACATTAATTTTAACATCTATTCTGATTGGATAGAAAATATCCCTCTTTTAATAAAGAAACAAATTTTTGTATTTTTATTCTTAGTTTTACTAAATCTGGGATAAATTTCCTCCAAGTTTTTCAATACCTTATTTTTATATATTTGCTAAGCCTTTTATCTATCATTAGTACAAATGCAGTTAGGTATTATACTTAAAAGTGAATTACATTATGGTTATAATTTCTGGACACCTATCACCTTTATTATCAGTGTTAAACCTTTTCCGGCAACATCTATCTAAAAGTGCTATCTATTGGATAAACAAAATATGTTCCAAGAAAGTTTTGAATCGCAGCTTTAAACTTTGGAATGTTAATGTGGTTTTATGGTTTGAGTAAATATTTAATACATTAAAGTTTAAACAATTTAAAAGCATTAAGTTCTGTAAATAGTATTTAAATTCGTCAGTAGATAGCAAAAACGGGTATTAAAATTTCCAAATAATTTTGGGTGCAATGCTGTCTGGAAAAGGACATTGAAATTATATTTAATGACACGGCATAAAACTGTCCAAATTCAAAAACATTCTCATCAGAAGCCTTAAAGAAGTAAATTTGTTTAATAGATATATCAACATTTTAGTCGAAATATTATGGCTATACAAACAGCAATAACTCATATGAAGCTCAATCAAACACATCAATGGTTCAAAACACCATCAAATGTCAAAAATACATTATAAAATGACAGAAAATTTGGTGGAGTTTTTATTTAAGCATTAATAGTATCATTTTTTTCTACGTGATATCATTTTTCAATGAAAGTAAATCTGATGGTATCAAGGCGTATCATCTTCAGACGATAAGACAACTGTAGATTTGGTTCTCAATGTACATTAGGGTAATTCCCAAATGTAGTAAAGGTTGACTGATTTTATGTCTATTTAAGATAAACTAGACAGTGTTAGTATTTATGATTTTAATTGATGAATTTCTTTTTTCCATCTTATCTAATGATCACCCAATGATATCCTTCATCATTCAGTAGTAAATGACTCAAAAGATTTAACATTTGTTATTGAATGATCATCTTGAAAGTGATCTGAAAATAAATCTTCTGGCATTACAGATCTCTTTTAATAATCCATTCAGGTACTTTGATACTTCATTGACAAGTTGACAAAACTCTTAACCGATGGTACTGTTTAAGCCATCAAATCACCCTGGTGCTAAATATCAGTATGACAATGCTCCTTTTCATACTACAACAATCTTGAAACAAAGCATATTAGGATGCTCTGTCCATCCAAGTTTAACGACTGCGTTAGATCTTACTATAACTTATTGCGTCTGTAAAATGTTTGAAAAGCCATTTTACCTGAGCGGAATATAACTTAACTATTACATCAGATTAAAATTTAATCAATTGCTAGATTCAAAGACAAAAACTCCAACAGAGATTGGTAAGTAATAAACACTTAAAATTGATCATTTCAAATTTTTAAGTTGTCTGCGGTATTTTTACGGCAAATTTACATTATTCATTTTGCTGTTTTCAGACGAACAAATTACTCTGAATTTGTAATCATTTGTTTTCATTAACGAGATCCTAAAGCTGAGTATATGGTGTCTTGAAATTATCAATTAATCCAATGAACTTAGAAGTTTTTCTAGTAGAATTTAATCTTTCGTTTATTAAAACTAAAACAATTTCTCACTTAGAATACATAAATTTAAATTATTTTTAAAATTGTATGTTTTATTAACCTTTCGTTTTAGTATTATACATTTTCAGCACAGTTAATGAATAAATGAAATGTATAAAATAACGCGGTTATTAAAGATTATTAGAAATCATGAAATCTATGTCTGTTAAATCTTGATTCAAGCGAGTTTTATTCGGAATGATTATTTTGAAAATGCTCTTAAATAATTGATGAAAATGTTTTATATTTCTAAGATTTTAAAATTTATTTATCCTATTTGATATTTTTATTTAAGAACCTAACTTTTAGTTAATGAATTAAGAGAGACATGTTTGATGTCAGTCCATTAAATAAAAATACATTTCAAATATATGTGCGGAATTATTTATAAAAAATAATAATTAAAACTAATATTGTTTCAGTAATATGTACAGATAATAAATATCCTATTTATATTAAATATAGATTTTAATTTAGCAACAATAATTTATTAATTAAATAAAATGTATATATATATATATATATATATATATATATATTTATATATATATATATATATATATATATATATATATATATATATATATATATATATATATATATATATATATATATATATATATATATTTATATATATATATATATATATATATATATATATATATATTATATATATATATATATATATATATATATATATATATATATATATATATATATATATATATATATATATATATATATATATATATATATATATATATATATATATATATATATATATATATATATATATATATATATATATATATATATATACATGTAAACATGGAGTGTATATAATTTTGTTGCAAACAGTTATAAAAATAGAAAAGCATTTTTATATAAACATTGTAATTAAAATAACTCCAGAATCACTTACATTTATATTCTAATGAATATTCTATCATCAAAATTATTTCAGAAGTTCAACAACTTTTCAAAGTTTTGCAAGTCATTTTTCACACCTACGCTTGAAAAAAATATCTTTACTCAAATATTGGTATGAAAAATGATTCTCAATTTCCCTAATGTTTCTTGACTGCAAATTTTACATATAGAAGACTAAGATTTACCATCTCATAGTCATTTTCTTTTTTAAATCTAAAAGAAATTCAAATGACCTATTCAAACTTTCTTTAGATTTTAAATACACACTGTGGTTTAAATTGCTTTCAGAAATTTTATACTTACCTATTTTTTTAATCATTTTTAAATTTGGATAAAATAAAGCAAGAAATTTAGTATTATATTTATTCTTTAGAATGTGTGCTATTTATTTCAAACTGTAAACACAATGTATACATTTCATTAGTCATTCATATAATTTTTGTTCCAATTAAATATTTACAACTAGAATGCTTTTGTTCTTCTATTATTTATTAATCTGGATTTAAATTTGCTTATGAGTTACCTATAACTTAAGATTTTGTGATAAATTGCTTTACAAATAGTAAAATAATGATCCTCTGATTTTTATGTTCTAAATATTCTAGTGTATTGACAATTAAACTACGTTAAAAATGCAAAGATAGTAACATTTTCATGGTAATTTTATCGTAAATTATTCATTTAAGTAAAATTTCTTTTTTAAATTTAAAAATTGCCAACAAGAAATTCTAAAATTTTATAAAGAGTGAATAATTTATGGCTAAATTGTGTAATATTTTTTTTTTTATCTTGGAAGAAAATTGTAAATTTTAAAAATAATAATATCTATTATTTTTAAGGATATTTGATATTTACTTAGCTTTGCTCAAAACGTAGTTTCGCCCCATAATATAAAATATTTCCCTTCCAGAAAAGATAAAAGCAAATTAAATGAGGTTTTTGAGGCTTGAAAAACAGAAACATACAAATTAAAAAGTTTTTAAATACAAAAGTAAGAACTGTTTTTTATCCTCGTTCCCATACATTTATTATCGGGTTCGCATTGTACCAAAAGTATTCATTTCAGTTGGCGAAAAGATTACTTTTTTAAAAAAAAAATTGGAAAATAATCAAGTATCATTGCATAAAAATATGTCACTGTTTAAAAATATCATATCAGCATTGTATCTTGTATGAAAAATTAAAATGTGACAGGCTGTCCTCAGAGACAAGTAGGTGACCCAATTCAGCGGAACTGTGTTAAAGTATTAAAACTCCGATGGAAATTCAACATAACTGTAGTTGCCTTTGCAGATGACATCTTGATAGTGATGGGTGGTAAGACAAAACAATAACTAAAAACAACACTAACGAATCTCCAGGTTTTCCATGAACTATGCAATCCTCTAAAGCTTACTTCAGCACCTGCAAAGTCAGCTGTATTATCCCAGAAAAAAATAAGAGTCTCTAATCTTATCCCAGAATTCATATCAACAATGAAAGTTTAAGACATAAAAAAGTATTGCTGTACCTCGGAATGCAAATTGATCAAAAACTATCATTCCTTCCACATATCAGATACTTAAAATTTTATAACATGACAAATAATCTGAGAAAAATGGTTGGGTACTCCAGAGGAATTAAAATTTATATCTTAAAGATAATATATCTAACAATAATAGAGAAAATAAATCCATATGGATGTTCATTTTGGGCCTACCCTATGGCACAGAGAAATATTAAAGCACTTTAAAAACTAAAGCGACCTTTATTTTCTATTAGTCATTATATGCTACAAAACCACACCCAATAATGCTATATGTGCTTAGCAAGAATATTTCTATTACCAATAATCCAACAGCAAATAAAACCACGCAGTTATTGTTACAAAAAGACATCAAATTTAATAATGAAATTTCTTCCTCCCCTTCAATAAAAATCTAAAATTCAATAAATCAAATTCATCTAAAGATTAAACAGAACAAGCTTCCAATTTATTATATACCAACTCCTTTAAGAAAAAGCAACAAGAAAATATAAATTTAAATTATAACACAGGTTATTTCAAAGATTAATTCTTAAAAACCTAGAATTTTTCTTTTTAATTTGGCTAAGAGGTCGCAGTAGTACAACAGGCAATGAATTAGCTGATAAACTTTCTAAAAAAACAATAACATCATCTTCAACCAAGACAATAAACATACCATATCCAGGATAACAGTTTAAAAGTCAAATGAGATATCTCATCAAAAGTAGATGTCAATTACAGTGGTCCAATGTGACACAAGGCAAGTAGCTATTTTTATTAATATCCTCGGTATTATCTACACAATTATTTTCTAATTGTTACATCAATTTATTTATCACTGAGCACGGGCGTTTTCCACAATAATTACATGAAATTGGCAAAGCACTAACCGACTCTTGTAAATGTAATGTAACTTACCTGAAACATCTACTCACTATTTATTCCACTGATTTCATACATATCAGTTTCATTTGAAAAAAGCCAGATGAGATTAAATGTGTTTCATACATCCAGTTCTAACTAAAAGAACTACACAGAAGGAAAACAGTAACTAATATGACATCTTACCTCTACACTAAAGTACAAGAACTCTGTCAAGACACTATTTCTCTTATTTCAAAATTAGATTATTCAAAAGATGACTAATCGTAACAACAATTATATAAGGACAAACAATGAAACTTTTAATAATGGATAGTAAATATTTTCTTTTATTATTTCATCAAATTTTACCTTACATATTATTCTTTTTCTTTAAAATGCAATATACTGTTACTATGAATTCTTCTGTTCCTAAATCATGAATTCTATTATGTAAATATTTAAATTAAAAATACTGCATGAACTTGCAAATTACTACTATAAATGAACTGTGACATGATTCTTATTCTTGGCTGGGAATCTCTCTCTGTATGTATATCTGTTAAAAATTATTAAATAGGAGTTGTGATGGAAGACCAGTAACTGCTAACCAATTGGTACAGTTCGAAGCTCTTCTACACCATCTTGTACCTTGTATAAAAATAAGGGTACATAGGCAGAGAAGGAGATATAGTCCCATTGATACATTTCTCCATCCTCCTTGGCTGGGCAAAATGAATGATATTTCTTTTCATTAGAAGGCCAAAAATAAGCCCATGTATCTGTTTCTGAATGAAACTAAATTACAGAATAATATGCCTCACACCATAAACAAATGTACTGTAAGTGTTTCTAGGGTGAGTTTGGTTTTCCTTTTACAGTTATGTCACACGTATGTTATTTTCTCATTATCTTTGCATACTGTCATGTTCTTCGATTTTGTCTTTATTGATATTCCTACAGCTGTGCAGAGATTACAGATATTTCGACCAGATGGTCTCAAATAATTTACTATAAATTGAAATTTTTATGGAATATGTAATCACTCGTTATCTTATTGGAATATGACTGATGGCAAGCCCTGCAGTTATGGCAGGACTACAGTACTGTGGGTATAGGAGTTCCAACACCTCAGAGATGTAGATCTGTCAGTTCATTCTACCGGCGATGCGTATTAAAGGATGCAGGGGTGAAATCCAATACTGCCTCAAACCATGTCAATGGATGCAAGACCAGTGAGGCGATGCATAACGCAACAGTTCAACAGTCTTTCACACGGTGTCTTAAGACTAAAATCTAATCAGGGTTGTGAAGTAAGCAAAAATTTCCTTCACTAAAAGACGTAGTTTCATTCCATTACTTATGTCAGTCACTTATAGTTCTATTAGCAGCGCAAATACTTGTGATTTTGAGTCATACGTAAAAGAAGCAGTTGATGCGCTGCAGACATTCCTCTCAGCTGCAGGTGATATCAAATTATACGTATGGAAAAGGAATGATGTGTAACAGACTGAATCTGTTATGATGTGATTCGTGATATGTCTAAGCAATCCATCTCTTCCATGCTTACAAAATGCCATTACGTGTAGTGGTGCAACAACGTGGGTGCGATCGGTTCCCTCCTGCGGCCATGTATTACAAATTTTCATTATATTTGCTTGGTTTCGTCCAACAAGATTACAGTTTTCTCTGATGGATAAGCTGTAATCTGAACTCAGAAACTTGCTTAAAGACTCTCGACGATTTTTAAAAGGCCTAGCTAATCAGATATTAAAAAGTAAAAATTTATGAAAAACATTCACCAATATATTCCATTTTTATATAACTCTTGCATGTGGCACTACAGTCACACTTAATGTGTTTATTAATTGTAATTGTATTTACCGGAAGCATCTTAAAAGTTATTGTGGTTCATAATACTTAAAATGCAATTTCAAAATCTGTTGTATGGGTCATTGTGATTTATGGAATTTATTAATTTTATTCTTCTAATAATTATTTGTAATACTACATTTGTTTGGATATATTAGATGGCTACAGAAAATACTATGTATTTTAAACTGTACATGTATTTTAAACTGTTTTCAAACTTAATCATTTTGATTTTCTTAAATTTTTGTAGAATATTTTCATAATAAGCGTAAATTAAAAATGTATTAATGTCCTTTCGCAGACAATCTTGCACACATGACGTATATAAGCAATTTACCAATTCTTATCTTTTTGTCAGCATTATTAAAAAGATAAAGTTTAAATGTATAACTGCAAATCATGGCTATTTCAAGCATTTCAGAAATTTTAGTCTGCATTTATATTTTATTATACTTATTAAAGGAAAAATAATGATTTAGATAATTGTCATTCTAGCACAGAAGATCGGGAAAATTAATCAGATTATTGCAATTTCATAAGATTATTCTCAAGTAAAATATTTTTTTCCAAAATTACTTTAAAATTCTCTCTTTTTGGAGATATTTCATAATATTTTATGTTGTTGACAGCTGATGTGTGATTCCTCTTTGTATTTTCTTTATAAGCATGCTTAGAAACATAGATTCAGTAAAAAATGTGATGTAGTCTTGGAATAAAAAATATCTTAGCTGCCCGATAAATTTGGTTGAAACTTCAAAATTCATAAAAAAATTTAGGAAATATATATATGAGTTTACTAGCGTGCCGTTTTCCTTGTTATACATGTCAAAATAACCGTTTTTTTAGAAGCAACAAAAAATTAAACTTCTAAAAACGATAAAGTGATATTTTTAATGTCAAGAGTTAAAAATATACATGAAAATACTTAAATAGTTATATAGAAGCCATATTATTGAATGATAAAATAATTAACAAATTCTATAAATTTGAATTTTTATTTTTTTCATTAAAATTAAACAATCCAAGAAGCAATACTTATATATTGATTTAATAATTTTCATTAAATAACTATTTTATGGGGCACCTAATATTTAGAAACATTTAAAAAATCAAATGTATTAAATCAAATTTCAATATATTTAATTAAGTTGAGAGATAGTTTTAATATTTTTAAGAATACCGAGGATGGAATATTTTTTTACATCTTTGCATGCGGAAAAAATGAAGTAGTTCCTAAGATTTTCTTAAAATTTTGTAAAATTATATAAATGTAATATTTTTAACTACGCTATATATATAAAAAGTTAATTTAGTAAAAAGAATAGATTTTCTCAAAATATTTTTCATTCTTGATAACAAGAATAGTTTCGTTTGCATTCATTACATTGCAATGCAAATGTAAATTGAGAGCTGAGTTGAATTGATTTATCAAATAGATTAAAACATTAATAACATGTAAAAATGTTTCTTAATTTATTCAAGGAAAAAGTTTTCTACATTTAAAATGATTTATCATAACTAAGCATTATATATTCTAAAATAAAAAAATTGCTATTCATTTTGTACAGAAGATAATGAGTGCAATAAACTTTTATGGATGATTACGTTTGTTTAATATTTTCATGCATGGATAAAAGAAAATTACCTTCAGCATGAAAAAAATTTATATTTTTATTTTCTATTTTGTAAAAATTTTCCTTTTACAAACACTGATTCCTAATATTATTTGCAGGAAAATAAATTGCAGCAATTTTATCAATTCCTCTCTCTTGCTCATTTACTGAAAGTAACTCTCTCCATGCACACTAATATTACTTATTCAATAAGCTTGTCTAGGAGGGATGCTACTAGCATTACTCTACTTATTAGGCTTCTGCTGAAATGATCTTTATGTTAGTAAGAATGATTCTTCATTTAATGGTTTTACTGATGTATTTAAAGTTTTTCGTATCTATGTACTAAGAAGATTAAATTGTATTAAGCAGTTTACATCCAAAAAATGTAAGTATAGAATGATTTCAATTGCTAATTTTAATTATTTGATGTTAACTACAACGTATTTCTGCAATTATATCACAAAAGTTATACGATATTATCCTTATATTGCTGATTTATGAATATATGATTGCTAAAATAAGCGATATAATTCTACAGGTTCCTCTATAGTAATTTTAAAAAGTTGTTGCAGTGATTTCTATAACAAATTCTGAAAAGTTATGCTCTAATTGTATATTTATTTAGCTGTAGAAAATATTTTAGCTTCTATTAGTACCAAATTTATAAAAAAATGCTATGAGTTTTTTCACATGAAAAAATTTATGTTTCCTAAATATGTTTTTTAATTTACCCAATTTATTGTTATTTGTAACACATTTATAATAATACTATAAATATTGCAACAAAATATAACGCATTGATGTGTAAAAATACACCTTTAATAGTGTATAAAAATTCTAATTTCCAGAAAATGGAATTTTTTATTGTTTTGAACTTGCAATTATAAATGCGGTCAAAATATTAATATTTTGCAGACTAGTTTATATTGGGTACGTATCCAAAAATCAAAATTTGCAAACATTGATGTGTTTTTCATTCTATCTTTATATAAAAGAAACTGTCAGAATTAGAAATTATGAAGAAATTGATATCAGAATTTAAAAGGATGTTGCCGAAACTGCTTACATCTTATACGTACAAAATACCCCACTCGAAACGTACATAAAAGAATACTTTACCGAATAAAACAGTATCAGCAACAGATAACAACTTTCAAAGAATACCCAAGAGCAGCATTGTGTGGAGACTACCTATTAGATTCTTCTCTAACTTGTTGTAACTTAAAGGTCTTTCAGAAAAGTAAAGGAAAAACAGTACATTAACGTTAGAGGCAGTTGAATGTAAACCGGAAATACTTCTCTTATCGTCATCAACTACTAATGAAAATCGATATAAAAAATAGTTTGAAACATTGCTGAGGATTTTATCGCTGAACAATCTTCTTAAGAATGAGTTTTTTGAAGAAAAGTCTTTCGCTCAAAAAAATACTTTTATACTTCTCAAAATGTGAAAAATACTTCTCATTCTTTGATTTCTCCCATTCCCCATATTTATGTTATGTTTAATTTTTCTAAAATAATATATACCAACAATATCATTTTTTTATTTTCAAACATTGAATATATAAAATTTAGATTGATAAACTGCAATAATAGTTACTTTCTTAAAACTATATTTTAAGAACATATAATCTCAAAACTGTGTTTTATGTTCTATCCATTCAGAAAGTAATTATTTTCACAGGTGCAACATCAAAAACTTATTAAAATAGTTAAAAATTTGTATAACAATTACGATTCTTGAGTTACATAAAATCGTACAAATTGTATCAATTTATTGTTGTTTTTTATTTCATGGTTTCAATGATAGTTTGTTTTAATTTAAAAAAAGCCTTTCTATTTGTAAAATGTCATTATTTAGAATACTTTAAGAGATTATTGTACTTCTATATATTTTATAAGAAATCTTATGTAGTGTTGTGTATTTCGAAACAAATTTATATGGATGCTCATTTATCGATAAAAATGTATGCATGATGTGTTTCATTTTTAATTTGTTTATCAATTTTTTTTTCATAAAATTCATACAATATTTAAAATATTATATATAAATTATTCTTAAAATTTTCTTTATTTTTTATAATTCTACTTTTTTATGTTGTACATTCATAAAGTTTTATTACTTGATAAAATAAAAATATACAATTTTAACTACTTGCTTTATTATTGAAAACAACATAATTATAAAAATTAATTTTAGTAATTAGGAGGAAATTATTGCATTTTATGTAATAAAAAGCATTTTGTATACTTCTAATTCCCATAGAAATATTCTTAAACTTTTTTTTTTAAATTTTCTCTGAATAAATCTCTGAGACATACATACAAACCTACTTTTATAGAGAAATCACATTGACAAAATATTAAAATAAAAAGATATATTAGCTATCAAGGTTATAAATAAAAGGTATCTTGGTGTTTCAAAATTGATCAGTTTCATAAAAACATTATTTCTAATTCTTTATACTAAGCTATGGCAACAAAGTTAAATTATGACGTGTAGTTATACTTTTATAAAAAATGGAACTAATGTTCCTAATTTTCAGCAAAAGAGAAATAATAAACATATATTGACTTCCATAAATTATTTTCAATTAACTAAAATTAATTATTAAAAGAAATCTAGATAAAAATATTCCCAATTGACTGTCATAGAATTTAATTATAGAAAACAATTTTAAAAACCACATTTCAAAATGAAAAATTAGGGAGAACATTAATTATGTTTAGATGTCACAAAATCAAAATCATAAGCATGCCTTTTTGAGAACATGAATTTTAAACTCTAAAATAACAATGAGTCTAATACTGAATATTACATTTAAAAATAACTGTCGAAGTTTTGCATAGCAAACTCCAGATAATGCAAGTTATGATGTCTATAGATTGCATGTAAATTTTACATACGAAAAAAACTTCTCCCTAATAAATTTAATTATTTTTGTTAGTTTTGGTGCATAATTTTGATGAAAATTATAAGGAACTTTATTAGTAAATGAACTAGGAGGAACACTGATACTATACATTATTCAAAAATTAAAAAACAGGAGTGCTTAAAATGAATGTGATATAAATTTCAAAATAATTTTATTTTACTAATATAACTGCTTATTGAGAGAAAAAACTTCAATAAATGTAAAAGCTGCATGTTCCTTAAAGAAAACAATTATTCTGAGACAAAACTTGCTGATTTGGAAATATTAGATTTCTCAATTTCTTTGAGTTTTCACACGGTTAATGCTTAATTTTCATTTGAATACAAGCAAAAGAATAAGGAGATAAATTTGAAAAGATAAATGCCCCTAAGCTAAAGCCAATTATGTTGATGACAAAGAAGAACTATTAAGAAGGGATACATTTTCGAAACAACTCATTCCAAATGTATTTTAAAATTTTAAACTTTTCTAGAAAGGAGGGAAAATGATAATATTAGCAACACAAAAATTGTGAAATATGAGATTAAAAATACTGACATTTTATGCAATTTTAAATGTAACGCACGCAAAATAAACTTTGCAGTGCTTTATTATTTAAATCAAAAGGAAGCTGAGATCTTTATGTTCATATTATTAAATTCTTAGTAAAAAATTCTAATATAAAAGTATTATTTACAAGTGAATTTTTAAGTATTTAACTCTTACAAGAATTTAAGTTGTTAAGTTTGTTGGTTTCATTTAATTTTCCCACAACTCCTATGACATTGTTTTAAAATAATTTCATATGATTTTCAAGAAAAAAGACAATCTCTCTTAATTCTTCGGAAAATGAATGAAGCTGTTATGGAAAAATATCACTCTATTTACTTAAGAATAACTCGTTAATCTGTGCTTCTTTTTTTTCTGTGGAGTTAATTTTCAATAATTTATTAAACTGTTGTAAAAAAAGTATTTTCAATAAAATTTCAACATGTTCTTTAATGTAAAATATTTTATTTTTAAATGCTACCAAGTATTTTCCCAGCTAAAATTAAAATTTTACTTTGCCTAACATAATAGATTTACTTTGTTTTAAAACGATGATTTTGAATAAAAATACAATACTTATTTATATATTTTAGAATTTTGTCTGTTTTCATGTATATTTGTTTAAAACATTAATTGTTGTACAGCATAAAATATTTGCCTGCAAAATAACAATTTGAACATTCCATGGCATTAAATTGCTGGACATAATTACTCATTTAATTTAAATTTTAGTATCATAATTTCTTTTCATCCGCATTATAATTTATTCTTATTCTTACGAAATCATTAAAATCTACATAAAATTTGTGATGGGATTTTTGAGCTACTTATTCTCGATGATATGATTTAGAATATTATCTGTTGCCACACTGATATAAAAAAGGACGAAATATTTAAAACAAATCTCACTAAAATAAATCATACTTCTAAATACTTCTTAAAATTAAAATATGTAGCCAAGATTTTTCTAGAATTTAGCGCATAATAAACTCTTCTTGTGTGTCTCTTAGGAACAATACTAACACCCTTAAATATCGGAAAATAATTAATATTTTTCTGGTCTTATAAGCAATTTATTCAATTCTTTACAATTTATCGTTGATATCCAACAATTTTAGGCTTTGGTTTGGACAATAAAAGGACAAAATATTAAAAATATCCATTATTGATGCTGATTAATTTCATTTCTGTAAGCCTATTATTGCAATGAAAGCTTCTATAGAACGTCAATTCTTCTAAAAATTTAACAATGTAATTTTTATTCCCATTTCTTCTTTTTAAAAGTAAAACATTCTTTAAGTATTACATACTCTATTTTTTTCTGCAAGCATAACTCGCAATCATTATTATTACATGTAAGATCGTACGCAGTCTCCTTATATATTTTACTTTTGGATTTATAAAAGCAAAGAATGAATATGTCATGCAAAACCTTTGTATTAATTTCTTTTTAAATTCTACCAATTATTTTTTAATTTGTATTATCAATTTTCATGCTCATAGGTTTACTGTTCATCAAAATATACTTTAATCTTCTGGTTCCGACTGAGGTAACTGAATTATAGCTCTAATGATCATCTTAAACCTAAGCAATTTTTGTGAGTAGTTTGCAGTTTTATTTATATTTATTTAAAGTAACCATGGAATTCATATAATTTCAAAGTAAGCAATATCTACTTGATTAAAAACATAAATGTGCAATTCCCTTATTTATATATGAAGCCAATACATATAGTGAGGAATAAAGATTTTTTTTTTTTTAAATTTCTATTAAAATGCCCAAAACAGAATTTGCATAAGTTAACCATTAAATTCAAAGATGTTGCGTCACATCTCAAAATGTTTAGCAATTTTTAAGATTTCATTTTTAAAAAAATAAACTACAAGTTTTCATATTACTTTTAGCTTGGATTTAAATTATAGTTCTAAACATTCATTTGTTTCAAACTAAACTTTGTTTCTTGCTGACAATTCTAGTTAATTTTATCCCATAATAGCATAGCACTATTAAAATAAGTCATCATAATTAAAATTAAACTATTAGTGAAATTTTTGATTATGTAAAAGATAATTTTTTCATTAATCATTTTAATCAAAGAAAAAAAGTTTCACCCATATTTTTAAGCCTTTCTTCTTTTTGTACACTTTATAAAATCTGAGTAAATCTTTTGTATAAATAACAATCATTAATTTACATTTACTCTATTAATTGTCTATATTTATACCAAAGTTTTATTGTTTAATTTATTTGCCGTATGAATTTAATGCAGAAATAAATATGTTGAAACTGTAAATATTAAAATTGAAAAAGTAGCTTATTCGAATAATACACATATTTCGAAGATGATGTTTCCAATTTTTTGTGAAGATCCTCATAATTATTCAGATATTCTTTTTTATATTCACTTTTTTTAATGAAATTTATATTTTTAAACATCTGCGAAAATGAATATTCACAATAATTAATCTTACAAATTTAGTATTTTACAAAAAAGAATTTCTTCTTTTTACAAATCAAATGTACTTTGAATAAAAAAAAAGTGATAAATAATCTTTATTGTGCTAAATCTAATATTTTATAGCAAGTGGTTAAAATATGAAAAACCAGAGAAAATTCCTTCACAGAACCCAAATTCCCTTACATGTTTTTTTTTGTTTCAATATAAGTTAATCCTTTGAGTTTAGAATTTTATTTATATAAAAATCCGTTGCTTGAGATTTTTGAATCATCTGCGATTTTGAAAACATTTTAAACAATTCTTTTAAAATAAAAGCGAAGCAAGTCTGTGAAATCCTTTCATCATCTTGTGTGCTCCCAATAAAAAAAAGATTACAAATAATACATTTTTTAATATCTTATTCTAGTTTAAAAATTCTATTCTGTAGCTTAGGATTTATTTTTTGTCACATTGAAGATTTCCTTTCAAAAGACAAGAATTTCTGTTATTTCTAAAAATATCTAAAACAATTTTCATGTAAAATGTAAATAAGATTAATTGCGGAAATAAACATAAAAACATTATTATTTACATTTCTAATTATAATAAAAAAAATTAAATCTTTTAAGAAATTAAATCATGCATCATTTAAAATGTAGTTTGTTTTAATACATGAGTATCTCTAAAATACGTAGATTTCAATCCACAATTTTTTTGGAAAGAAAGATTCAAATTGATTTTTTTAAATTTTCAATAGTATGTAATTTGGAAAACTGAAATTATTTTAGGTTCATGTAAAAACAGACTTTGACTTTCCTCTATAAAATATATTTTTTAATGAATGGTACATAATTCTTTATAGAGTGTGGTTTACACTTGAGGCAAAATAATTGCAAGTCAGTTGTATTGGTATATATTATGTATGTATCCCTAAAAGTTCTGCATGCGCAATATATATTTTGTGGGACATTAAAGTCCCAAAATACGAGTAATCTTTGAATGTGTATTCGGAAGAATTTTATAGAAAAAAAAAGAAAAGAAATATAATATCATAACACGAGTTTCCCTTTAACTAATTTTTATACCAATTTTTATAATATTAATAATAGATTAGACACTCTATTGCCGTTTAATATTTTCCAAGTGCTTGTTGATTCCTAAAAGAAATATTGAACTATTGGATATTTTATGGTATTATTTTATGGCTAATGGATAGGGTCCTTAAAGAAATATTTGAAGAAACCTATACTTTGAGGTTATTGTTGTCTTTGTGCCATCTATGCTAGCAATATGGGGTGCACTGCTTCACTTTTTCGACTGAGCCGTAATTTGGTGTGGAATCCGACTTCCTCAGTAAACACGTCATAGTTACATGTTTATAGAGTATAGGCAACCATTCACAACCCATTCGTACAAAGAAAGGACACAGACAGGGGAGAAGGTAAGTACATGCATGCTCGATCCGCGATCCAAACTAAAGATCTCCCTATCCGCAGTCAGGCACGCTGACCACTAGACAGGATGGTTGGCATAGTTTGCGGTATTTGTTGAGAAAGTAGTTTAATAAATTGTTCAGAAGTATGAAGTGGTTTTTCTAATCCCTGACACTCGGATCATTTCACTTTTCAGTCCCCAGCAAATAAAAATGGCAGAATTCATTTCATCTTACTTACTGGGTTTATCACTGTAACCTTGAATTAAGGTGAATCCCCGTAATTTAGACAGAGATAAAAAGAAACGAGCACATATAGTAACAATTTACAGACATATTATTTCATTTGAAGGATATTACTTACATATTTTATTTTACACATCCTGGTGGGCTATCTGTGAACACATCGAGTCATCGGCTGGATTTGATATAGAAATTGCTATCTTCCAGGAACTAAAATGAAGCCTTTCCCTAAAAAGCCATCATGACTATATAGCGAATATTAAGACAGCTATTAGGGAGATGAACTAAGTGCTTTTTACTAATTTTGATGTGATTATGTTTGACACAGCGCAGTGAGCAATGTAACGATAGGAGGGCATTGTAATATTCACCATGTAAATTGCTTTCGTGGAGGACTTTTTATTGGTAGCGAAAACATATTCAGGTGTTACAAAGGAGGAAACCCTGAAACCTCTCAAACATCCATCCAATAGACATACATGCAGAAGTTCAATATCCAACTCCGATTCCTACAGTAGATGGGATTGAAACCAGGACATAATGCTCAGAAAGTGCTGTCCCATCACTAAAACACTGTGAGCCCTTTGCAGTCGGTGCTTGGGAAAATTTTAGTCTTCCCCCTTACAAAATGCGGATGCGTCCCACCATATTTCTTTTAACATTTTAATTTAACTAATAATTGCTTAGGTCTTTTAATTATACATTTTTCAGTTTTTATTTAGCACCTACGAATAAGAGCATTTCTACCTGTGAAGACTTTTAAAACCTTCCTTGATCTACACATGTTTCGTGGTAGCTCAGAGAGAATTAATAAATATCATTTACTTCTAAGTCCATTTTTAATTGATGATTCTTCACGCAATTTGCACGTAGACCTAAAGATAACTAAATAATCTTTCAAGAAGATTCACCAGAAGTCATTTAGTAGTTTTTCACAAAGGAACATGAGCGTACTGGCAACTCCTATAAGAAAGATTTGTTCATGAACATCACTTATGAGAAACTCAGTAAAAGTAATTTTCGAAGGAATGATTATAGGATACTGCTCATTAAAACTTAAAGATGATTTGTAGTCTTACTTCAACATGCAAAAAACTCCATAATTACATAAATAAGGATTCAGCTCTTAAATTTTAGAAGATTTAGATATCCACTGATGCAATTTTAAGTTCTTAATTTCATCAGAAGAATGCTCAAGTTGAATTTCTTTAATTAGATGAGTTTTTCTGCAGTAGAATGTTAAAGGATGGTAGTTAAAAAACTGTTATTCTTAGTTACATTACTCTACTTCAGAATAAATCTAAAAATCCATCCAGTAACCCTCATTGCTTTACTTAGTTTACAATAATTTTCACGATGCAAGAAATTGTTTGGGTTTATTATAATATGGGATAGAACCAACGTATTCTTTATAAGTTTCCTTTCCTCTTAGATAAGCATCATTTGTTTCCAGTGACGACATAAACTTTATAGACTACACGCTATTTGACTCAATTAATCAAACTGAAACCATAATTTTTTTTGGAGTTTAATTTATAACATTAACTTAAAACTCTCCATATGATTCTGGTATAGCGCTGTTGGCCAAATGGAACATGCAACAACAACAACGCTTAAAATTCCATAATTGAGCTTTACAATTCCTCGAAATAATATTTTAATATCCAACTTCAAATTTTATACAATTTTACATTTTAGAAAATAGACATTTTTTTAATTATAAAAGTGCTGAAAATTTTCTTCTTACGTGCCACGATCCATCTCTTTTGCTATAAAAATAAATGAACCTTGCTCATTTGAAATTAGAACTTTTCTCCTTTGAGAAAATTTAAATTACATGTATATGTTATCATCTTGTTAGGAGATATTAGGTAACGTTCCTGATTTTAAAATTTTCGTAAATTCTCATGCCAGATAGGAACTTTGTATTTTCTGGTATATAAATTTTTCTTGTAACCATTATTTTAAATACATACATTAATTTTGTCAATTTATGCTTACTGCAACTGTATTTTCTTTTGTGTATACTCTTTCACTCTACAATATAAATATTTTCCCGCAAATATTTTAGCAGTTGACACCTTAAAGATGTGAGAGATTTCCCTTACACAATTCCGTGTTTAACATCGCTGATAAAGCCTGCTTCTCACATTAAAAATTTTATATAACAGTTTTGTAAATATTTTCCCATATATTTGTCTTCTTTACAATATGATGCATTTTTTTAAATAGTGTGATTTTTTAATGTGATTTAACAATTTAGCGTCAATTCTTTAAATGAAATTTTTTAAAAAAAAAACTATGTTCTTAATTATTTTTAAATTAGGAATATTTGTACACTATTGAAATAGAGAAAAATTATTATAAAACAATTTGCATTCCAAATAATTATTTTTCGTGATTTGTTCATCATTAAAAATATTACATTGTATATTTATCATCTTTGTAATAATTAAATTTTCCAAAATTTATGAATGCACAAATACATTGAATAAACTTGTATGCACAATTGTACTTTGTAAAATTAATTTTCTTTCCCATTAATTATGTCATCTAATCATAGAATCTTATATTTCAGTTTCATCAACCAATAATAAAAATATATTACGTAATTTAGACAATATAATTCCGCTGTCTATAATATTTTATTTTACTCATATTCCTTTGAATTATCAAGGAAAGAAAAATAAACAATTTTTAGTGATGAAAAACAATTTATATTTAAGCTCTAAAATTTGAATAAAATAGCATTTATTCTTGATATGGCATTTATTTAAACCATATAAAAGCTTTCAATAAAAAATAAACATTTTACTTCCCTTGATGTTCAATCAATATCAGAATTCAAATGACACTACAGTCAATATGGAAGTTGAATTTTTAGTCAATATTCCATTTCAAAAATTGGTATATATCACTTACTGAGAAAGGAAAAAGAACTTAAAAAGAGACTTGAAAGTGAAATCTGAATGTTATTTTTTCACCAAAAATGTCGTGAAAATACGTTTATAAAAAAATAACAGAAAAGATATATATAAAAGCGAAAAATCTATTGTGAAAAATTGTATTCTACAAGGAAATGTTAGAGAAGGAGGAAATGCATTTTTATTCTTTCTTAATATCTGTAGCATACTGCTCGTTCTTTCTACAAAGTGAACGTCTGTCCCATGCCGAGGGAAAATTAATCGGATTTATTTTACCAATCAATCGATACAAGTATTTTATATTGTAAGAAGATATTCTTTCTTGGTTTGTAAAATTCTAAGTTTTGTAGAATACAGTGAATATTATGATTTTTGAAATGCTAGTGTATTTGATTTGATAGTCTTCTGTAAAGCTGCACGTAATTTTGTAAGCAACAGAGTCTCAGATAAAATTATGAAAAAAGAGTTACTAATATGAATTCTAACTATGCTTTAAAAAAAACTTGCACTGTTTTTATACAATGAATTTTTATTTTTGTTGCATTGATTAAAATGTGTCACAATAAATGTTTTATTTGGACAGTTAATTATATATTAAATTACTTTTACATATCTACCGGAATTCGCATATAAATTCACCATAAATATATCACTTAAGAAAACATCCAGGAAATACCAAGTGAAGCGTTAAAAAATTCTTTAAGAGCGCAAGAAATTAAATGGTTATTAATGTTGTTGTCGTATACCAGCTAGGCTAGGCTGGCATTAAAGGGTGCGCTGCTCTACTTTTTCAACTGAATCATATTTTGGTGCGGAGTCTGACTTCCTCAGTACACACATGTCACAGGTACCCGTTTATAGTATAAAACCACTCACAATCCATACATCCAAGGAAAGGACAAAAACAAAGTAGATAGAAAGAAAGTACATCCATGCCCGAACCGGGATTCAAACCCATAAAAATCTTATCCACAGTCAGGCACGCTGACCACTAAACAAGTTTCACGGTACATGGTTATTAATAAGTAGAGAAAATGAAATTAAAAAAAATTCACTAAAGTAAGTTTGTAGAAAATTTTATCATATATAATTAAATTAATCTTAAAAAACAGATTATATGTATAAATTAAAAAAAAAAATTCAACATTTTAATATATTTTTTAATAACTGAGCTTGAGAGCAGAGTTGTGAATTTATTGTTATATTTTTAGTATATTTTATCAATGAGGAGCTATGAAGTTTTTTATGATTTAGCCACTATATCCTTAGCCTTGATTTTTCTTTCCCAATACCAGCCAAATGCACACTATAACAAGAAAATGAGACAATTCTGCCACAGATTTAGTCATAACCAGTGTGTACCATGAGGAGATCAAGGAATTAGGAAGTGTTATATTTAAAATGGCATTATACCTCATTTAGAACAGTTGTACTATTTTAATTTCAAATTGACTTAAAACGCAAAATACAATCCAGAGTGTACGCAAATTCATATTAATAATGAAACTTATGAATCGATATAAATATTTTGATGCATATTTAAATGTATTTATTAATATATTGAATGAATAACAAATTTTACATTTATGTATGTGAATAATTATGTACCTTTTAAAAATCTTATTATAAAAACAGACTAATTTCAGAATATTACTATACAAAATCTTAGTTTTTAATTTAAATGTAATTAATATATTTATTTTTCCATATTATTAATCGCATTATATTATTAGGTGGGAAAACTTTAACTAAACAGAAAAACCAATTATACAAATAAATTTATGATTATATTTTGTTAAATATAATGTTTAAATAAAATCTTAGTTTTTCTTACACGAGTTGAAAATTATTCAAAATCTTCACATAATGACTATTTATATTTAATATATCTAAGGTATTATATGGAAGCAATTTAAAAATTAAATTACTAAATGAAACGATTAAAAATATTTAACAAGATTTGTATTGAAAACTCTTGAGTGAATTATTTAAGTTTATCTGTGTCTAACTTTTAAATATATACCTAAGAAAAAAGATTAAACACAGCAGTGGTATAAAATATCTATATCTGAATAAGACGGTAAATTTATGTTTACTTCTTTTTGTCGTTGTGCATTTATGCCAGTTGATGACTTAGAAAATCGACAAGGTTTCTGTGTGTGTGAGCGGTAAATATTTATTTATTTACCGCTCCCACATATGACCTGTGCTGAGAGAGACTAAAACCTATTTAGAGAGACTAAAACTTATTTGATTTATTTGACTGATTACTTCAGTAATTGTGTTAAAGGTGCAAGGTAATTAATGGATGATATATTCGAAAATAAGGGAATTTATCTCACACAATCCTTTAAATTGATTAGCTATAATACTGATCACCTTTGATTTTATGATTGGTATAAAATAATTAACAGATACAAATGAATGAGATAAATAAAGTTCCATGTGATTAATTGAAGTACATCACATTCATCAATCCTTACATTTTTGAACTATATTGGTTGACAGATATCATGATGTAAAACATAAATATTTTATTTTAAGTACGTAATTGAACTCACTGCCTTGTCGACTAAGAACTTTGTAGACATATTCAGCTAGAAATTTCACATCTGATACAGAAAAGGTTTATCAATTACCCTTAAATAAACATTATTAGATAAAAACAAAAGTTCTAATGTGGTCAAGTAATATGTACTTCATTGTTAAAAGGAATTGATATATTTAATACCGAAAAAAAATCGCGATACTTACAGTTTTCAATTTATTTTTAAGTTCAATTTCCGTATAAAGTCAATTGGAATTTCAGGAAATGTAAAAAATGAATTTTTATTCATTTTAAATGTCATTGGATTTAGAAAGCATTAAAAATAATTATCTTACCATAAAAGAACAGTTGCTTGCTGCTTAAGTTTTCTATACATCTGTATCATATTATACATTTCACTAGTTATATTAAATTATTCAGCTGAAAAATAAGAAAACTATATTTACAATTTATCGTGTAATTAATCCACTCGGCTTTTATTTAACAGTAAAACAAAGTAATAGTAAAGTTTTATTTAACAGTTAAAATCGTAGAAGGAAAAACCTAATACACATATAATATCAGACAATGTCGAAAAATTATTCATTTTACACAAACAGAATAATAAAAGTCATGATAAACATATCATGCAATAATGCAATAAATTACTTAAATACTTATTTTTTGTTTTTCTGAGATAAATGTAATTAAATATGAAGGAATTATATATATATATATATATATATATATATATATATATATATATATATATATATATGGTATATCTGATTATATATATATATATATATATATATATATATATATATATATATCTGGGATATTATTAGCCGTATTACTTACAACAGGAATGTGTGCCAAACATTGATCTCCAAAAAGTAAATGCTACAAAATATCATGCTAATATATTAGAGGTTATGAAATTTCTTTCACTAATATTCTATAAAATAAAGTAAAACAGTCTAGTTTCAAATAAAGCAGTAGCTTTTCGCTTCATACAAGATTAATATATGAAAAACACAACTATAACTAGCATAAAAAAAGTTAAAAACAAATCAAGATTCCGGTGAATATGATAGTCCGACTTTCAAATTTTAAGGAAAAATTAACAGATCCACTAAAGCATGCAGAACTAATTCGGCCACACTAAATATGCTACTAAGAGGAGCTGTTGTTGTTGTTGCTTATCCCAACTGGTGTGACAGTAGCATCACACCAGCTCCATGAATCCATGAGTTTTCAGCCTCTCCAGAACCACCCCCTGACTTAATTCCACACCACCCCTCTCACAACCGACGCACTGAAGAATATGAGAGGGAGAGGCCTGTGCCTCTTGACATTTGTGTCACAGAAGGTGAATCTTGACACCAGAAACAACTAAGATGAACTAGCAACAATGGATGCATGAAACTATACAAATAGAGGCTTTTGTTGCTTTAAATATAACCCATAATATAAGGCATTACATCTTGTGTGGGTGCACCAAAAAACTTTTCAAATGTGATTACAATCTTCGAGTTAACTGTTTTAGGAAATCTGTCATATTTTGCCTGACAATTTCGAAATAATTGAGTAAAGAAGAATTACTTTTATGACATTCATTTTTTAAAGTTGTCTCAGCTTGTTTGATGTTATCATCATCATTTGCTATTTCGACTGATGAGGGGAAATTTTACGGTTATGATTTGAAACTATTGTCTCTAGAGATATTTCCTTTTATCAAGCGCTTTACTCAATGTTCTTGTGGGTTAAAGTCTCATCAGTAGTACGGTCTATATTATTATGTTAAACGATTGATGTCTATAAATGAAGATGTAAAAGTTTGAGAAGTGTCATCATATACAGCAATCATTAATTATTTAAGGGAAACCATAAATATATCAATATTAATTTTTCAAAATATTCAGTTTAAAATTTACCTTTTATGTAGAATTTTAGGAAATAATCCTTCAGTATAATAATGGAAGAGAATAACTACATCAAATTGAAACGCTTTCTAGAATACTCTTTCTATAATTACCACAAAATGGTCACTTATGTAACTTAAGATATATAATTTGCCATTTCATAAACTTGTCAAAACTATGGCTTAAGTTGTAAAGCTAGGACAAATCTGCCTCAGAATAAAGCATTTTTAAAAGCTGTCCAAATTATGTTTCCTCATAAATTTTCTCTATATATAGATAGTTCAATAAAATTCTACTGAATTCAATAATCACTGCGCTTTTTTTTTCAAAATAATTGTTTTTTCTTCTTATTGATGTAACAATAATGATTTTCAATGTTAATTTACAATTTCTTTTTCAAATTTTCCTTTTGATTGGGCGTGTTATTAACCAATATTTTTTATCATTTATTTCTATTAATAGTAAAACTAGTTCACAGTCCATAAGCAGCAATAATAATACATATTATAATAAAGTAAAAGCAATTTATATATATATATATATATATATATATATATATATATATATATATATATATATATATGAGCTTGCAATTATTACAAATTAAAATATATTTATGTAAACTATGAATAATGTACAATCACCAGTCAGAATTATTCATATCTGATAGAATATTAGAAAAGTTTTAAAAGATTCCAAAATCTGTGGCAGTTTTTAAGCATATTTTGCGTTTCTCTGTGATAACATTTCAAGATAATTTTTAAATAAATAATTTTGCTTTGGTGCAAAAGGAAATACTTAAAAATTTAGAAATTTGTTACATTTTTAAATTGATTTCTATATTTTTCCTTTTTGTGTGCAATATTTTTTTATTACAGGAAAGTAATCTTGCAATATATTCACCATTGCTTTAATTTAGATGCAAATTTCTTTATAAAAGTTGCTACGAAATTTCATAATATTCAAAAAATAATTTCTATGCAATGAAATGCTGCTTTAAATTTTTATAAATAGACTGCAATTTAACATTTGCAGAAATGTTGTATTCGACTCATTAGGGAAATTAATACAGACAAATTATTTGAATTGTATATTTAAAGGGATTCAGTTTTTAAAATTTTACTTCTATAATTACCTTTCGATTAATGGAACCAAGTTGACACTTAGTTCTTTGCTAAATAAATATGAGCGAAATTGGTTATGTAAAGATTTTCACTGAAAAAATTATTTATAATAGTAATATACTTCATTATTAATACTAGCCATTGCTACCTAACTGAACATAATTCAAACAAGGTTAAGCATTGTGTATGCATATTAAGTATTATCAACATCCATACTAGTTTTTCGAGGGAGAATTACTCTAGAGAAATAGTTATAAAAATTTAAATCCAAGACTGATTCATAATCAAGTATTCTTATGAATGTACATTATTTAGGAAAATTACTTTTCCATGTATGCAAGATTTGTATGAATTTGAGAATCACACAAACCTCTTCCTGTTTAAAACCTTTATCATATTTAATATTGTATGTTTTAAAAATTGTATAAAATAGTTTTTAAAATAATCTCAGCAACAAAATCCTTTAAAATCTTTTAGAAAACCCTTAATGCACAATTACTTCGAAGCTAGCATTAAATTGTTTGAATTGTTTTCTGAAAATTTAAGTTTTAAGCAAGTGCTTGAAATTCCATGTTTTCAGTAAATCTATTTTTATACTACTCCATTAAATCCTATACTTGATTTTAGTTTCATGAAATTTTATCCTTTAATGGAACTGAAATTTTAAAAGAACATAGATATTATTTCCAAATGGTTATCTTATGAAACACAATAGTAACTTTAATGGAATTAAAAAGCAATTTATAAAATTTATATCAAATTTAAATTTTTTTTAGAAAAGAAGCGTTTTAAAAACATGTTTACTACAGTGGAAAACATGAAATAAAATATTTTCATTAGGCTTTTTTACTTTCTCAATATTTGAAATTACATTAAAAACTGTTTGTCTAAATTTACTAAATAACAGAAGTATTTGTCAAAATTTCTAAATGCTTTCTTCAACTTTGCGTCCCTTATCTGCCAAATAAAAGCCTCCATTAAAGTTAACATTCATATATATATATATATATATATATATATATATATATATATATATTTTTTAAGTATACTCTCAAAATATTTACTCGAAGAACATATAATTCTATTGAGAACAAATATATAATCAAAAACATTTTAGGTTTTGAATTGCATAAAAGTTACATTTTAATTGAAAATAATAGAGTTAGACAAATATTTAAAAAAAATAAACATTGGAACCACAAATAAAATTTTCTCTCTCTCTTTAAAATTTTAATAACACCAATGTACTCAAAGGTAGTTTTTTTATAAAAATAAAGTCAGCAATTAAATACTTTGTAACAAACAAAAATAACTATTTCAAAATATTATATCAGTTGTAGGGGAAGAACGTTTCAAAACTAAAAAAAAAAAAAAAAAAAAAAACCCATAAACAGTTTACAAAAGTTTAATTATTAAAGATTTAAGTTTCAATAGTTTTGTGAGATTTTTCTATGCAAGCAATCGCGTTGTGAAATAATTTCTCTTATTGATAGTATTACATTAGACATCCTGACGATCGATGACAGTATGGTTAGGATCCCTAACTTCGAAGGAGTAATTCCCGGATTTGAATCCGTGTTTGGACATGCATTTTCTAGGACAGTGATTGGAAAAGTGACCACACATTCTCGCAAACTGAGTTGCCGGTACTCCGTGGGCACTTTAATCTGTGACTTAAAAAGTCCTTCCGTGGATATGGAGAGGTGGTTGTCAGTTCAGGTGTGACCTCGTCATCTGACCGTGGTTCAAAATTACAAGGCGCTTGGTGACCGGTGAGTATTCCAAATCAGTTAACCTCAAGTTGCAGGTCGGGATTCACGTGCACCTCTATGTATCTATAAGTTACCATCACCTTAACCCCTTGTAGAGCTGAATCTGATTAAATTCTAAAAAGTTGCCGGGTATTAGAGAAAAAAAAATTTGTATACAATTTCTTTCGTAATATAAAAAATAAGAAAAATAAATTTCAATTAAAATACCAGTTAAAATTAATTTAATTGTATAAAAACAATTGTCTCCTCTAATTGTAAAATAGTTATGAATACTAATGTAAATAGTTATGAATGAAAATTGAAAGTGAATAAAAGATCTTAATGTATACATAAGTGTTTTAACAATAATTTTACTTTAGTAATCTCATTTATCAATTGATATTTATAATTATTTTTATTGATTTATATAGTTTTCAATATACTGAGCAATAATTGAATAAATTACAGGTTTTTAATAAAATTATTGAATACATCTCTCTTTATAAATATCTAAAATATAGCAGAAAATAGAAGAAAAATACTATGTCAAACACTTCAGAAATATTAGTTGAAAAATTACGATTTCCAAAAGGCTACACATTATGCTGCTTAATTTGTAAAACTATGTTGGTCACAAGTTTTCATATAAAATGTTGATTTAAAATTCTTAAAATTTTAGAAGCCTCTAAGAATTTTCAGATTATGAGAAGTTACAAGCCGTTACAAACACAGGATATTATAATGCAATATGTTAAAGTTATACAACGAATGCCATTTCAAGTCTGATAAATGTATCCCAAGAAGCGAATTTTATAAATAAAAAATGCATTGTTCCCCCCAGTTATCACACAAATTGATAACATTTTTATATATTTAGCATTATATTGTGATAGAGAAATAAGGCAACTTATTTAAAAAGGCTGTTCCGTGCAGTAACAAGACCGAGGATCTGGGACCAAATTGTATGAAATAAACTTGATCAAAGGATACTTTAAAAATATAGATATATGATGTTATTTTCTTTGTTTCAAGATGCAAGGCGCTTAAAGGATAACTTGTTAAACAAGATATTAGAATCATTATTGCTATTATTTATAATTTAAATTCATTTGAAGATGTAGTACCTGAAATATTCTGTATAAGAAGCAAAAATCAAAGGAATATTCGAAACGACTGTCGTCTCTTTATGAAAATTCATTGTATAAAAAAGAAACGATTATGTGAGCAAAAATATGTACAGGTAGAAGTATGAACTTGAGAATGAATATAAATATAATTTTTAATCAAAATTTATTGCGATAAATTGTTGACATTTTATGTTAAATTATAATACAGTTTTAAAATGTTTATCTTTGTCATAATAGAGGCAGCCTGAAAATTTAAGAGCATGTTTTGAAAGATAGGAATCAATGCGGGTGTATGAAAGAGGAATCCTATAAAGTAGATAAGCAACACTTTCAGATGACGTAATCCACTATTCTTTGTTGACAGATCACTACTTCAGTTATCTCTATGGGACTTTAAAGTGACATTAATCAGTAAGAAAAACTACACAATGTTTTACTAATAACCGCATGACATCATTAGAAAGTAGACATGAAACAGCTTGGACTGTTTCATGCCTGAAACGTGAACCATATGCAGCAATATTAAAAATCTTCCATCTTTGATTTTCATAAACTGAATTGAAATCATTATGCGCCTTCATACTGTTCATAACTTACTGATGACTTAAGACTCTCTTTTAGTTTTCCATACAATATAATTCACTATATTGCGTTTCATTATATTCACTTACTTGCCAGTTTATGCCCATGCATGCCAGACTCATACGACTTTCTTGCATTTTGTTTGGTTGTCTATGGATTTTAGAAATGTAGTTCAATTTTTTTATTTAATATAGACCTTCAGTATCGGTGTAATATGAGAAGAAAATTCTATATTACTTATACGTACATGTAACTAAATATATTTACTTATATAAAAGAAGAATATGATTATAATTTCTTATTTTTATGAGATAAAGTTTTATGCAGAACACTGTTCAGATTCTTAAGCCTCAAAGATTTTATATACTTTTAGAAATTTAGCAAAATATTTGTAACCAAAAATATTATCCAATAATTTAAAATTATCAATTTTATTTACAAGTTTTTCTATATGATTGTTACCAATTATAGTTATGCTCTTCAAATCGTGGAGACGGTATTACGGTATTATCAGGAACAGTTAATTCTAAGTTTTTTGTATATTAAAATTTAGGCAATATGAATAATGCATCAAATACATCGAATAATATATATAAATATTTGAATATCAAAAATATCCTCCATATGAATAAAATTACTGAGGAAACAATGCACCTAATTATAAGAAAACTATGTGCACCTTATTTACGTGTCAGAATTGTATCAGGTAGAACAAATCTCTCCAAATATCTTAAAAGAAAATTTTTTTAAATAAATTGCTACTGTGAACATCGAAATTCATGTTAAAATTTTTATTTTTCAGAATATCATATAATTTTATAAAAAAATAATAAAATAAGTATGTAAAGGAAAGAGATAAATAATAAGTTATTATATAATTTATTTAAATTAATAACCATTTAAAATGAAGTGAAAAACCAGATGGTACTGGAATTCTTCTCTTATTTCTATTTATATGGTAACGCAACAAAAATTCGAGAAGCAAAGTTTGTGTTTAAACATTTACATGAAGGAATCATAAAACGTGCATATATTATGAAGGAATATATAAATTGTAATAGATGTCTATGAATATATTATTATGTACAGTATTATGAATTTAGAATATTATGTAACTATAAATAATCGATTGTGATATTATGTAAACAGGCACTCGAAATTAAGATGTTAAATTTTTCAGTTAATTAACAAGTCAGATTTAAACAAACTACGAAATGAAAACATTTTTTAATTCCCTTTCTTTATTTATTCAAATTTAACTTTTGGGATTCATGAAATCTAAAATAAATATAAACAATATATTTTCAGTGGGAAATATTTACCTAAGATGTAAAAAGCTATGTTTTTGAAAATTTTAAAAATTCATTTTAAAGAAAATATGCAAAAAAAAAATGTTTCTGCATCTGACATTTCAAGCATTTGAAAGATCATTTAATGTATTTTCATTTTAATTTATGGTAACTAAAATGATGAATTAAACTGAGGCTTGGTAGTTAAAACCAATATTTACTTGTTCAACAATTTAATTAACATTTAATAAAAAATATCTCTGATTCACTCTATGTGTTTATTCTTGTGTATAAATAAATCCCTATTTCTAGCAAGACTGAATAGTTTTATTGAATATCTGACGTAATAATTCTTTTTTCAAATATATTTGTAAACAGACGAAAAAAAAGCAAGTGCTGTTTGTCAAGGATTTGTTGCACGTGAATAAAATTTTAAAAAATGTATTATTTGCAAGGGTTTTATACATTGTAAGATTAGATGCGTAAGAATATTCTTAGCTCTATTTTTATTTAGGATTATTTGAAATGCTTTTGGCTCTTGAATTCTCTAAAATCTAGGAAAGAAGATTATGATACACATAAAAATTGTCTTAAAAGTGTTTTATTTTATTTTAAAACAAGAAATAAAAATAGCAAGATATATTTGTGATTCCACTTCAGAACGATATTCAGTATAAAATCTTGGGAAAAATCTGACTTCTATAGAAAATCTCTGTTTGGTATTGAATTTTATCTCAAATTCTGTGGCTTGTAAACGTCATTACATATTTTATAGTAGCAAAGACAAGTTACAATTTTCATATGTTAAATATTGTAAATAAGTTTGAAAAATATTACTATGTTTAATGGGATACCTAATCAGGATTTTGTGTTAAAATTGATGGAAAACATTTTGCGTGTAGTTACTCAAGGTAGGTACCATAAAGTTATATTCACAGATGCAAGTGTAAAAATATAAACAAATTTATTTTAATCAACGTAAAATGAATATTGATAATATTTAATTATTTGCTGAAAGTTAAATATGTCATAATTAAAAATAAATTATTCAATGTAATTGGTATTGCTTTATATAATTGTTTTTAAATAAACATTATAAACTCTATTTAAATGAACCTCTATTTCATCGTATTTTTATTATTGCCTATGCAGTTTTTTTAGGAATTTACATGTGTGTTTGAATAATAATACAAAACAATTAATCACCTTGAAACTGATAGATGAATCAAGTGGTGAAATCGTTGCTAAAATATTTATTTTGAAAAATATGTTTTAATCTATCTCTGATTTATTTTAAATCATTCTGATAAGTATAACTGCACACTATTTAAACTTAGAATCTATCTGGTTTATTACTCTTTGTTTCTATACCACAACGATTTTTACTTTTACGTAAGAAATTTCAAGAACATAAGAAATGTTTATTTCTAGTAAATACACTCAATAATTTGAGAATTAGCTCTATATAACAAATATTTTCCACTTTTTGATTATTTAATTTTATTTAGAAATCTGTTTTAAATTCAGATATTTTGCACATGTCCACATGTAATTTACATTTAAGTGTTGAGAAAACACCATTCGCGTGTAGTATTTTTAATTTGATCCCAACAAACAAAATCAGATCACATTTACCATTAATAAAATAAGCAATTTATTCACAAAAGATAAATAAATATTTCTTATACTGTAATTTTTACTCACCAACATCAACTAGAACAAATACTTCATCTGAAAATAGCTTTTTTTGCAATTAAGGTAATTAATCAATAAAAATAAACATGTTTTTTATCGATTAATAAAATCCTATATATTATACATTGATCTGTGACAGTAACTTCAATTTCATAAAACTTTATTTTATAGATTTACTTTTTATCTCTGCTAAAAGGAATAAACATTCATCGTGGTAAGTTTTAATCAACATTGACCTGTCATGTTAAATTATAAAACGAATATAAAATATTTTTATTCTCAGTCTGTTTTAAAAGGCCTTTTGTATTCATTTTTATTTTGAGTGCATAATATTGTGCAGAGTTAATTCTTGAATTTAAATTTAATAAAAGATACTTTACTTGAGATTTATGATGAATCTCCTGATCTGCATAATGTATTGTTATGACACACACAATGTTAGCAATTTTCCCTACAAGGGTTATAATAAAACCGAATCAAAATATAGAATAAATATAGTGGAAATTAATAAAATATTTTTCTATTTTAAGTAACAGTATGATTGTTTTTTCCCACATTATAAAATTTTTTACCGGTTTGTAACTGCTTATAATTCTGTTATCGCTTTTAGTGTAAGAAATTGTATTGAACTCCTGCTTATTTAGTTCTTTCAGCATGGTTAAAAAATTTAACTGAAAAATTTGATACATGTTTAATAATAAAAATTTTAAGAGCTTGGCTGTATGTGAATAGCTTATAATTTAATAATCAAATTAGAGATAACCAACATGTGTGTATGTATGTAAGAAATCTTAGAGATCCCACAAATAGATTTATAAACGTTCTGTAAGTTACTCATGTTATAATTGAAAAGATATGATTCAGAAAAATAATAAGGATAGTTTTCTACGTGGTAGTCACTTTGAATGTGGGGTACTGAGATGGAATATCTGAGGAATTTGCAATTATGTAAATTTTAGGCTTTGGCGATGAGTACAAAACTATATTAGCAGATGTTACAGTGCAGGTCACCCCGAGTTATAACGCTGAATGAAGACTAGTAGATATCATTATCTGACAAAATAGTAGAAGAAATCCGACTATCTACAGCCACAGTTTCAAAGAGAACCATATACAGACTTCTGAGAAATATTATTCTACAGGGTGATTATAATGAAAGTTCCACAATAAATGATACTTTCCAGTGCTAATGAATTCATGGAAATCAGTGATACTTTGTATATGGGCTATACACGAGATATACTCATGGAATTTTGAAAAAAAATTAATAAAAAAAATAATACTATAGATTGTCTTTTTTGAAAAAATTTGAAATGTACAACAGTAACAGAGAAATTGCGTATAGAAACAATATTTACATTTATTGACTAGTTTCTGATCTTCTTGTCATCGAACCACAATAAATAAAGGTATGGGAGAAACAAAAACAATTCAGTTTGTAGAAACAAGAACAGCTTAGAATGAAATTCCACAAGAAGAGTAGTTATTAATCGTGTCTTTGACGCTGTAAGGACTGGTACTGTGCGTGAAAATCTACATTCACCTTCAAAATTTGAAGTCAGTGAAGAGTATGCTTAACAGCAGATTGCAACTGATCAGTTGTGAAGCTTTACCCTTGAAGCGTTATGGAGTTCTTTAAGTTAAGCAACATCGCAACATGATAAGCCAGACTTTTTAAATAATCCCATAACAGAAATCACGTGGAATTTTATCCAGTAAGCATGGTGACCATGGATTAGAAAAGGAGCGTCTAATAACACGCTCCTCTGTGAAGTGTTATAGATACAACACTTTCATGGACACATAGACATGTGGCAATGCATAATCCTGCATGAAAATAGCCGATGTAAGGAGCCGCCTTTGCTGTAATTGTGACACAATGAACGTCTGGAGCATTCCATGATTTTGAAGCTGCATGATGGAACTGTAATTGACTTATGTTCACCTATTTCCTCAAAAGAGAATGATCCAAGGATAAATATTATCGTGAATGCCCCCAAGACAGTGGCCTTTAAGGACTGTAAAGAATTTGAAAGTGGATTCGCGGACATTTTTCGACACTTCGATTGACGTGATTCTCCTACGACTAACAGTTATTCCCAGTTCTGCATTTTATTCATAATTCTTATTCTGGGCTGTTAATATTGTTTCTGTATTCCCTTTTGCTCAATTACTGCATTAAATTTCATGTTTTTTCCCGAAAAGTTGCTTTCTGGTGAACATTTGAATCTAAATTATTTTTCGAAATCTCGTGTATAGTCCATATACAAAACTTCGTTGCAATCTGTGCACTCATTTGCACTTTAAGATACCGCTTACAGGGGAAGGGGAGTTTAACTATAACCAACCTGTATACACTTGTAAACTTGTCTGGTGCATTTCACTTATGGCAATTTATGGTCACTAATGATTTGGCAAAGGTAGAGAATGCAGTGTGAACATCGTCTTGTGAGATTTTTCCACCGAATCCAGGTTTAGTTTGCAGTCATATTCATGTAAGAATTTCATGCGGAGAACGCCAGATTCCTATTTCCATGATGACAATAACATTGAACAACAGCAGCATCGGTGGTGCAGGAAAGCTCATTGGGATTAGAATTATACTGCGCTTTAAAAGATATCTGCATATTCAAATCAGAACATCATTCTGGAGCAACACGTAGATTTGCTTAAGGGAGGCATAGACGCAGAATTACTTTTTATGTATGACAGTGCCATTTCTCACAGCCAAAATATTGTAACACTACTTTAGTCTGTGGATATCACTCGTTTGTAATAGTCAACATTCTCAATTGACTTGAATCCAATAGAGCTTGTATGAAACATGCTTAGCATTTCAACATGCTTAGTATTTCAACATGCTTCACTGTTTTCAGTAATAAAATGCTTAAATGATATTTTTTAACATAACATATAATTATAAATTTTATCAGTATAATTTATTTAAAAATTTTTGTCCTTAAAAAATATATTTGAAAAGAGTTGATAAACAGAGCAAGATGAAATGATATCCTTTTTTCTTTTTTTTCCATTTTATAACACTTACTAGTAGTACACTGATTAACATAATTAACTTTTGAATATACCCTAAATTATTTAAAAAAAATACGTTTTAAATTGCAGCAATCGTTTCTCAAATAAAATTAATTTGTGTTATTATATTATATTTACGTTTTTCTTACTAACTCATCCAATAATATCAATGATTGCAGTTTTTGCTTGTTCATTTTCGGTCATTTAAGAAGAAATTAATTTACTTTGAAATTTTAAGTCTTAATAAAAACGCCACATCAAAGATGTACATCATGCGTAATATTGAACTTCTCTTTATATAGAATTTTCTGAGCGTAAAATTTAATTCTTAGACTTCGTAATTTACAATTGCTAAAATTCTTAATAACAAAGTGAGCTTAAATACGCCATCTCTCTCTATTTCATTTATAAAAAGTAAATAATTCTATAATTGTTAGACAAATGATATAAGTATATTTTTATAACTTAAAATAATACTTGAAACCAAATTTGAAAATTTGAAAACTGACACTCTCTAATTTGTTCAAATTAAGAAGGTATTTTTTTATTTTAAATTAAAAAAAGTGTTCAAAACAAGTTAAAACTATTAACGATTTATTAAAAAATAAATCGTTTTTTTTGTTCTTTTGTTAAAAAGGTAAATTATTTTTCAGTATAACACTACATTTGTAAGCAATTATTTCAAGCTTTATTTTTACATGGTTTACAAAGTTTATTGAATAATATTTCCAAAAATTATTAATAAACGTTTGATCAAATAATTTTTCAGATTTATCATGATATTATGTGTCTCGATAGAAATTATATGGATAAGCATTTACATTTTTGTACAAGAAAATATTAAAACATTTATATGTGCAAACTCTACTTAAAAGTAATTTTTCCGATATATTGCAATATTTGAAAATGTGTAAATTATGCATTTAGGGTCAAACTTGTATGATTGTAATGATATACAATTTTATTTCATTTTAATCCTCTTAAATTCGTGCTTAAGTATTTTTTCAAGATTTAAATTTATCATAAATAGAAATTATGTTATATTTTAAGGTTTATGAAAACTAGTATGTGTAATAATGGGCGCAAAGGTTTATTCTTATTTCACAGGATATTAATATATATATATATATATAAGATTTAATGTCCTTAAAATAAATTTTATGCGATCGAAAGAGTCATTTAATATTTTCCAAGCATGAGAATTTTATTAAATTTATTTCCTGAAATATTTATCACAGCATTTACGATAATAGTTATTGAATTTGAATATTTCTTAACAAAATTTGCACAAAAATAATCTTAACAATAAAAACTGACTTGAAGAAAAATAATAAGGCACATACTTTTTGAACATTCTATATACATGTCTGTAGTTACAGATTTAGAAAATTTCCTTCATTTTAAGCTATAAAAATTTGTTCAATTTGGAGTATTTTAGAATTTAATCATTTCAGACGGCACTAATATGAGTCTAGACTGTAGTAAATCAATCTCTGAATTGTTATGGAGATTACCTATCGATCCATGTACTATGAAAATGTGATTTCCTCTAAATATAAACCTTTTTGAAGTTTAATAGTACATATCTATAAGGAAACAATTCACTTTATTTGTTATCGACCAGATTTCATAAAAGAATACTAAAATTGCATGATTAAGCAGATCTTTTGTTTAAAAAAATGGTTTATGCATACGTCCTTCACTGTTTTCTTTTTTTCGTTAATTTAGCATACCTATAACAGTTAGAAGATTACTTTATAATAAAATACTCTATGCATAAGCACCTTTTTAACGATGCATAATATTTTATGTATCATAACAATGTATTTATTAGAAAAGTGTTATAAATTAAATAATTCTTGGCAAGATTTTCTTCTTAAACATATTTTTCAATGTTTTCTTGAACGTATTTTTAGATTTTTGGTAAACAAAACCAGTTATGATTAAAATGTCACTTATGAGTGAATTTTAATGTATGTGGGAGAAATAAATTACCCATCAAGTGGATTCTTATTATAGAAAGGATACTATCAGAAAAATTTAATTTTACTTTTTCCCTAGAATAAATTTTTCTAGATTTAGGCAGCATGTCAATATTAGAAACTTTAAAATTCTAAAAAATAATAATAATAAAAATTAAAAAAATGTCTTAAGAAACTTTTTTTTTAATTCTTCACTTTAATAAACTTTTTTTTGCTTTTGCTAAAATATATTCTGCAGAATGTAAAATCTGCCATATGTTTGAAATTTTATTTGCATAAATAAATTATTCTTCTAAAACATCGAAATAAAGATCAGAATTTTGATATAATTATAATCTATATGATTTGCTTTTGTTGTTTGATGTTTGTTTCCAGTTCTTATTTCCTACGACTGAAAATCTCAACTCACAACCAATTCCTCGTAATTTTGAACCATGAGCATGACAGGCTGTTGATCAAGAGAGCCATGATCACCTGAGTTAACAAATTGTTCATTCCACGAATGGAAGGATATCGAAGTAATATATATTACATGCCTCAGTACACATTGGTGAACATGACAGATCTTCAATAGGGGGATGTATCGAATTCATCATATCACTGTCACTTTTTTAAATTAGGTTACCTTATCTTTATCTGTATGTTTGTTTAAAAAATATTAACTGTACAATATCTGAAATAAATTTAAGAGATTTAATTTTAACTAATTATTTTTCTATGTGATAATGAAAAGATCATATAATATTACCAATTATGTTTAATGTTAGTAAATGTAATAAACCTAAAATATTAAATTGACTAGCATAATTTTATGTGTCCAGGTTTGAGACTATTATATGGACGGAATATTTCTCTCTCTTAATATTTACCGTATTTTTAAGTTTTAATTACCAGATTATCTTAATTCTTCATAATATCTGTTGAAATCTAGATATGTTTACATGTTTAAAACTAGGTTATAATATATTTAATATTATTTGTTTTCATTTCTGGAGGAACTGGAAGATAATGGATTTTATTGTGTATATTTATTTTTATGAAATCAAATGTTAAGTAAATTCTGTTCATTTTCAAGAATTCACTTCATAACAATTTATCTGTAATGTTGATTTTGTGGAAGGAAGGAAGTGATTGATTAATAAGAGTGGCTTTAATACAAACACACAATAATAAATATCCTTAAGTATTGATCCATAACTTGTTGTATTAATATGGAAATGGATGAATTACTTAAGCGTTGTCGCATTAACAACATTATTCTTCTTAATTGATAATAAAGGAATTAATTTACATTTTTATTTAATATTTGGAAATGTATTTGGATTGCAACTCAAAGGATCCGTTGGAATAAAATATTAAGTTAATTGTATTTCCAATCCTCAAGCTCCTTTAAACAATTTAAGAGTTTTCATAGTTATTAATATTTTTATGTTTTGATCAACTGATGACAACAATTTTAACGATGAAATGGATTTAACATTTTGTCTGAATTTATATCTCTTTACTACTATATTTATGTTTTTTAAAAGATCTTGACTAAAAATACTATACTCTAAAAACAATCACATAATTGTATTCAACTACATAACATCTCAGATTACTTGAAAAATTCATATATTGAGTTTTTTTTTATCATTTTATTTATTCTTTATTTTATGCATTAATATTGAGTGAAATAGTTATATTTGCAAGTTCTTTTTTTAAAAATCTGTTACATTTGCTATATCATTAAATTCTGTTTCATTTACTATATGATATTCTGATAATTCATTTGCTATATAATCGAAAAAAATTTACCATATAGAAATAATGGTATATACCGTACATTATTTTACTGAAATAGATGGTAGTAAATTTTCAATAGAGAAAAATGTTCACGGAAATCTTTGATTATTTTCTTCTAATTAACCATAAAGAAAATACGTTACTTAATTTTGCAATGAATGTAATTTTGTTAACTTCAACATTTTTCACAATATTTTTTTAATTATTTATGTACCTCGTTTAGTTATTTTATTATTTAGAGTTTATTTCTAAATCTGATGTCGGCAAATATGAAAAGATCTTAAAATCTCTTATATATGAAAAGAATTTTATATGATGATAGTCCATATCGATATATTACAACAGCAGAAATTTTAAAAATTGCTTTTATTAAACCAAAGAGAAAATACACAAAAAGCTTCTTTGAAAATGCCTTGATTTATTTACACTGAGTTCATATATATATGCATATATATATATATATATATATATATATATATATATATATATATATGCATATATATATATATATATATATATATATATATAATACTATTTTATTTGATATTTTATAACATAAAAAAACTGCTTTTTAAAATTGCAACACCAGTAAACATTTATTTTTACAAACATCAAAATCAAATTAAAACATTAAGTCGGAATATGCAAAATCTTATCAATTCAGGATGAACATAGGAATGCATAGGAGTGTAAATGACGTTTGAAATATTGTATAAAAAAAGTCGAGTAGTAGATTTCTCATTCGGAAATCGTATTGTAAGGTCATAGTTTTCCCAAAATTGTTATTTTAATATATTATCAATTGAATAAGAGAAGAAATGCTAACAAATAACAGAAGTCAATGGCAGTCAAGTTTTTGCCAACCGAGTGAGGGCATTGTTGCTTACATTGGTTATTGCCTCTTCACCATTGAAACTGCTTAAAATACAAACATTATCATGCGAATATAAAATCAAGGAATTGCTGGGAGAGCCATTTTCAGTGACATGCAGTACCTTAAGAGATCTCATAACTAGTGCCGAAGAGGACAGATCTACTACAGGATGGTTTTACAAAACTGTGCAGCTGAATAACGGACCATTAATCTCAAATGGGCCTGGTTGCAGCTTATCAAACTTAACGGCATTCAGTTTGACACTGTGTGATTAACAATCAAGCCTCTTAATGTTGTTGTAAAATATTATAATTTCCAACGCATAAATTATCTTCTTAGAGGACATTTCATAGGTTTTCAGCCGCATTTATATATAATAAAGAAAACTTTCAAACACCCTCCAAGATAGACGTACATGTAGATAGTTTATTCGCAACACCCATCTCAATTCTTCAAGAGTGACTAGGATTAAAACCGGGACTTTTCCTCCTGAAGGATATCTATACTATTCAGAGTGCGACGTTGCGTAACAAATCAAACTGGATAGCCAAACGTTCCAAGTTTACGTTCAGGCATTTTAATGTCTTGGGAATAAATTCCCTCCCGAAAGGACTTTTCATAAAAAGTGTCGCAAAGAAAAACCAGGAAACTCTTATGTACTCATCGCAAATGATGTGCAGGAAGTAATATAAAATCCAACATTGCCTGAAAGCGAAACTACCACTTGAGCTAAGTGAGCGAAGCTTGGAGCAACAGGTACCTGATACTATTATTTTTGCTTGGCTTGACGATGTAACACAGGGATAGGAGATAGCACAGGTATGATAAAGGACAAAACTGAATTCCAAAGTGAGAGAATATAATATTATTGGATGAGCTTCTTAGCATTCATTGAAGGGGATGATTCTTACTGTGATTGGTACGCCCCTGACATCTTATGTTGGAGGCTCAAAACATCCATCTTTTGACAAAATAATATAAGTAAACATATTAGGATTCTTCTGACCTTCCTGTAAACAAACTGCATACAGGTGTTATCCTGGCCTGTAGGATTTCCTGATATCTTACCAACTGTAAAACATTTCCTCATGAGCTGCAAAGAAAACAACCATCTTTTCCAGCATATATACCTACTAGGGACAACAATTTTCTTTTGTTAATTATGCACTTTTTTAAATCCTCAGAATGCTTTCAAATTTCTCATCCTTTTATCTTTATGCTGTATTGTTGACTCACAATAAATTGCACCTTTCTATTTATTTTTCATAATGATTTTGTAATACTTATGTCCAGTAATGTATCATATTTCCAATGGATGACATGCATGTAAAAATATTATTAGCATTATAAAAGTAATAGGATTTTCTATCGATGAAATTTTCGACATATTGTCTTACGAGGCAATAGGAACTAGGATATTTTGATACATTCGATAAAACTGCGAATAAGAAGAAATAAAAATTTCTTATATAGTTATTTATATAAAAACTTAGTTTAAGCGAGTAATGACAGATATGGATTTATATTGAAGATAAATATAACAAAATAAAGCATTCAACATGAATGAACTAGTTAAAATATTTTATTAATTATTTTTAATGTTTTAAAATATATCATATTTACTGAACATTCAACAATAGTAGAAAATACTTTTAATATTTTCTATTCTAAATTAATCATTTACCTTATTGTATTGATCAACAATCTTAAGAAATAGGGAATGTAAGTTTCACAAAAACTGATCAAGAAAGAGTAAATTCTTAAATATCAAAATCCTTAGCTTCCGTAAAATATTTTTTTGCATATATTTTCCAAAATACATGCAATGATCGCAATGACGATGAATAATCTCAACATTTATTGAACTCCCAAAAATCGAATGTTTCTTAAAATATTTCTTAGAGAGCCCTTGCATAGAATTATCAAAAGCTTAATAAAAATATTTTAAGTCAGTTACTGTTTTCAAAGGAATTAAAAGAAACAGTAATTCTAATGACGATACTTTCTCTTTGGATACTAAATAGATTTTAAATAGAACATATAATACTTTATTTATTTAGGCATTGCTGAACACAAGCAGCAAAATTTAGAGAGTCATTACTGGAATTAGTACCCAATTTACTATCAAATCACAGCATGAATAATGTAAATTTTTTGTTTTGAAATAAAATATTCTACTTCATTTAAGGAATTGGGATTTTAGAATCACGTAATTTGTTCAATTTATAATATTTTCTCCTTTTTGCTTTTTACTATTTAAAGTTTCCATTGGGTTAATTAATCAATATTCAGTTAATTTTATACTTTTTGTTGAAAAATAGATTCTTGTTATGAGCCATACATTTTTAATCAAAGACTTTCAGAGAAGCTTTTAAAATCTCTAAGCCTTAAGCTTCTCCAAAAGTCTGAAGTTGTTATTTGAAACTTTATTCATAAACCAAGTTAGCTACTAGTGATGATAGTTATTTTAAGCAAGAGAACATTATCTTTCCCTCTCCCGCTCTCTATCTTATTCCAATGTTTTGCACAATAACTATAGCAAAGTTACTATATTATCTTCATATTTCATTACTTAGAAAGCAACAAGTGACAAGAATGAGAAATATACTTCTTTCATTGAAGTTCTTATACAAAATAATTTCACTGCTGTGCATTGTCTGTATGACATTACATAAAATCAAATTATATTGGTTTAGTTTCAATATGTAACCCTTGTGATGACTAGAATTTTAAGAATAGTTCCAATGTAGCTCATGCATGTCGTAAGAGGTTACTGAAATGTCATCCAGTATATGAGATCATAACCAAGCATCTTGTTCTTTGTGATAATATCAGGGAAGTGACCCTCCAGATTGGGAGTTGGGTATAGTATACTAGGAATGGGCTATCTAGTATGAGCTAACAACTCTATCTTGTAATCCATTTCCATTACAAAATCCAAGGAAATAAATTTCTGATTGTTTCTATGGAAATGACTCAAGAAATACTTTAAAAACCACAAAACTACATACTGGAATATTTTATCATTTTATAGAAGTAAGTCTCTTCGTACATTAGTTGATCAATTGGTCAATTATAATATTAATCTCATTGCCATCCCTGAGAAGAGCTGGATTGGACAGGGATACAGGGAAATAGGAAATAATCTATATTATGATTGTGGTTCTCAGAAACATGTTTCTGGAACAGGGTTTATTGTTAATAGTCAAATTAAATACTTGATTTCAAATTGTAAGGCTAAATCACCAAGATTATGTAGACTGAAAATCAGAGATTTGTTTTATAACTAGAGTGTAATCATCACTCATGCGCTGATAGAAGAAATATATGATAGCAATTATCTACAGTGATTTGGATGTCCTCCATGGAGAATGTTCTCGAAGTGATATCAAGCTACTAATATGGGTTTTTACTGTCAAAATTGGTAAGTAAAATGAGTATGAACTAACCACTGGGGTATACAGCCTGCCTGATATCATCAGCAACAATCTCAGGAACTTGGGAGTTACTAACAAGATTTCCCTGGCGAAGAGTATAACAGAACGGAAAGAATTTTTAGGGATGGCCCTGGCCCACAATGGGCTATCTTTATTATTATTATACATACATTATACATACAAATTATATGTACATTGTATATATTCTTCCATTGACACAGTGGAGGAATATATATGATATATGTATAATTTTTTTACTATTAATAACACAATATTTCTTTTATAAAAGAAAATTATCATTCGACTAATTATAATTGAAGAATAATTTAGTAATTATTAAATATAATTTTTAACATAAATTACGAAGGAAATGAAAAAAGAATAAATTGCTTACATATGAGTATTTATGATATCTTTATATGTTTTTTATTTCATTTTTGAAACTGAAATTGAAAAGAATTTTCGAATATTTGTTTATCGAGTAGAGAAAAATACAACCTTACCGTAGCTCTTAAAATTAATACTTTTATTTCCCTGTTTGGAATTTAATTTAAGTGTTAATTATAAAAGATCGCAATGCTAATCAAAAAGTCCTCCTTTCATATAAATAAATAAGTTACATTAAAAAATTCGTAAGGAATATATTCTATCTGCATAGGATGCTAGAAATATTTTCATTAGTTAGCAACATGCGCTCTATGCAAGAGAAACGTAATCTCTTAGTATTATAAAAAAAATGCATATATTTAGAACTAAATTAAAATTGGGTGAAATAAATATAAATATTTACATAATTTTAAGCAAACACTAAGGTAAAAATAACATATTTTTGGTTTTCAGAATACCAAATTTCACTTAATTTGATTTATTAAACAATGTGATGATTTGATTTGCTGAAATTATACTTTAGAATTTGCACAGTCTTTATGTAATGGAGTTAAACTTTACACACACACACATTTGAGAGATATCCCTAATAGATTCATTTTCAAAATTAGTTTTTTCCCATATAGAAAATTGGAATAAGATTACTCACACACATTTATGTCCCTAAAATATAAAATTTTCTTAAGTAACTCATGGATGAATTAAGAGCTTATGGATTGAGTGACAAAGATAACAATTTGCAATAAAATATGACGTAAACTTTAACTGAATCCAAAATATTTAGCTCTAATCATGACAACAATTAAAATATTGTGAAATCACACTTCATGTTCGTTTGTTCTTTAACGACCCCTCCCAAAGCTTGACCGAAGTTTTAGAGAAATAGGAAGTCCTATCTTTATTTAACTGTTTTTTTTTTAAATTAGATTCATTTCATAATTATCAGTGATTAATAACTAATTCAATTTCAAAGATTGTTAACCATGGTATTTCTGAATTAAACATAAAACTAGATTTCGTTAATTTCACTCTCACCAAGGAATATTTGAAAATTTCTATTTTCATGGAGCAAATAATAATGAAAAGTATATTGTTATAACACTTCATTTTTCATAGCAATTATTAATCAAAAATCGGTCAGTATGAATGAATCATAGTTCAGCTTACGCACAGTAATAAATATATCTAATAGCATGAATGTGTGTTTAATGATCTGAGATTATTATCTTGAACTTCAGAATTGTACTTTCTTCTCTTGATACATATAATCAGACAAATATTCAAATTCCTTTCAGAAGAATGCAATCAATAAAAATTTATTATTTGCAGAGACAAAAAGGTTATCATACATTATTTCTCATTTTAGTGAAATATTAATAATAAGTATGATTATTTTATTAAGTTTTAAATTAACTATTAATTGATAAAAATGTTATAAAAATGTACTTATTAATTACACTTTGAGTGCTTTTTTAAACATTTACTTAATCTGCAAGCAATTTTGACAAATTTTAAAGAACAAACTGGATTTTTTCGGAATTTTTTATTTCCTTAAGCGAATTGAAGAACAATATGAAAAAATAAGGTAATATGAAATTAGATTTTTACTTTATTATTAAAATAATTAAGGTGAAAGCAATCATACAGGAAAATTAATGAAACATCTTGCATATTTGAAAATTTATTTATAAAATTTGAAAAGCTCCATATTTCACATTTTTTAATTAAGTATGTATACATTTTTTGTAATCAGTAATATTTTAATAGTTAGTAAAAATAATTTTACAAACATTCAAACTGTTATAATCAAAATTGTTTCAAGGTTATGAATTTTAGACTCTTAATGTCTAATTGAAATATTTTGCTTAATTTTAGATTAAAGGTATGAAGCAAAAAATGGTATGATCCAATTAAATAGGAATCACATTAAAGTAGCTAAGGATTTTTAAATTTAAATTTTCGCATTAATTATCTTCATTAACTGTATATTTGATGACATTCATTTCCTTAACATGATAAAAAACCAAATTATGAGTCGGATGTATTAAATTAGTTAGTTCATTTTCATAATATACTATCCGACATTAAAAATGCATCACCAAGAAGGAGTTGCCAGAAAGTGAGGAAACTCGGCAAACGGAAAGACAGTAACGAACAATAAGTGATCTGCATTTCGAAATGATATGCATAATACAGAGTGAGAATAGGGTCTGGTCAGTTGGTTGTAGGATCATATTGGATGGTGATACACGAACCAACACGTCTGGGCAGAGAATAAATGAGAGTACGGATGACGTCCCTAGGAACAGCTCTCCATTCCCTGTCAACCATTTGCCAAAATGCCTTTTCTGAAAGTAGCAGTGGTGTTGCCTGAAATGAGGTCCAACCATATCCCAAACAGGTTTGATTGGTGAGAAATCTGGTTGGCACAGTGAACAGAGTAGCAGCTGTACACCTTGCAGGGCATATGTACTGTCGGGCATTATCCTGCTGATAAAGGACATTGGGCACTCCCTGAAGGCAGCAGGGAAGTGTCACCGGCAGCAGCATTTCACCCCTGTAACGTTGAACTGTCATAGAATACAAACTGAAGGTGATCTAGAATCGTACGCACTGGTTCCCAAACCATGATTGGGCGTTGTCGATCTGTGGGTTGTTCCACAATTACTGAAAGATTAGACCTGTTTTGACATCGACGCCACATTCGTACGTGTCGACACTCCTTGAAGAAACAGAAGCGTGACACATATGAGAAGATATCCACATCCTTGTCTATATCTCTCTAATCCTGCACCATTGCAGATGTTGGCGTTTATAATTTGGGGTCAATGGCAGTCTTCTTAACGGACGCGATGAGTGCCGGCCGCTAAGCAATCAATCGTCAGCAAATGATTCTGCTCGATGTAGGAGCATCCAGGGTGTCTTGCAAAAACTGCAGAATTTCGGTAGACGTGCTTTGCGGGGCAGCCACTGCCTTCCGTTGGACGCGTCAATCCACGCTTGCTGATGTCACTTTATCTGCACTGGGATCCCGCAAATGTGGTATAGTTCCTTGTTCCAACCATATTCGCCGCAGACTAGTCAAAGTATCTATCCCGTAAGGACCAACCTGCCCTTCTCAGTCCGATCTCCATTCCCCTCGTAAACTCGTGTGTTTGCTTTAACTCATTCCGTCGACAATGGTCTGGAGTTCTTTGTAATAAAAGACATCCTTTGCTTCAAGAACAAACTTTTAACGATTATTTTCCTAGTAGCAATAATGGCGTGAAAATTGCATAGACTGCCGGCTCCTCACCCTAAATCTTATCCTATGTGCACTGGAGATATGCGCATTTCTTATCATTTGTATAACTCGGTAAGGGGTGTCCTCTTATTTTTCTGGCCAGTCATTTAGTGTTGCATTTCCATTGTTAGAAAGTTTATCTTACTTGAAAATTATTAAATTGGAAATTTTATTTAAAAAAAGAATTATAGTTAAAATTTTGATATCATATTTGTAATACAAATACTAATTTATTTAATAATGCCAAGTTGCATAAGTTTAATAAATACAATATATCCTTAAAATATTTTTGCATAAAATTTGAAATAAAATTACTTTTGCATTTTTTTTGATAGTGTTACTTATTACTGTGATTTCATTGAAAATATAATTTATATCCTAAATTTATGATAAAAAATAATGTTTAAATTCATTTAATAAATACTTGTCTTGTGTGTTATTTTTTTCCTGATATATTAATCAAACTATTGCATTTCTTTCAGTATATTTAAAAGTTATTATTTTCAAAAAGTTCGTTAAATAAGAAATCTTTTGGAATTTGATTTTATGGAAATTTATTTGGAAAATTTTAAAAATATATTAATGAAAAACAAAATCATGCTAATAGTAACAAATCCTCATGTAATTAAAAATTATTTTCTACTAAAAATTTTGAAATAGCTATATTTTTCAAGATAAACAAAATAAGTATATTAGTGAATGAAAACGAAATGTAAAAAAGTTATAATATTCAGATTTTCTGATGAATTACATGTTTATTTAGTTTACTTACTCAAGTCTACTTAGCTTACTTAGCTTAAATAAAAGTTAAGTTTGCTGGTTAACTGGATTTTGTGGCGCAAGATCTAAATAAGGAAAAGCTGTGCAAGAAATAAAATTTATTCACAACTCTATTGTAAACAATTAAATTAATCAGAATATCTTTCTTAGTTAGACTATTAAACTAATATCGCCTATTTGGAATGGTATTTAATTTGAATGAAAATAATAATGTAAGTTATTTATCCGCATTTAGAATTTGAAAGAAATAAAAATATTTATAATCTGAAATAAAAGAAAAAACTATTTTATTTCAAAATTCCTTTTGTAAATCTTTGAATAAATTTAGTGTTTTCTTTTAAAATACTTTTTGATGTAAATTAAGGATTTAAAATGTCACATCTTTATTTTTCATTTCCTAAATTGATTGTGTGATTTAAAGAGTTCTTAAAACATACTGTTTTAATTCTTATAACATGCTGTTTGTGTAAAACTAACTTGCTGCTCTTTTTCGAATTTATCTTTATCTTAAATCGAATTTCTTATCAATCTAAGCAATCTCGATTGCATATATTATTAATATAATCTTATTTATATTATTACAATTTTGATTTTTAATTCTTAGACATATTGTAATACTATACGCTCTTAATTTTTGAACGAATTTCATATTTCAATCATGTAATAAAGTAATGCTAAAGAATTTTTTGAATTTAAATTTTTTATTTAGTATTTTGTTTTTAAATAACGAGGCACATTTTTAACAGAGGTCAATGTTATGTAATCTTTAGGATATTTGAAACAGTGATTTCCCATATATTAAAAATAAAAAGCTGAGCTTTTATATACAAGAGAAATATCAAAACTGACAATGGAGTTTCTGGTATTTTTTAAATATACTTTATGAAAATTTATTTATATTATACTAATATGAAAATTTATTTATAATGCACTTAGTTAAATATATTATGATATTTTAACAAATGAGAGATATCCAGCAGTATTTTATTCATTGATTTTAAAATACCTAAGAGATTTTGTTATTATGATTTTAACTTTTTTACTGTATTTTACAAATTAATTTTTTTCAAAAGATATAAATTAAAGATACTTTCTGTATATTATTAACATGCCTAGTAATATATTTCTACTATTAATAATTTTTTATTAAAACATGAGAAAAAATAGGTATGCATATTTATTTTTGTAAATATAATGATTTTGATGTTTAGTACCTTCACATATGATGCAATTTACAGTTCAAAAGTACTTTTAAACCTGAATAAACGTTTATTTTAAATTTGGAATTTATACGGATTGGAATTTAAATACGTATTTATCAAAAAGTATAGGATAAAATAATTATTTTAGAATTTATTAAATCATTGTGCTAAATTCTATGTTAAAGTGGTATATATATATATATATATATATATATATATATATATATATATATATATATATATATATATATATATATATATATATGTGTGTGTGTGTGTGTGTGTGTATGTATGTATGTATTATAAAGGTTTATTTCTTCCCATTCTTAAGTATTCATTCATTTTCAAATGAAAAATAATTTATATACGAATTTACGATAAAGTGCTTTAAATCTAGCATTTTTATGACTTAGAAACAGAATTTCAATATTAATAATTCACCAATAATTACACGCAAATGAAATGTCAAAACCTGAATAACAATTATCAAGTTAAAATTTTTAATTCTTAAAAAATAAATAGAAGTTTCATTATAACCTCTTACGTCACTTCAAGTATTATATTTTACTATTTAATTATATTTTATTAATAATAAACATTCCGATTTACTTAAAATATAATTTCAAACATTGTTTCTACTGTCATAAATATAATTTTATGTTGATAACTTTCACAAATATAAGTTTCACAGAACTTTGTCGTAACAAACATGTTTATACTGCAGAATAATATTTCAGAATTTAAGCACCCACGCATGAAGTTTATCGTTTGATTTCAGATATCACATTATATTTCGCTTCTGCTTCACCGGCTTTCTTACGAACTGTTTTTTCTTACTTCGAACAGTAAGTCAGAATTCAATTTTAACAGCATATGTCAAAGATTTAATATCTCGAATTGTAGGTACAATGTGAAACTAGGCTTATTTAAAAAATATTTTTATATATATTGAATTTGTTTTATATTATTGCATTTGTACAAAAATAAAAGTAAATTATATGAATATTTATAATAAATATGTGATTGTAAGTTAATTATCATAAAATTATATATATTATATTTAAGCAAAGTAATCATTTTATTTCCTTCTTGGGATGAAAAATCAAAATTGATAGTTGCCTGTTTTTATAACATAATGTAATAATGTATGTAAGCAATTAAAATTTTCCATATAATGTGCTTAATGTAGTCTCTAATGTTCTTGAAGTATCCCGATACTAAAATTCTGTCATTAGTATAAATGACATATATGTTTGAAAAACTGGTGGAATTTAGGCAAATGAAAAACCGTTAATGTTACTTTTATTCAAAAAATTAAAACTTATTTAAAACATAAGTTAACGAAGCATACCTGTTTTGAACATCATGGTAAGAAACGTTTTTATGGTGATTTGTATCTGCTCTCTTTTTAACTGCTGCTCTTCAACTCATTGACAAGAATGCATAGAATTTGATTATACAGAAATTTCTTTCACACTATTCTAATACACTAGAAATATAGTATATATTTTTACATAATAATGTTTCAAACACTTAGACTTCATAACTTCCAAATTTTTAGATAAAATCTTTTAAATTTAATTATATAAGTTAGACATTTTTGTTTGAGGAAAAAAATTGTCTAAATAATAAAACATAGAAAAAAGGTTGAAATAATATACTTTAAAAGATTTGTTCTGAAATGTGTTTACACAAAATTTTAATTTATTTTCATAAATGACTTGGAAGCTCTATTAAGAAATAAAACTAAAGGCATTCATAATGGAAAAATAAATGAGCAAAATAAATAAAATTAAATTTCCTCTAAAATATTATAATTGGAAAAATGGATTAATCAATTTGACATTTCTGTGTAAATCTACTAAATAAATATAATTAATTATTTATTTTATCCAACTTCTTATCGCAGTATATTCATTTCTGTGGTTTAAAAAAGTACCACAAAATAATCAACTTAAAAACTCTTATTATATTGTTTGTACAGATAAAGTATTTGTAGCTTGATTTTGATCAATAAAACAGAAATGGAATTTAGTTATTATTCAAAATCAACAAATTAATTTCATCCGACGTTTGATGAAAGTTAGAAATAAACATTTTAAAGAATGTTTTTTAACATTATTTTAAATGATTTTAGTAGAAGGTGAAAACTCTTACTCCATTTGTTTAATTGTATAAAGTTTGTAGATTCTTAAATTCACAGTTTGTTAATCTGTCCTCAAATTTATGAATTTCACTATACAAACACACACACAAATCTATCATACGCAAGTCTATATAAAATAGTTAATATTCAGTAATGTTTTGTAAAAAAATTAATGAGAAATAGCTGTTATCTGCTCTGACTTCACTTAAAAGTAGGATTTAACTATCAATAATATATTTGAAAAAAAGTTTACTATAAGTAATAGATAATAGTGGAAAAATTTCGAACTTTAAAAATATCTCAAATTAGCATTTTAAACACGCAATTAGTATTTGAACTACTAGCGTGTGAATAAGTAGTCTATCCTTAGCTAATATTTTTATACAATTAGGACAAATATGTATACAAATTATTTTACATAAATCCAAATCATTATCATTTATGTGTTTTTCTATTAATAAGAATGCTTCTTTGAGGTATGAAAAGTAACTGTATTCAACAAAAGTTAAAGTAACTAGCTGACATGATATATATATATATATATATATATATATATATATATATATATATATATATATATATATATATATATATATATATATATATATATATATATATATATATATATATATATATATATATATATATATATATATATATATATATATATATATATATATATATATATATATATATATATATATATATATAGTTTAAATAACATAACTTTAAAATATTATGTTTAGAAAATATCCATAAAATATCTTTTAAAATTTATCGATTTAAAATACTTAAACTATGCATTGATTTACAATACAATTTTTATTTACAATACAATTTTTAACATAATGCTTGTAAAAAAATAAATATATTTACTAGTATTTTGAATAAAAAATACAATTTAAATTTTACAGTATAAAAATACATTTCACTGAATTTTATTCATATTGAATTTTTATGTTTTGTAGCGTTACATAAATATCTTAATATAATTCTTTGATATAATTTCCGGAATAGCTACATTTAAATTACGCCTTATTTGAAGGGATTATGCGATTAATACATTTGGGAATGATTTCGCGAGTATATTTGTTTCTCAAGAGATGAAAATAACAAACAAATTAGGATTGGTAATCTGATTATGTTAAGTAACATGAGTTTTACGCAGTATTGTAATGCAATATTCAGATTCTCTTTGTCTGCATCAGCAATTAATACTTCTAAAATGATTTATAACACATAAGTAAACAAGATTCATTATAAATTTAAGTTTAATCATTGAACGCATCTCAGAGCTCAGTTACCTTAATTTTAAATTTATATAAATATTATAATTTAAATTGCTTCATATTCGTCATTTGAGTTTAGGACAACTAGAAGTAAACAAAAATTTATTAAACAAGAAAATTTTGAAGAGATTTAAAGAATTTCTAATTTTTAATTTTCAAATTTTATATTAATTTTTTAATATTTAATTTCATGTAAACGAATAATAATTCAAACATGGTGTTTAAATAAATATTATTTTAAAATTATTGCTCTCATATTTTTTTTATTTGAGGTATATATATATATAATATTTTTTCATAAATTTAATCTCATAATTACAGAAATTATAATGTAATATTAAGACAAAAGAAACTAATTTCAAATAATCTTTATTTCTTAGGTATAATTTCATTTGAAATTATATTTAATAACGATATAAATATTTACATTTTCATTTATTTAGCTTGGAGAAAAGTATTTCAATAGATAATAGAAATTTAGTTTCCACTTAGAAAAGGACTCTTCATATACATGCTCCTCATAATAATTAATTTGCGGTTGTAAGTAAGAGATGTATAATGTTTTAAAAATAATAAGCATTAACAATGTTTTAACAAATGCATCAAGTTTTTTTAAGATAATATTTAAATTGAATTTTATATCATAAGACCATGAATTTTGAAATACTTTTAGCTCCTTTAGTGATATCATATCTTTATTTGATTATTCAAATTATTTTCTTATACACAGAAAAGAAACTCGAAAGACTTTATTTTTAATAGATTTTCAATAAAAATTATAATACCGATTATTTTCAGAACGAGAGATAAACTGTAAAAGTAAACTTACTCTCACCAAGGACAAATGTTAGGAAACTGTTTTTCAGAGAGAGAAGTCCCAAGTTCGGTCCCAACCACTGTTGAAACACGGGGATATAAATATTACGCATCTATCTTTCACGTGAATGTTTGTCCGGATGCACGTTAGTAATTTTCCAGATTTCTCCTTTGCGACACGTGAATACGACCCGCAACCTATGAAACTTCTTCCCAGAAGACGATTATGTCAGGAATCTTAAAATGCCTTACAACAGCTTTAAGCCATTAGACAGTCCCCAACACAGTTTTAAATAAATCTAATTTGGCAAATAAATTATTATAAAAATATTGGCAAGTTCAATTTCGGTAAAATTTTCTCACTCCCCCATAAGTAATAGGCTACTGAAAATAAGAAATCTTGAGAAAAAATTCAAAACCTTGTTAATATAAATATACTTAAAAACTTATTAAAAATATTTTATAAAAAAAACGAAGTACACAAGATAAATTTTTTCTGAGAGAAATATTTTTAATTTAGTTTTAATGAAAAAGTAATTAAATACTGAGACAGTAGTTATCGTAAATTACTCTAAATTGCTTTATCATAAAACGTTTATAGTAAATTACGATGTTTGAAATCGTTATAAAAAGAATTATTAAATAATAAATTAATTTACTCAAAAAAAGTATTAAATTACACAAAATAATTTTGCTATAGAAAAGGTGGTTGACATTTTAACATGAGATGAAAATTCGCTTTTCGAATTCAGATTTCTTGTATTGATTGCAAATATTACTGTCTACTAATTTTCTTGAACCTAAAACATGATGTCTTGAAAATGGAGTAAACTTGAAAAAGTAGAATCAAAGCTTATAGCTGAAAATATCCATTGAATGTATAGAGCTGATATACTTTACATAACTTTGCATAACATTTTAGCTTAGTGAAAAAAATGTTTTTATGCTTCACTGTTGCTCTTTTAAATGGATACTCCTAAGATTGAAACTTCTGAATATCTGGAAATTACTGTTGAGATTCTGTTTCCCTTTTTACTCACATCTCAAAATTAAGTAAGTTAAAAAATAAGGAACTCGTGATATAGGAAGATGGTTTAATGTTTCATCATTTCATTTAAAGTTTCAAGTATGCTTCTAAATCACCACTTGTCTTTAAATATTTCTTAATACTCGTAATGATTAATATTGTTACATTTTATCAATTTTTTTAAAATTGACAAAATATGTTTTCTCACAATGTATAGCTTGTCAACAATCCTATTTAATAAACTCATCCTATGAGTACTATTTATTGTCCTATATTCTTATAATTAATTCACATTATGTAACTATGTGTTTTAGAATTTTTTGTTCAAAGTACATTTGGTTAAAAAAATGTATAAATGAATTAGGTGGTTATTTTTCTTACAGTATAAATATTCACTATAGTACGTAAAGCTTATGAAAAGAAGAATATAGATTATAATAAAAAATCCTTTGTGATATAGGATAAAACATAATTATTTATTTATCAAATATTAATAGCAGATTAATCAATATCATTATTTTTATATAGAAAATATTTCACAGAAATGTTTATTTCTAATCTATAAATTAATCTCCTACAGCTCCTATTGTAAAATAGATTTTCTATTCTGTTATAGTAACAGAATATATTATTTTGCATTTTATGCTACTTTTTAAAATAAATTTTCTACAAATATCATTCTAAATTGAAAAATTTCTGTATGTATCAACTCTAAATTTTTAATGTTTGTAAATTCCTACTGGTAAGTATGTCCCTACCCACAACTAATGATTATTAAAAATTTATTTAAATAATATGAAATATGCTAATTAGTGACCATAAAATAAGTATAAACACTTTATTCGAATACGCAAGATATTATTCTCTATGTATGTGTTTTTTTGTTGTGTAGTTTTAAAATCAAAATATTAAAAAATTTCAATTAATATACATAGCATTAATCTACTAAACCTTTATTAAAAATTTAAATATGTTCTTTTATTTTTCAGGAATTTTTATTGATTGTATTACTTTCTTTTTGTTTTCACTTTCAAATATATTGACTATAACTGTAACTTGAAAAACTGAAATCTTATTTAAAATATAAGCCAAATTAATATAATTTTTTGTACTACAGATAAAATTCTTCCTATATTAAAGATTAAGATGATAATTTAGAAGAGACATTTTGTGCGTAATTGCATTATAATATAATTAAATAAAAATAAATTCTAGTAACAATAACTAGTAATATATATTACCTGTTAATAATTTCAATTTTTAAGTCTAGAAACGTAAACTTTAATATTTTTTTAAGAATTTATTTATTCGGTTCTTTGACTTTCACTTCAAAAAATAAAATTAAAAGTTTCAAAATAATTGTTTCAATTTAATAAATAACTGTTTCAATTTGATTAAGAATGAATATAAGGTGCAATGATGGATTACTTTTGCGTGTAAAACTCCTTTTCTATTTTACTTTCAGTTAAATTATGATTTTTTAAATGTTAAATTAGTTAATCTTGAATATTTAAACTTAACGCAAGGAAATTTTGACATTGTTTGGGCCTAAAAATTAATTTTGAACAAGAGCAGTTTATTTCAAAATTTTATATATTATCAATTTCTTAAGTTAGATTTATTTTGAAGATGTTTTTTATTTGATTTTTAAGAATCACAATAAAATAATAGTGTAAGATTGAACCCTTGAATAAAAATTGCTGGTAGTACTTTTCATTTACAATTGAGATCAATAAATTATGTTTAATTGCGGAAATTATAAAAAATTCTTATTCTTAAACCTTTAATGAGACAGTTTAGCTCGAATGCAAACTTTTCGTAGACAGTGGTTTTAATCACTTGTTGCAAATAAAGAAACCCTGAAAACTGCCAAGTACTCACCTTAAGAGATATGTATGCAAAATATAAATGAACTTCTTTCATTTTTTCCATTCCTTTCATTGTTGACGATTTAACTGTTTAACTTATATTCCGGAACTCACTGTCCTAAAACTAAACCACGGTAATCTTATTTGCATTAACTGATTGAATTACATAATTTAAAACGGGATTTAACTTTTTGCTGCATATTGGATAGCTAATTATATCTTCATTAACTTTCGAAAAGGCCATATTGCAAAGTTTTTCAATTTCCTTGAGTTGATCGTAAACAAATCATAACATTACTGAATTTTATCCCTGGAATAATTGAAAAGTATATCTCATATTACTTGAAACACTCCAGTTTTGAATACTACCAATGAGACATGAGATTTCATGAGTATAAACTCACAGTCTTCTTTTTATCAATCAGTGAGTTTGTATTTTTTTAAATCTGTCATAACAACAGTAATTTAGTGTTTAGTCACTTGAGATGTGATCGATTACTCAAATATTTGATCTGTTTCAACTACTTCACTATTTTCATATCGACTTCAGTTTTCTTAAGGCATTTACATATTTTAATATATAGTACTCTACATTTTCAATCTAACTTTCATATGGTCTTATACATTTGAACATTCTTCTACAAGAGTAAAGGAATATCAGTCAGAATAGTACCTTTAATCTTATAATTTTAAAAACTGCATATATGGAGGTGAATTAGTTTTTATTCTTAAAATTTTGTCTGATTTCTTTACAGATAACATTTTACAAAATTTTTATATGGCGTCACAAAATTTTTGGTATATTAAATATTTTTTGGATATTTTTTTCAATTATTCTAATTAAAGCACAACTTGAAGTATTTACATAAATTCTTATATTTTTGAGTCTGAAATTCCCTTTTTTATTAAATTCTCTAATGACAATAATTTAAACTAAGTTGTATTTATTTCAAAAATTTCATTTTGCTTTTTATCTCAAAGCGTAACATTCTATGGTAACAGAACTTTCTCATATTAATTAAAATAATTATTTTTTCTTAATCGAAGTTTTAGAAATTATTTCAACTAAATATGTAAAAAATTAAATGACAAAGAATCTTACTTCCCTTCTCAATATAACTTTATTAATATTCTAACAAGAAAAATTTAATTAACTTTTAGATCAAATGAAAATGAAAAATTACAAACGCATATCAAATGTTTTCTAAAGTGTTTTTCTGTGAATTTTCTTTTTTTTATGAAGAAATCAAATTATCTTAATCTCTTAGAAAGGTGAATTTTAAGATTACCAGTTAATTAAAGAAGTAGAAATGTAATAAAAGAAATTGATATTTTTTATTGATATTTTCTATGAGTTGTGATAAAAATGGTGATGTTTAGCTGTGAAAAAGAATACTGAAAATGTTTCTTTGACATTAAATATGCTTAAAAAATTAAGAAAAAGATATAAAAAATAATGCCTCAAGTACAATATCATGAAACTGGTCACAGATATTAGTTTTTATTAAAATTACTTAACTTATGATTGAATTTAAAATAGAAATTGAATATATTAAAGCAAAAACAAACACTAAAATGATAGAAAATTTTTGTATCAAATTAATTGATACATGAAATTTATCATTTTTTACTATGAATATTCAGTCTTGTAAATTTAACTTCTAAGCAATAGATTTTCTAATGAATGAACATATTTATAATTTGAATTTTGATTTGGCACTCACATAAATCTTCCCATTAACTTTTACGGAATTGGGAAAAATAAGTTCATGATAAAAATATTTCAATTTATGAATACGATTAATTGTATACAATGCTTTATCTGAATTAATTTAAAATTATATTTATAAATGAACTCAAAAAGATTTTACTCAAGGTGAATTATATCGATTCACCTCAATTTAGGTGAATTATAGCAATTAATCTAAATTCATGTTTTTATGTAAACTTTTTATTTTATTGAGTTGAGAGATTAAATAAGAAACAAGAACAGTTGTTAACCTTTTGCATTTTCTATGCAGCTCTGATATGTTTGGAATCAGTATTTGTTAACTTCAATTTTAAATTTCATTCATTGAAAGAGGAAGGTGAATTAATAACTAAAAATTATTGTATTTTCTTATATTTTCTGAAAAATAACTATAATATTAAAATGGTTAATTTTTTTTAAGATTGCAATTAATTTATCAAACCCATGTTTTGAACTAATCATTACAATATATATGAATCAGGAAATTTATGGAAAACTAACTTTTATTCTAAATTAAATGAATGTTTCTATTTCATTCATTAATTCACTGCCTTTCTTCAAACTGTTCAAGTTAAAAAAAAAGAAATAAATAATGTTGAATTTAATGCTTTAGAACAAAATAAAATTTAATTTATGCCAAATGATTTAAAACAAAATTTTAAGTTTTATTATATAATTAAATTTAATTAACATATTTATAAAGATAAAATTATATGAAAATTTGGAATTTTTTAAGCATAACATGTCTTTAAAAATAAACATTTAATTTGAAAATTCAAAAATAGATATTTCATGAGTTTTATCGACCACATAAAGGCATGCTAAATATCTTTCCCTTTGAAAATATTTATTCAGTGTTTCGATGGTGATACATAGAAATAACACTTTGAAAAAAAACATTTCTGAAAAAGAATCAATATTATAAAAACAAAATCTTTATGCTTTTATATAAAACTTATGGAAAATGCGTTTCTCAAAAACAGGTAGTAATCCTTTAATATTTACTGAGTGTATATAAAAATATTGAAATTAATGCCTAAAAATGCATTAGTCTCATTAACAAGGAAAACTGACAAGTGTGGACACTTAAAAATATGCCTTTACAGATAAATACTATAAAATCTATAACATAAATATACTTTGTTATCAACACTTTAGATTACTTTTAATTTTATACTTCAAATTTCGAAAACTGTATATAGTAAATTAAGTTTTGTTGTTACTATTTTAGTGATTACCTTATTTTACATTTTTGTTTGATGAGCATATTTTTTATTTGAAATTCAAAAAACTAAATGGTAAAACAAAAAATATAATTTCTGTTGAATGTTAAAGAATAAGTTTCCATCAAAATTTGAACTTGTTTATTTCTTTGATCTCTCTCTCCAATTATGTATATTTGATTTTACTGTTATGAAAGTATTACTACCTAGTTACTAATCATATTTTTTAAAATTGTCCATATCTCTATATCTATCTATCTATCTATATATCTATATATCTATATATATATATATATATATATATATATATATATATATATTTATATATATATATATATATATATATATATATTTATTTATATATATATATATATATATATATATATATATATATATATATATATCTATATATCTATATATATATATATATATATATATATATATATATATATATATATATATATATATATTGTACACTGATTTTGATGCAGTAGCATAAAAATTAAAAAGCTCAGATATTGGTTTCTCTTATTTAGTTGATTCTACAAAGACGATATTGATAATGATTGTTGTAAGACAATAGAACACAGCAGCTTTATTTCTAGACTATTGCTTATATTAATTGATTTACTGTTAATAAAAGTAACTAAACATATGAAAAAAATGTTTAAAATATGCAAACAATGTTATATTAATTTAACAATAAAATCACATATACAGAAGATAAAGATTATTTAATTGACAAATTCTTGATTTCGTATTTTATACTACTAATTTTATAAATGGTTTAAAAGCAATTCACTTTTATTTATTATTAAATGCATAATCATACTATAATCGTTAAAATAAATTGAGCTGATAAAATTTTTCTTAAATAAAATTCTTACGTGTGTGACTTTACTTAAAACTGTCAAATTTACTTTTAAAAATCATAAATTTTGAAATACATCTATTTATTTCAAATAGTAAGCAGGAAAGTTAAAATGCTAATTTTCGAAACTCAACCGACATGCAGAGGTTATAATTCACTACATAGATTAATGAATAGCCAATAATATTTTTAAATTAAGAATGTACATAAAATGGCTGTGCAAATTTACAAAAAATAGGGCAAAATATACTCGAAAAGTTAATATTATGCAGGATTACAAATGATGAAAATTAGATTTTTCTCTCCATGTAGTTACGCAACTTAAAAACAATACCTCAAGTTAATGAGATATAAATAAAATGTTTAAAATCGTCATTACTACTACTTGTTGAAAATCAGTGAAATTAAGTCAACTTTTAGGTAATAAAACTTTAAACATTTCTAATATCAGAAATATGTAAGAATATTTTTATATTACGGACTACATTTGTAAAAGAGAATGAAATAAATGTTATAAATTATAACTAAAAACAATCCATGCATTTGAATGAATTCTCTGAAGAGACATATTTGTTCTTGAAAGAGCAATTAGGAGAATGTGATAGAGAATGGATAGAGAAATTAAAAAATAAGCTATGATATATGATATTTTGTTTATCCTTTCTTGTTATATCACTTGTTAATTCACAGTTAATAACATAACTACTTGTCGATTTCATAGTTAATAATAATATAAAAATATGTCTTTATAATTTGAAAACAAAATAGAATTTCATAACTTTTAGATTCGTTTCACAGTAGCGTTGTTTAAAAGTAAGTGTGTCATTCTCATCACAAAAATATTTTTATTACAAATAAACTTACTTTTTACAAAAACTTTTCAACTCTAAAAAATTACAATAATATAACAAAAATTGTGTTTTTATTTAAATTGATGATTGTAAAAAAATAATGCTTAAAATATTATAATAAACCTAAATTTAAAAATACATCTTAAGTTATAGATAATTTTGTTGAAAACAAAGTATGAAAATTACGTTAAGTAAGCTGAAATATAATTATAATGTTTGTTAGTCAATTTAGTCATGAGATATCAATCTTAATAATAATCTAATTGAATTTTCTTTGAACTCGATAAAATTTTTAGGTCAATAATAATTATTTTTTCCCTTAAATCATACAGTTTTGTTTAATAGGTAAACAAATCATAAATATAGATAAATATTTGAATATTTTTACATGTATTAATACCAAAATATTTTCAAAACAAATCCATTACCAAACATGAAATTTTAATACATAAATGAAAATAAAAGTGATAAGGAGTATATTTAAAGAAATATCCATAAGTAATACGAGCGATAAGAATTACAATATTAAGCAAAATGAAATTCAAAAAATTAGTTTGACAATAATTGGTAATGATTTGTATAGATTAGTGAAACATAGTTAACTTTTTTAAAAAAATATTTTTTTATCATTTTTATGCATTTTAAATTATAAATTTCTTATACAGGAAAATATAAATTATATAATTTACTTTTTAAACATGAAATTAAAATTTAATTTCAGTTTTAGCAAGTTTAAACATGATACCTTGAATTTGACTAACATTCCCATTAAGTACAAGTAAAAAAGCTTTCAAAATATTATTTAACTGATTTTACATACATATTTTATGTTTCTAAACAATATTTAATCTTCTTTACATTATTTTTGGTATATGCGAGTTTTTATTTTGAATGTTATTACATTTAACTTTAAATATTTTAATATCTTTTCTTTAGCGATATTTTTATATTTGAATTTCAAGGGCTTATGCGGAAAAATATTTAAATTGGTTGACAAAGCAATATAAACAAAAAAAAACATAGCAACCCTATTTTTCTTGTTTGGTGTGTTAAGAAACATATTATTTTTGAGTTAGAGTTCATTTTGAAAGTGAGTGTTGCATTTTTATTGTTTATAACGGGATTTCTAACAAAATTTCAGAATTATAGTAAAATATCATAACTTTAAATTTAGAAATTTTGTGTAGTAAAATATTTTTATATTAACACATTGATTTATATACAATCATATTTTTTTATCAAAAAGTCGCTTCTGAAACGTTAAAACACAATGTTATATTAATATATGGGAATTAAAATCTCTTAAAACTCTCTCTCAGTTTCTACTATATCATATCTACAAAAACTGTAATTTTAGGTATTTACAATAAACTCATATCCACTGTATTTTTTGGATTAATCATGAAGTTATAAAATAAAGAGTTAATTTTTTCTTTAATCGTGAAGTTATAAAATATCTGAAATATCATAAATAAAGAATTATTTTGAAATATCATAAATAATGCTTTATTTATGATATTTCAGAATATCAGTCGATACAACTTTAAAATTAAAACCAACATTCGCACGATGAATATTTTGTGAGCTTCCCTACAACACAGTTCAGTCTTTCTCTTTTTGCTATACATTTCAGATAAATATAGTAGAAGATTTTGGAAAAATATATAAACTGGTGCTTTCACGAGGGTTCAGAAGCAGTAAATATGACACTTCTTACATTACATATTTTTATTGTCGTCTCTTAGTAAACAAATAAAATTTCATGAAATAGTTTTGCTGAATTATATCTTATTTTATCTTGATTGCTTACGTGATTTAAAATAATAGACAAAATATATCTGTTTTCCAAGAGAACTTCAATTAGCTCTCAGTAAAAATCATTTTAAATTCCAGTTTGCCATTTTTTTGGGAATTAAATTGGTGTCAATCAAAGGATACATGCCTCATTCCAATGTATTAATCTAAGAATAAAACTAATGTGAAAATGTTAGATAAATTCTTAAGTGTAATGAAGAAGAAATTCTTCATCCTTAATGAAACGTGCAAAATTTATTAAAAGTACCTGGATAAAAATAAAAAGACAGCAAAATTTTTACTGAAAATTTCAATGAAATTTTAGAAATGTTATAAAGTCTATACAGAAAATATTTAAAAATCTTTCGTATTATGCAATTCAAAAATGACATTTTATAACTTCTTATCGCATATGTTAAATTTTTCGCAGATTATTTAAAGTTTATCTAAATTAAATCCAAATTAAAGTATATTAATGTTTAGTAAAAAAAATTGTCCTTCACAGATGTCACCAACAACAATATTAAATAGTGAAAATTTACCGTTGAAAACAAATAAGAGTTTTTTAACACTACATAAGGTCAAGCAAATTTATCGAAACACTATGCCAATGCCTTTGATTCGCCTGTAAGTGCACTTTCTGGTAAAATAAAATATGATAAAATATTGCATTTCATGTGGCAAAGAAACTAAACAAAATTTTTCAGAAGTACTTATGAAATATGATTTTATTCGAGTATGTGAAAAACACTAGTTTACTATAGATAACCAGATATCCATATTTTGTTTAATAATAAAGTAATTTATAATTTAAATAAGCAATGCTAATTTTTGCACTTCCTCTATTTATTAATTAAAGTGATTTACATGTATCATATGACCAATATAATTGGTTATCCCTTATAGCAGTAAAATTTGTACAACAATCATAACAAAAACATTATTTGAGCCTTCACGATAGAAAGCAATTTAAAGTATCCCATGTAACATGTTTCAGACTTTTACATTATGTCCTCCTCAAGTTATATATATATATATATATATATATATATATATATATTTATATATATATATATATATATATATATATATATATATATATATATATATATATATATATATATATATATATATATATATATATTTTATATATATATATGTATTGTATATATATATATATATATATATATATATATATGTATATATATATATATATATATATATATATATATATATATATGTATATATATATATATATATATATATATATATATATATATATATATATATATATATATATATATAACAGAATATCTGATATCTATTTTGTAAGAAAAATACTGAATATTTAAAATTCATAAAATTGATAAACAACTTAAAAAAACTAACAAACAAATTGTTTTCATAAATTTTGCTTTTTAAATTTCACCACCACCACACATGTTGATTTTAAAAAAGTTATGTATAATATTTTCATCGTACTCTGATTCAAATATAGAATTTGCTAATTTTGTTCGAACATCCATTACTAATGAAACCATTACATTTTAATTTTTTGACTTTGATGTTCTGTTGAAAACATACTATTAAAATGTCATATATGTATTTGGTAAGTACTTTTTTTCCACTTTTCTTACATAATATGTATGTTGTTATATAAAATATATATTCAATAAGCAATTTCTCTAAGCAATTTAAAATTATTTTGAAATTCGTAATAAATAATGCCTAACGTCTCACTTTTATTACGTTTAATTCATTTTATATACAATTGAAATTGAACTGAAAATCCTTTTTAATACAAATTATTTTATTTCGCTGTTTTAAAAAGAATACGTTTGACTGATCAAAATATTATACACTAGAAATCATAAAAATCCGATGTCTTTAATCAGAGTTTAAAATCCAAACTATGTTTTAAGCTTGACATTGGTTCTACAACTAAAGTATTAAATTCAAAGTAAGAATTCAAAAGGTGGTTATATATTATTACTTTGGAGTTCATACTTTATAAATAAACTCCAAATTAAGAATCCCTACATAAATGAATTCAAGCATGAAAAGTGAATCAACAAATAGTTAAAACACTCTAAGCCGTTGGTAAATTGAATAGGATGTTCTCTCTCTTTTATGCTATCATCTTGGCAATATATACTTTAAGCTTTATACACATCCAAAGGAATATCTATTGACTCACTTCCTAATATGTTGCATGCAGTTTTTGTGATTTAAAATGCAATCAATTCGAATTTTATACTTTTACATTTCTCCTTAATTCAGTCTAATGTACCTGTGAATTGGTATGTGAAACAAATCTGTATAAATTGGTTTATAAAATAAATCTGTGAATTGGTGCTTACAGTTTGCTGATAAAAATGCATAATTTTATTAAACATTTATTGTCTAATGAATATTTTAATATAAATTACTTTGCATTCAACAAAATGAAGCTGAGCTTTGTTTTAAAACAGACTGTTTGCGTGCGTGCATGCGGGAATATATGAATGATTTAACTCCATAAATGAAATATATATATATATATATATATATTAAAATCAATGCTGTGTATATTATTCATATGGTTTTAGTGTTCTTAATATTTATTATAAGAGAAATTTGTTTTGAATATATTATGCAGTTGCATGTGTTATATACAGTTTTAATATTAAAATCTTTAAAAGAAATCATTGCTTGAAGTTAATCTATATGGAACATTCATTTAAGTAACTACTCTTATAATTCCATATATGCATATATAAATATTTATATTCACGTTTTTAACAACTTAGAATACAGAAATTTTAAATTAACTTTTTTTTTACTGGCCTCTAAATGAAAGAAAAAATGAATCACGTATTTCAATAAAAAAATTTGTCATTTTTTACACATTTAAATAAGAAAAATTTTTTTTATGAAATCTGATATTGCATTGGAATTGTTAATTAGTCTAAATGAGCTAACATAATTGGCTTGAGTAAAAACATCAATAAGAGAATAAGTCAAATATCAATTTATGTATTTTTTTATTAAAATCTCTGTCATTAGCTAATTATCGCTTGGAAAATGAGGATTAAATATCTTTCTAATTTAGATCAATTTAAGTACCTCACATATAACTCTCATTAAATACTCATTTCTCAAGCTGTGCTTTTTATATATCTAAATTGATTATCAATAACTAATTTTCAAATTTAAAAAAAATCAGTGAAAATATGTTTGATAGAGATAATTTTAAGGTTTTTATTCACAATGATAATAAATCTGAAAATAAAAGTTGTTAAATTTTGCCTTTTTTTTCATCTTAACTGTGTGTGTGTGTGTGAATTATTTCAAAATGTAAAATTCTTATTAACTTCAAAATTATTAAAATTTATATTTAAAAAAATATAAAATAGTATCTTAATTTTATTTTTATCTTTCAACTAGATTAATGAATATTTTAATATTTTATTGGCTAATAATATTTAATGTATTTTACAATAGAAACTGAAATGCTTCTAAAAATGTTTACACATTCTTTTTATTTACATTGCATGTTGATTAAAGAATATTTTGGTATAATTTCGTACTGTAAAGCATTATTTTTGTAGAGACAAAATTATTTTATATTTTTTACTTGAATATCACTGCATACATTTGATGAGTAAGAGACGACTATAATTCTTCTTAAGGAAATCTGAAAAATATAGCATTTAAAGTATTTTAATGTACTTTTTATTGAAATAAACATTATTTGAAATCAATCATTGATATTCTTCGTTAACAGAACATTCTATCTGGAACAAAAAATAATCATAATAGTCATTTCACAAATCTTTCATTTACAAGACCTTATATTATTAAAAATTGCGCTATTTTATAAAATTGTTCTTTTTTTCGTTTTTACATGACAGAAGTTTGTTTCTAATAGATTTAAAATAAAAATATTTACTATGTAAAATATGACATAATTTTTTTAATTTTCTACTTGAAAATGTAATTTATTTCAAGAATAGAATGTTGCTTTTTAATGTAACATTTTAGTTAAGTTTATATTACATCATTGGTACTTTATATAGTTAAATATGTTAATTACGTGAAATTTGGATTAATACGAATTACTATAAGACTTCTTGTAAAAGACAAACTAATTCATTAGAGATAAATTTATTAACTCTAATGAACTTGGTATATTGGAAGTTTTACGTTTTTGCTCAGTTTTATGATAATGTTGGAATTTTTCACAAAAATTTTTCTATAATTTTTTGAAAATATTTAAATTTAAATAATTATTTGAAACTCTGAATCAAAAGGCAGTTTAAAATGAATGCCTGGAGTATCATCATTCATGCATTAAGTAGATTCCGTTCGCAATAAAAATAAAATTTTAATCAAGGCCAATTTTTTAATATCTAACATAGTATATAAATATTTAAGGTTTGAATTCTTATATTATACTCATAATACTCTGTATATTTTCAATAATACATTACAATAAAGAGAATCTAATTATTCAATTCAAAAATCTCATTTTAACAATTCTTTGTGAACAAAAATAATTTTCAATTAAAAATTTGCGTACTTGTTTTTTTAATTCAAAAAATTTAAAGATTTAAGTATGAATAAAATTTTATTAATTATTTTAAATACGTTAATGAATTTCATGTAAAATAAACCTAGAAATTTCAATTAGTTGTTGGTTGTGTTAAGTTTAATTGTACATCAGAATCCATAAAAATCCGGAAAATGGTACTTTCAAAAAGATAAATACTGCAGAAATTCATTTTCTATCAGATAATTAGACATTTCTGTCAGGTAATAAGCTGTAATGTGAAAGAGAGTGCATTTTTCAAAAACACAAATGGACACAAGATTAATAAAGTTGAAATTGAGTAGTTATGAAGAGACAGACAAATGATCAGCGAATAAATTTAAAAGCAATGTAGATAAAAAGTTGAATAATATTAAACAAATTTTGAATTGTGGTAAGACGATATTAAAAGAGGAAAATTATTTAAATGTCTTTATGAGAATTTGATTAATAATAAAAAAGTAAATTACATTAAAATTAAAATCTTTGGGAAAAAATATTATATTCTTAATAAATTACCCAAACCAAAAGAAGATATTTTAAGAAGTATTAGTTAATCTTTTTAATTCATTAACAATACAAATAATCATCAAATGAATAAATAGATCATACATATTTATTATCATATTGGAATAAAAATCGATTATTTAGGAGACTATTCCCACTTTAATACTCACTATTTCAATGAAATACCAAAGACTGGAAAGAATAAATTTAAATTCATATAAAAGTAGAATTTATAATAACAAGCTCATTACATGTATCAAAATGGTGGTCTTTCATTTGTTTTCAAGTGATTGGTGTTATCTTGAGTAAGAAATGTTTTTACAAAATTGTATATATATATTGATACAGAATTAGATAGAGACAAGAAATAACTGAAAACTAGTAATAAAAAATAACACACCAAATCATTTTAATAATTTGTTCATGCGCCATTTTACGAAATCTATATTTTACGAATCGAAATTTTACACAGATATTTGTGTGTGATAGATAAGTTTTAAAACATATTAAAATCTTGATGTTATTATTAACCCATGTGCCTAATTTCACCAAACTATTCAAATTAATTTTAATTTCAACAAGCACGCAGAACTCAATAGCAAGTTCTTGAGAAAGGTAAGGATTGCTGTTTTGCAATATCATCTATAGATTCATCTTTAACATAGAATTTTCTATATCAAATCTTTACTTCATCCCTTGAGTTGCCTGCATGTTTTTCTGGCATGCCTCATTAAAGTCATTAAAGTTCCTCTCAAGTTTCAACACGCTCTAATTAAGGTCATTACAAACTCCCTTTTTGATAGCAAAATTTAAATTGAAAACTATAAAGCTAATTTTGCATGCAAACATCTATGGAAAGTTACTCAAGTTAATTACCGCATTTGTCAGTCTTATTTTAAAGCTTAAAAGTAATTGAATGTTTATACTCTCATGATATTATATTAATGTCAGGAACTATATCCTTAATTAAATATAACTGAATAAAATTTTTATAGGTAAAAAATTTCTACAAAAATTAAAAGCCACTAAATTTGATAAAAGAAAAACGAATAATAATAAGATAATCATTGAACTCTTTTCTTAAACTTTATTTTTCATTTTAAAACACAACATACGAATTTATTAAATACATTTAATATAGGAAACCAGATAGAAATAAAATATACAACTAGAAGCAGCATGCGTGTAAAATGTTCAGTAAATTTCCCAATCATGCTGCTGCTGCATAACACATACCTACTTATAGTTACTCTCATTCTGATAAACTTTTTTCATTAATACATTAAAATGTATTTTGATAACGATGTAATATAACGTTATTCCATGAATGCAGGTAAAACAAGAATAATCTCGATTAAAAAATGTTTCCTTTTTCAATAATGAAAAATATTAAATTTTTTTTGACTTTTATATTTTTTAAAATGTTATATTTAAAATTAACATTAAAGTAAGAATTAATTATTAATATTTTAAATCTATAAATAATTCTATAAAGGAAACATAAAACAAACTTAAAGTAGTATAATAGGTTTTGTAATAAATAAATTATTCATTAATAAATGTAGAACTAAAGCACCAGGTTAATGAATAAACTTTTAATTAGAGCTATATAGCGTATGATATTTTACATGCACTTACATTTTTTTACATGCATTACAAAAAACATTGCATGTTTTTTTAATTTAACAGTATTCAAGTGTCTCACTTAATTTTAAATAGTATAGATTATTTAAATGGGAAATAGATTAATTTCAGAAACAAGACAGCAAAGATAATGTTAATTTTCCCACTTTTATAAGAAGTGCATAAAATGTAGTAGAGTACAGTATTTTATTTTAGTTAAAAAAAGTTGAGCAATTAGTAGTCCATTTCAACATCCATTCCAAAATAAAGAATTCATCACATTTAAATTTTTTGAGACAAAAGCATTAACTTATAACAATATAATAAGTATCTAAAAACAAAATAAATTGCATTCTTACATAAACATTTGCATATTTAATTCAACATTTTTCTTATTTTACAGCAATTTTTCATGCTTAGTCTTAAACGTCTTCAATGAACATCTCATATTTGCTATGAACTCACTGCTAACAATTGCTTGATTTGTTTCCATTAATTACATTCTTTAAATGTTTACAACTCTTTAAAACTTATAATTGTGTTTTATGCTCCGCAGTAGGAAATGAAATATATAAAGCACTACAGAATATTATTCAAATTAATGTATTTGAACATTATAAATCAAATAACAATATTTAAAATGTAAACTAATTTCAAAGATTATAAATTCGTCTATCTCTCTCTGTCTTTCTCTCTCTCTATCTATCTTTCTCTCTTTCTGCAAGGAAAAAAGGCAGAATTTAGCTAGAAAAGCTCATCATTTGTGTTATCAAACACAAATACAATCTCTTTTTCAATACATACATTTATGGAAAGTCTTAATGTTAAATAACTCGAATTTATAATGCGAAATTCTTTTTGATGTTTTATCAATAGCATTTGGGTTTATCTTTCATTTCATTAAATATTATATTTTGGCATCTTCTTCAGAAACTATTTCCCTAACTATTCCCATAAAAAATATCTCGCTACAGAACACATTTATGAATTTTTATGAAAATTAATTACAATGCTACTCTTTACGTCAATAAATTTCTAAATATACATTGGGTTTAGTATTTGTGTTTCTAAATTAAGAGTCAATTAATGAAGGGATTCCAATATTTTATTTGAAATTATTCATTTATATTTTTCATTCTTTATAACAGTTACGCTTAATTAGCTGTTCCTGAAAAATAGACGTAGTAGAATGTTAAATGAAGCTTTTCGCAATTTGTACAGAAGTTTATCTAATTTTTGATGAAATATCAAAGGATTGTGATTAATATGAAACTCTATTAAAGAATGAATTACTCTGCTGCAAAGTATACACTTCAGATTTCTTGATTAATCTGAATGAAATTCGTAAAAATTGTAATTTTTATCATTTATAAACTTGTTGATATATTTACGGCTGAAACATTTTTTAAAATCTCTGATTCACAATTTTTTATTTATTAACTCAAAAATTCAATAAATATATAATGAATGAAGTTTGATGCATGCATTTCCGTTATATTTTAAATATTAGGTTTCATTACTGGCAAAGTGGTGAACATAGCAGATTTATTTCACTATTGAATGTTTGATTTAAGTCATAACCATTTTTCAGATATTTTGCAGTTATTATTTATTTTAAACAAATAAGGATGGTTTATTATGTTTACAGAGCTATGAGGAATGGTATGGCAGTTAAACTATTCAAGAGAACTTCTTTCAATTAAAGAAGAATGAATTATAATTTTAATTATATATAAGAATGAATATAGATGATTTCAACAAGTGTGCTGTAATTATAAAATATTTAATCATACAGGGCTTTCATTATATACATTTTTCAATATCATTTAAAAATCGAGGAAATTTCGTACAGTTTTCTTTCAGTAAACAGAGTTAGCAAGTATTATTAAGCTATACATATATATATATATATATCTTTCTAATGATTTTATAGTTTTATAGCACAAAAACAAAAAAAGGAAATCGTTATATTTTTTTTTTACCCAAGTCGTTTTTCAATACATATGTACATGCTTCAAATATCACTTATTTCAAAATTTAAGAATTGATACAATTAGCTTTTAAAATGTCACTATCATGAAATTTTTTGAAAATTATGTTTATACGTTTTTTTAATGAAATAGTAGAGTAAAAGCATACATTTAAATCAGAAATAGAAGATATTTTATAGAAAAAAATAATTTTTTTATGAAAATTGTCTAATGTTTCATTTAAAGTAATTTAAGATAAAAAAAAATTCCACATTTACTGAATAATACATATAACAGTTATAAAATTAGTTCAAGGATTCCAAAAATATCAATCTGTTTCCAAATGTATATTGAATTAAGAGATCAAATCTATTATGTTATCACAGATATATTGAATAAAAAATTTAATTATAAACTGTATAACGAATCCAATTTCTATTTCTCAAAAGTTTAATTAATTGGTAACTGAAGAAGGTATATCATATGTAAGTACTTAGAAATTTACAAAATTATTGAGGTTCAATTCTTACTGAGCATATTCTTATCCTGATATTTAACTTTTTTATAAGGAACAGAATTTTCGGAATGTTAAAATTTTAAGAAAAATTGTAATGATATTCAATCCAACTTTCTGTAGTGATGTAAAAGCTTCCGTTTAATTGGGTACATTAAGGGAAAGGAAAATATTTGTAACGAAATTCCTCATTTGTTCAAGGAAAATTTGCTGCAATCTTAAAATATGAAATGAAGTGATCCATATAAAATTATTACATAGCATTTTACAAAGGTGAAGTTCGTATTATTTGATAGTGCTTGAAATCATAAGACTATTGTTAAACAAAGTAATATAATGAATGACCTATAACATTTCTATATTGTCATACGAAATATTTAATAAACTTTTATATATTAAATTTTACAAATGACAACATAGAAGCGTCACATAATAAAACATTATTAAAATTTTAATCAATCAAATACATACAAATCTGAGATTTACTTGATCTTAAAATCAAGATATTCAAAAAAATACACAGTTTGTAAAATTGGACAAATTCAACTCAGTCACAATAGCGCGTCTGACCACTTTCTTCTGCAATATAAGACACCACACAGTCTGGTATTCAGTTGATTAGACGTCTGATGTTGTCCTTAGATTTATGGGCAAATATGTGCCCACACATCTTGAACAGCCGCCTCCAAATCTTGTACAAAGTGACATGGTTGCATTTCGTGTTAAGGCTGGTTCCAAGCATGCTCTTTCAGAGACAAATCCGAGCAGCAGGCTGGTCATGTAAAAGCCTGAAAATGACTCAGGGAATCTTATGCAATTACAGCTGTATGTGGATGAACATTATTTTGCTTGAAAATTGCCTCTAGTAGACCACTGAGGACATTCCCACATAGGGTAGAAGATTGTCATCAGCATAACGCTGGCCGTGAAGATCCCAAGTACCACAATTAGAGTGGGCCGGCTATCACAGGCTATGGTTCCAGACCACTACGCCTGCTGTGCTTTCAATGGGATGAGTCGAAGCCTATCGTTCAGTATGAGTGGAACAATATGATTGGGAGAGTACCATTAATCAGAATGCTTCGACATCCGTACGCGGTTATCTCTGACTTTTAATTCATCCTTAAAAACCACGTTTTGCTAATTCTGTGGCATTCCACGTCGCTCGGGCATGGCCCCTTAGCCAAAGATAGCTTGCTAGTTAAAAATACACAGAATCGCTTCCGCAAGGAAATGAAAATTGTTAGGTGAACAATTAGCATCTTTACACCTTAGTGCGTTATAAAGCTAGTCATTATGGGATTCACAAGTGCTTTCAGCAAGTTCTTTCGATAATCTCATCTCGTCGTCTTCCTGGTCACCCCAGATCCAGCATACCAAGCATTAGTACCATTTGATGTCCACCGCTTCCAGCATGTTCTGACGGCACACTCCAAATGATTGACCTGACGACAAATACAGTGCGTCATCCAGACTGAAATTTTGAAGCCGAAGAAGAGGTCCTTCACAAACTGGCAAAACTGTAAGAAATGTCTCTTCACATGTCTCCCTGTCATTTTTCACTGGTCAACTCTCATTTCCTTTGTATAGGTGTCATTTTTCGCTTACTGATGTCTTCTTAACGTCGGTATGTGATTGTTACGTTTCTGAATTTTCCAATCTAAGCCTGTTTATATAAGGCTCACTTCCTGATTATCACGCCACTTTCAAAAGAATGATGGGCTTTGGCAACATTCTTGTATCATTTGCATATCAGATCTTATTGGGGATAATATGTATGGAATTTCTTGAAAACCAGTGTAGTAATTTTATTCATGTGCACTATGCAAATAAAAACCTGATTATCAAAAGATAAATAGCCTCTATAAAAAACACAAAATTCCTTGTTTTGAAATTAATATTATGTAATTAACAGATATAAAATGTTTAATAAGAATTTCGTATCATATTAATTTAAAAGTATTCTATTTTGTACACACACATTTTTGTAAATTTTTCTAGAGTACAATCAAAAAGACACAATATTCACTTTTATAGTGGGGGTTGATTAGGACATTTTAGGAGTCAAGAAATGTCTGGAACAAAAATGAATTCTCAAGAAGAGACTATTGCAAACATTTTGATGTATTAATATTGAAGATCCTATGGTTGGGGTCGGTGCACTACACAATTTTCTAAAATCCGATCAAAAAGACACAAAAATTTGAATTCTTAAAATAGGTGGGGGATGATTAGGACATTTTAGGCGCAAAACTGAATCTTGCAGAGGAGACTGTTGCTTACATTTTGACATATTAATATTTAAGATCCCATGGTTGGAGTCTTAACACTGCTCAATTTTCTAAAATAGAAACAAGTATTATTATTAAGTATTTAAGTTCTCATAATTTATTTCTCATTAAAGTGGTACTTGATATAAGCAATTTTTCACTTTTGTGATTAATCATAATATTGATTTATTCAGGAATATTGTTTTTATTATTTATGCACACATTTGAAGTTATTAATAAGAAAGTTAAAATCATATTCATAAATGCTATATATTTTATCTTATTAATATTGAATTAAAATTTACTTAAAAACACGTTTATGTGGATGAAAAATTAAGAATTATAATATTAATTTTTAGTACATTTTAATTATGATGACAAAGTCTATAAGAATATTTAGAGTTAATTATTATTATTTTATCTGAAAAGAATACTCTCCTTTTTTCTCTAATTCAAAAAAAAAAACATTTTATGAAGTACATAGAAATAAACGTTCAAAAGAGTATCACTATTTTCATCATTCTTCTGTTTTGGAAATGAATTGATTTGAATTTATCTCAGAAAGTGAAACATACAATGCTCAATCTGTGCCTTGCATATATTTAAAATTTAAAAACTTACTCGGGAATTATAATAAATGGTTATGTAGAAAACTCTACCGCAAAGTAAGATATATCAAATGGATGGAAAATTACTTCGCTTTATTTCGTTCCGACACTTCCTTTTTAACTCCCTTGTACAGAACTAACACTTGAAATTCTTTTGAATATCATGAAGTATTCCATTAGAAATTTTCACAGGTTTCAAAATTTTTATGACATCACCAATAGGATTTGCGTCTTTCTAAATATGTTAAAATAAATATAAATCTTTACTTTTTTTCCATTGGCTGACTAATATATCTCTACAATACAAAAACAAAAAATTCAAGTAATCATAATTAGACTGATTGCTTGAATTTTTTGTACAATAAAAACTTTATACAATGATTGACAAGTTTTATTTATAAAACCCTTTCTTGTCACAGGTATAAATATTTCACAAAAAATAATACAAAAAAATTCACTTCACGAACAATTCCAAAGTATATACTGGAAGACAATTTTTATTTCATGTACCTCAATTTCATTTCAGTTCTAACTATGGCTACATTTTTAAAATACTGTTAGATTGATTGATAATAACATACAATCGTTTAGATCATAAAATATCAAATTATTCTTCAGCGAAATACCAACTCGCAGTATTGTCATTATTGTTAGGATGAAAAGACCAATTCAGCTTTGATTTTAAGATACCGCAGAGGTACACAAAACTCTCAGCGTAAAGTTATGGGAAACCATCAATGGATATATTATGACGGATCACAAAGCAAAGTATTGAATTCTATATATCTTGCGAGAATACATCTTATTATTAAAATCCAAAATAAAAAGCATCTTCCAGAATATTAAAAGAGTTATAACAAGACAAGTCTTTCCCAGCGTTACAACTGCAAATTGAGGGCAGTAATTCTTATATTTATTTATTAAATCTACATCTATAATTATGGCATATTATGCCAGTGACAATGAAAATAAAAATAATCATATAAGTTTATGGAGATACTTCTTGGCATACTACGTTATCATACTGTAAAAATTTAAAAGTCAATGAGAGTTCGTAAAATTAACACTGATAAAAATGAGTAAGCAAAATTTAACGTATCGAAAATTACAAAATTAAGAGCATTAAGAGCCTTTTTTTTGTTAATTTAATATTTTAGAAAAATGTATCAAAATTGTTTCCATTTTTTTTTTATCAAATGATACAAATTTGTAGTAATGAAGCTGCTAATTCAAAGGAAAAAAGAAACTAAGGAACACACAAATATGCACTAATCTGTTAATTTAATTGAATTTCTGATAAATGAGTTTCAAAATAATTTAAAATATACTATAAGGGTTACTAATGAAAATGATTCCTGCTTCAGTCTCTATAATAAAGATTAATCAGAAAATGATTTTACTTTAATAAAATAATATTTATTGAAATTTGATAAAATGAGTTATGAAACTAATAAAATCAAATTAAAGTAATCAGTCGATATTTTTTGTAGAAAAAATAAATTATAATTTTATTTTTAAATGGTTTTTCAGTAGCTTCTAAAATTGTATGTTAATTTTAAATTAGTAAAAAATTTTGGAATAGGAAGAAGACTATTTATTAAAATACTTTTCACACACACACACCACAAAACCATCGAGATTTCTTTTTCAGGAATCAGATTGGCTTAATAAACTTATATTGCTATAATTAATCTATGTTACATTCCTCATTAAGTTTTTGTACATCATTTAACTAAAAAAAATAATATATTAGAACATCATTTTTATATGACTTTTTCACTTTAATAAGGAATCATATTTATTTCACATCGCCACTGAAAACATATTTACAAGTACTATATTTTTCATCTGATGCTGTCAATACCTTAATTTTATAATGGTTTAATATGTTTACTTTTTGTTTTCCATTGTTATTGTTTTAATAAATATTGCCTAATATCCTCATTTAGTTATTAATATTCTATAAATGATTAAAAATTAAGAACAGAGAAGGAGAAATACGTAGTATTTTTCCTCTTATTGTGATTTTTCAAAATAAGAAAAAAAAATATGCCTGATTAGTTTAAAAATAAAACAAAATATTATTCAGTAATATTAATCACATCTTAAGTCTCAAATTATTTTATTTTTCCATGTTTATTTTAAGCTTTTAATCAAATAAAACATAGTTTAATTGCTATTCTATATTGCTATATATTATCCATTATTGATATATAATTGGTCATTACACTTTCTATGGTCTGAGGTCCCAAAATACTTCTTTTATTTAAAATACATATCAAGCTTTATGAAAATTTATAATATTGCTTTCTATACATTTTCTAGCTAACAGAGTTTTCTTATATATTAAAAGACGTTTTCCTTTTTTGGTAATTTAGCAATTATTCCATGTATAATGGAAGTTTTGAAATGATTTAAGTTTCAAAATGATATGTTTTTAAACTCAGACTTTGAAAAAATTAAAATTATGAAACTGACAAACGTAATTAAATTTTGCTTCAGAAATCAGAAGAACAAAAAAAAAATATTTTCTTTTACTTTGATATTTTGAAGAATAAAATGAATGCAGCTGATGTAAAAAAACGGATTTGAAGTGACTTTCAACACTTTGAAATGAAGTGATTAGCTGAGTGACTTTTAACTAATTAACTGATTTTTGAAATAAAAGGACAATTATTTAGAAGGAAATTTTTATGTTCTACATTAGATAAGATGGCATTTTCCATCATGATTAATGTTTGAAAAATTGAATATAACATGCTTTATAATTAAATAAACGTCATTTATTTGCTTGAAATATTTTACTTATATTTTGAATATTTGCAACCACAAAGGAATCACAAGACATTTATAACAATAAAAAAATCAAATCGAACTATATTATATGTTTAAATGTCAGGAAGTTTTTATTAGAAAAAATATTATTAATTTTAGTTAAATTATTTGACTGCATTTATCTTTCTCTGTATTATTGTTGATAACAGATGATTAATACCCATATAGATGATAACTATTCAGAAATATCCTATACAATATAATTACCAGAGACATTATCATTAATTAAGGATTGAATGTTTAATCCTTCGATAATCATAGTAAATCAGATTTTATTGAACTGGAATAGTATTTGATCAATTTTAGAATAAATAACATATATTAATAAATTCAAATAGATTTAAAATGTGAGATTTGTAACATGTTTTACTTAAAAAGACAGATATTTGAGACAATGCATATATTAGTTGGTTTATGCTAATGAAGTTAACAACCTCCCTCAATATAACATTTTTGAATGTTCTATCTCAAACAATTTTCTATATAGCAAAGTAATGCTCATATGATTCAAATGATGTTTCTAATTATAATTGATTTCCTTTACAATGGATAAAAATTAATTCCTTACTAGAAATTCAATTAGTATTACATCCGTACAATTTGCTTAAAAAATTAATTAAAGTATCTGGTGCTTATCACTAACTCAATAGAATTATCCTTTTATGTTAAAATCCAAGTAAGTATTTTTCAAAAATATTTTATGTTCATTGTTATATTTCAATTACATCAATGTAATTTTCACTTTGAATTATAACCAACTTTGAAGTAACAATTCTTCAACTTAAAACAACTTTGAGGTATCACCGACCTATTCATTCTGAAATATATTCATCAAAAATTTCTCAAATTCTATGTTCTTTCTATATAAATTATTATATATTTTGGTAAATTAATAAACACGCCCGCTGCTTTTTTACATTTCAAAAATTATTTTTTCAATTTAACAGTATATTATGCATAGAAGAATGCTAAGTTATATGCAAAAATTATGTATTTTCATGAAACACACAATATTTTTCAAACAAAAAATATAAACTTAAAAACAATACTTATACAGTTTTGTAAATGGTTTTATAATTTATCGTAAAAATGCATGAATTATTTGACTACTTACTCAGAAGCATTTTCCTTTAAATTGATGGGAAATAATTAAACTCATTTTAAAAGAAGCAGTTTTACTGCCTTATTGTTACACTTTTGCATCTTTCATAAAATATCTCAATACTTTGTGGAGGTATGAAATTGAAACATGATTCTTGAAATAAAAAAAAATTAAAAATTAAAAAGCAGTCATTAAATTAATAAAATCGTCTGTTATTCGCACTGAATAAATTATGCAAATATTTTAAAAGGATACTTTTAATTTACAATATGCATTTTGATTTATTATACAATACCTTAAAACTTATATTATTATAGTTTTTGTTAAAATAATGTCTTCGTACATAGTAGAAAGACTTAATAAAAAAGAAAAATTGTGGTTTATTGAGTAAAGATATGTTCACACTTTATCAATACGTGCCAATATGTATATATGTCAGTACTTATTAAAATATTCCTGTATTCGTCATATTTGGATGAAAATAATTGCTAGTGGGAGATGCATTGTAAAGTATTTATTACTAAAGAGGCAAAATGAATTTATCTTCTTTAAATATTAAGTGAAATATTTTATGAATTACTAGATTTATATAAAAATAAATATTTAAAAGCCGCATAACATGTGATGTGTAAATAATTAATTGCCAGGAAAAATTATGTTACAGTAACGTTTCAACATGATTGACTTCGATAAGTTTAAATTTGGTGATAAGACAGAGTACTCAACTTGTATTGCGCATGAACCATGTTCATTATATTTAATCTTACGATGGATATATAGATAACTATCCATATACTTATTTATATGTAATTACATATAAATAAAATTTAACTAAATTTATGCAATTTCAAATAAATACAGTATCTATTGCCATATTTATATAAACAAATTAATTTTTACTTTAAGCGTATTTTTTGAACTGCATATTTTTATTATTTTCATATATTATTCTAAACCTCATAATAAAATAGTTTGGCAAATTAACTTAAATAAACTATTCATAGACTGCTGTATAATTTACCAATAAATATTTAGTCATCTGTGATAAAAGTGATAATCACATGTTTTTTTACAATTGTTTGGATAACGAACAGTGATGCTTTCTTCTTTTCAGCTTGGAAAACACAGGGAAGTTCTTTCATGTATTTTGAATGGTTCTCCAAGAATTCATGCTGCAAAATAATTACCAATAATTAAGTTAACTAATATATTCGAATTAAAAATATTTAAATATTCATAAATTCATTTTGAAGAAAAATTTACATATATTTTATTAACATTTTTAATGCAAGCAATATAAATTTCCATTTTTTATAGATACAAAATTAACTTTACACAACATATCAGAAAATAATTTTATTGTATTTTTAACAAATAATTAATTTTAACTTTAGAGAATAATTAGTTAAATTTATAAATATTATTCTCTCTCTCTCTCTCAAATAATTTTCATTTTATTTTGCTCTTTATTCTTTTCTAAAATTTAATATTCGTTATACAATTTTTATCAAATGTCAAGTAAAAATAACTTTAAGAAGATAGAAAATTTGTGTGCTTTAAAAATATTAAATATTACACATATACTATTATCTTTTGATGATTAAAGTTTTCAAATATTTGAACAATTTTCTGTGAATTAAGTAACAGCTGTTACCGACGGATTTAGCTGAAAGACATAATTATCTTCTGTAGCATGGAAATATATTAGCTTTAAAGATTTTATGAGCCTTTTAAAGTTTTTCATATATAGATGTTTTTATATATAAAAAAGGGTAGAAAACATTGTTTTCTTAAATGTATTTTAAAATGTTCTTGTCACTAACACTCTTATATATTTTGGATGAAATAACAATTTAGATACTTTTAACTCCTATTCTAAAAGTAATAAAAGAGAGAATTCTAGGTATTTTTTTATTCAAATGCAAAATTGTTTTACCTTAATTTTAAATTGTCTTATTTGTTATATATTCCATATATTTATGCGTATTAATATTCCTGTCAATGTGAGCCTGTAATTACATTTTTAGGCTTACAAATCCATCTTCCCATATTTTATAAAATTTTGATTTGTTTGTATATAATTGAGGTCAAGTATTTTAATTACTTGTTTCTTTATTACGCACGACAATGATCATATTGTTAGAAAACATTGAATACATTTCGTATGCTTTTGAAATCATATGTTTTGAAAAATCAGTATTTCCATTTCCTATACTAAGAACAAGATTAAGCAAGATACAAAATAATTGTTATCAAAATTAAGGGGGATGGAGCAAGGGAAGTAAATAAATTTTGAAATTTATGAAACTTTTTTAAGAAATAACGCTTTTAAAAAGTGTTTATCAAATTCAAAAGGAAAATTTTCTCCAGTAAGAAGTTTACGAAATATGAGAAATTATTTCAAAGAAGCATTTTTGAGATAAATTTTATTATGTGTGCTAAGAGCACTGCCTTACAATAAAGATAGGATATTTGCAATGAAACAAAAATTATTTATTACGTTTGATGGAGACCAAATATTAAATGGCTGTAAAGTTTTCTGTAAGATCTTTGATTATTATTCTGGTTAATATTGTGGGAAGACCTAACAATAAGATTTATTAATTTTGAAATATCTAGATGCAATTTTAATGTTTCTAATGATTGTATGATTTTTATCTTCCTCAAATGTCAGCAAAATTCTGAACTGTCGGTACTAAACAAGAACGTGTAATATTGCCTGATGAAAGACAAGAAAAATAAACTTATTCTTTTGATTCTGACATGAAGTCATTGAAAACTACAAATGTTTCATTGATTTGTGTAATAACTTTAGAATATTTCATTATTTTGGAAAATAAAAGATGTGTGAAAAAATTGTCAGCCTCAAAGTCCATTTAAATGAATACGTTATAAAATCAGCACTAAAAATCTAAATATTACAATTTTCCATATGTAATCTTATTTTCTAGAATATAAGCCATATGTTTAATTATTAATTGAAACATGGTCTGTTCAATAATTTTAACATTAATTTGCTTAAAATAAATATTGTATTCAACCTAAGAACCTTAAAATTATAAAATCATGAATAAAATATACTGGAATTCATTACTCGAATTTAAATGGAGTATTCATAGTAAAGAAAAGATGAGAATCAAATACGATAGCCTATAGAAAGGGATATCTCGGATTGCAAGTAATTACTTTCGTACTGATTCCTCACCAAAACCATTCATTGCAAATTGTTTTCAATGTACTGTTAACGATGCTCACTTGTCAGTGTATATAGTTTTACCAATGCAGATTACTCTGAAATTCATTACATATACTACCAAAAGTGATAAGAAAAATAATTTCACTATATAGTATCTGCAATGGTTTTAACAAGACATTCTGAACTTTAACACTACGTAGTGGAGACAGCCTAACTGCTTAAGCTTATGTAAAGCATTTTAATATCTCGTAGGCTTTTGGAAGGGCATTCCAAATATGTTAAGCCATATTAAACTAATGCAAGAAAAAATAAATAATTCTCAAGCACCAACCCTTACAAATGTGTACGCAAAAGCAAAAACGAAACATCCAGCTCTCGTTGATCTCGGTGGCTGGGATTGCATCCGGGATATTTCAATCTGCAGAGAAGTATTCTTTCAATAGAAGCAGTGATATATTTTGGAATATTTGTAAGCTTCTAGTGATCGGTGTGACTTATTCATAATTTTGTTGACAGTATGCATTCGAAACTGCATACCTATTATTATTAATAGTTTAGAGTGTCATAAAGTAACTGTAATTTATGCTGAGTTATTTTTATAGGTATTTACAGTGATGGCATTTTGACATTTTGTGATTTTTTCTCTACATTTTACATGGAATTTCGGAAAAACTAATGAAAATCTATTTTCTGAAGATACTTATCATATGCATTTTTTGCAATGAAATATTTAAATTTTCATCCTCAATTTTTGTTCTTTCCCTGTTATAAAGTGTAATATAAATAAAAGTGATTCTGTACATGAAGTATATTTTTGCTTGGTAAGGTATGTGTTAGTTATCATGAACTATTTTATATGAATTTTAGAAACAAATTTTTTGAGTATAGAATTAATTATCTTTATTTTCAATAAATGTGCGAGACAATTTCATACATACGATTACGTTTATGTGAAATTAACGAAATAGTTGTGTGCATTAAATATTTGTGTATCAAAATAGAAAAACAGTATTTTAGTATAATATTATAAGTTTATTTCATTTTATCCTACAAAAATCTTAAATGGTAAAAGAACACTTCTAAGTATTTTTGGTTTACTATAAAATGAGTATTTTAACTTGCCTATTTTGTTATTAAAAACAAACTACTGCCTTAACTAGGATTTAAAATCAAAGCCTTACATGAAGTTTTTGAAGAATACAAAAATCCGTTACTTATTAAATTTAGGTAATTTATTTGAAATAATAAATCAATAATAAGTAAATAATCTAGATTTTTAGATTGTTTTCGAAAAGTAAAATATTTTAATTAACTGACTAGGTGATTTAATCCAAATATTTATCTTATTAATACTACTAAATACCGAAAATTTGAAATATTTTTTATTTACTAATTTTCCCTTAATAAAAATTTAACTTCATGTAAAAAAAAATATATGAATTACAAAGATCTTATTAAATATATTTTACTCGTATTCACCTTAAGTCCAGAGCTCCACCATGTGCAAAATCATCTCCGTCAAACATTTGACAGGACAATGAAGTACCGAAAGGATTACCAGCATTATTGAAAGTTTATATTTGCCATTAAATTTTATGTTTTTCCTAGTGTATATTAAATGAGTTTATCAAAACATGTTTTCCACCAAACAATGTGTTCCTGAGTCAGTTTTATATCCATTATTGCAAGGAATTTCTTGAAATGTCATGGTAAATTAGTATCTTTTACTTTCCTAATTGTATTTATAATATGATGAGGAGCTATTTTGCATAACAAATGCAACACAAAATTCCCAAAATTATTATTTTCCTTTATTTTAAGCCAGAACTGATAGATGATACTACTAATACTTAATTTGGACTTTGCCAAGATGTATAACTTTACGATTTGACAGTCTGCAATAAAGGAAGGTATGGTGAACTTTACTGATCATAGCTTATAGGAACCTGTAAGCATTTTCAGGTTTAAGCTATTGACAGCGAGAAACGTGCTCAAGGGAGAAATAGTATATCCCTAAAATCCATTAATTTTTGAGACAGTGCTCTTCAAGCACGATAAGTTACAGAGCACTCTTCGATTAACTGTCTTAGTGAAAATTTTCCCGGTGATTTAGAACATATTAGAAAAGCGAGTAGAAGATCAGGCCTTATGGCGCTTTTATTTATGGTAGCAAAGCTCACTGTAGTACATTAATTATTATATGTCCAATTAATTTTTGTTACAAAATGAAACCTTAATTAAAACAAACTTGAGTAATCTCATAAATCAATTCTTGTAGTGCATTTAATAGTAGCTGATTTTATTGGACACAGCTCTGTTTTCGAATAAAAGGAAATATTAGAGGAAATAAAATATGAAATCTTAGCATTGATGAATATACTTATTTTCGTTGTCCTAATGAAATTTTAATGACACTTAACTTACTCTCTAGTTATTCTCTTATCTCTCCTGTACTTTTAAGAAGTGATAGGTAATTCAATAAGTTTATTTTCCTTAATAATGAGATAAATGTAAGAAATCATAGTGTATTGCACACAAAATCCCAAAATGTAGGACCAAAATATTAACTGAGAATTGTGATTTTTTATTGTTGAGCTTTTATGGATACCGTTAATAGAATGGTTAAAATCATATATATATATATATATATATATATATATATATATATATATATATATATATATATATATATATATATATATATATATATATATATATATCTTAAATACCTACTGACTATATATCTACTGACTTCAGACTTCAAGTAGTAACTATATACCTAGGTCTCAACAACATTTGTTGCCATTGCGGAGGGCAGAAAAAATCTTCAATATATTTTGCAGTGCACATCTTATTTGAATCCCTAAAATAATAAAGAGCTTATAAAATAAAAAAACAATTTATGACATATGTCCGTGCGAATATAAGATAATAAACTAATATGATAATCTTTACAAATTATTTTTTAATGCAATTAAATACAGTATACATTACAAAATCAATATTTACTTTTTTAAATAACTGAGGACTTGAATAAAACTTTTGATGGAGGTTCTCATGTTCTAAAGATTGTAATTAATGTTAATTAATTTTTTTACAAATTGTGCATACATAATTTTTTTTTGAAGTTATGATATAGTAAAAGAAATATTTCAGCTTGGGTTAGTAAAATTTTTAAACATTTTAACTTACAATTAGATTTTAGGAGTATAAATTTATTAGTTTTTCCCTATGATCAATCAAATTAACATTATAAATCTCGAAAATTAAAAACGTTATTCTTAAAAAATTATAATTTATTTTACTGATGTACATTTTGCATCAAATTTTAAATAATTCATACCTTAAAAATAACATTTCCTGAAAAAAAATTTATTAAATTAAAACTAAAAATGATAATAAATTATAAAAAGAAAAATGTTACTTTCTCAGTAAGCATTAGTATTTTTAAAATAAATAAAAAAATTTTTTAAATCATATTTAACATAATTGTAAAGTTTAATTAAAAAACAACTTATGCATTTAACCAATATTTTAATCACTTATCAAGAGACTTTAAACATAAAAAAAATTAGGAGACTTTCATGGCATTTCTTTTAAATAAATTCCACAAATTCCATCTTTTTTTCCTTCTTTTTTCTTTCTTCGTTTCGCAGGATTCCTTTTTTAGTAAAATGGAATACTGCAAATTGTTTCTTAAAGTTAGATGAAATAGTCAAAGTATCTTTGCGAATTAAATTTTTCAAATGATGATCCACAGAAAAACTAAATCTATTCAAGGAATTAATATCAGTTTAGATATTCTCTGTCTTTAACAAAACGAGAAAACCACCAGTAAGAAACTTGTCTAATAAACATAGCTTAATGAAACATTTTTTAATTGTTTTAACCTAAAGCTATACACTGAATACCTGAAATAAATGGTACATAGTTTTATACAGATTTTTCAAAAATATACTCTGTTTTACATTTTTTTTAAATTTGATTCTTTTAATAAAATGTATCATTTTGTATATAACTCATTTCTTCTGCTTTGATTTATGCATGTAATAGAATGTAAATAAAAAAAAACTATGATCTACAATGATAGAATAAAAGGACGCTTAAAATAGAAAAGAAACTTATAAAATGCATTTAAAGCTAAAAAGACATGCATTGAAAATAATTAACTATACTAACTACTATACTAATTAACTATAATTAACTATATAACTATGATTTCTTATCAAATATATCTTGTTTTAATAAAAAAAACAAAATAGGGTATTGTACCACATATTATATTAATATATTTTGGAATCATTGGCATGGTAATCTTTTATGTACCGTGTTATTCTTTTTTATGTACAATAAAGTCGGTTAGAATTGTCTTCATAATTGAAGATGAAACCTTGTATCCGTAGTATTAAAATATGCTGTGATTCCTCACTTGAATAAAAGGAATGTCTCATTGTGATTTTAATTACTTTATTTAAAGTAAATGATTATATCGAGCATTTATCTTTATTAGAAATAAGGCTATATAAGAAAAGATTATTGAGATTTGAATATTCATTTTATTGAATTATTGAAAAAAATGCTAAATTTTTAAAACTTTCATCTTCGTATATTAAAGTATGGTATTTCTACATTTTATTGGCCGTAATGAAGATGCTTAAATTTTAACTGTTTCCAAAAAATCTTTTCATGTTCTATCATGAAAGAAGTAATTATGAAGCCATTCCAGTTTTACTTTCTTTATTTAAGTTTGCCTTAAATATGCGTACATATATACTCGCAATAATCACTCACACTTGTTAATATATGTCATCTATGCAGTTAAAGGTAGGGTAACTGTAATAAGTATAATAAGCTTCAGCTTTACCATTCACTTGAAATCGAAATTTTTTTATAGGTTTTTTGACCAATAAGGTAATTTGCTTAATGCTAAGTTATAATTTTATTTTACATTCCATTTATATTGCTCTTGAGCTATTAAAGAGGAAGCAATCATGATATGTTCCTTCCTTTTAGCTATTAAAATGAGACAATTTGGAAATATAACTAATGACTGTTCTTCTTTACCGTCAATTAACTTCATCTTAAGGAAAAGGAGAAAAATTGCCTTTTAAAAATATTGTAAAAATATTTTCAAGATAAATTAAAATATTTTCATTCTAGATTTTAATAATAAATTATGTTTTCTTTAAGTTTTTTCATCCTTTTTTGCAAATTAAATTTCATTCGTAATTTTTGTGTCCTCTTAAAATTTCATTTGATGTTTTAAATTAAACTTCATTTTTATAATGTAATTAGTTTTATGTTTAGCATATAAAAAATGTGCATATTGATTTTCATCATTTCTAAAACAATTAAAAATATATAAAATTCATAATAGAAGGAACATTAGTAGTTACCTTGCGCATTTGTTGCTTTTAATTACTTTCGTGTTATAACTTGTTGAAATGAGTAGATAGTTAAAGATATTAAACATACTACAATTAACTGCATTTTATTGCTATTAAATTAGTTTCTGAAATATAGATTTACCATAAAAATGTTGATTTAATAAAAAAAAAGAAATGAAAAACATTATCAAATATATAAAAATATCAATAAGTGGCCTTATTTATTAGTTGGTGTACAAAGATGTAGAGACAGAACAGCCGATTAAGCTTGTTATTTGGTCTTGATATTGCTTACTGAAACATTCATTTGGCTGCACTGAAAGACTTGGGAGGACAGAAATAAACAGCCAGTGAATATGACAATAGCATAACTTAACATAGCCTTTAGTAATCAAATATAAAGTCACCTATGAAACTTAGTTGCTATTTGATTAAATTTGGATGTTTAGTTTATTTTAAAAATATAGAATCATTGTGTATATTTACAGTTACAATGATCCATAAGTATAAAATCCTAGTTTGATATATTAATCGAGAATAAAATTGTTTCACACGAGATAGTTTCTAGTATAGAACCAAACCTGCAAAATAAGTGTAGATGTGTTTAAGGTCAGAAATAAAGTTATGAAAATTGATGCAAATAGATACAATTGTAGATACAAATTCATCAATACATATACACGCTCATTTTATATACTCAATATTTAATATTTAACTCGTAAGCTTTTGTAAAAGTTATTAAATTTTATTATTATTGAAGATAAAATAAAAGAAAGCAATATAAAAATAAAAATCTGAATTTTCATGTAGATATATCTTTTTTATTCAAAAGTTTGTAAAATAAAGTAAACAAATATAAAATAGTTCCTAAAAAGTTTTTCATTTTTTTTCAATACATTTGAGAATAAAAATCAATCATGTCAGATAACTGTCAATAATTAATAGATCTATTTGTAATAAAACTTATGAAACAATATTTGAAATTTGACAAACTCATATTAAAAGTAGTATGGAATATTTGTATTTGAAAGTTTGAAAAATGCCTTAAAAATACAGCTCATCGTTAATTAAATCTTATAAAACAAGACGTCTTGAACCCATATCTTACCTAACTAATTTTGTCTCTAAAATATCCATTTAAAGTTGTTATTTAAGTGACTTTTATTCATACGATTGACATGCAGTATTTAACTGCCATTCTGTATTTAACAGAAGCACTGACATGTGTCTGAAATTCAATTCAGCCTTTATATCGTGAACATAATTCAGCTTTTCCTTATTATTAAACCCCAGAATTATTTATTTCCTCTTCTTAAAAATGACATGTCTCAATAATAGCAAGATGTGAAAAAAAGGGAAAAGAGACACGAATTCATAAAAAATAAAAACAGATTTTATGCTCAAAATAAGGTGATAGAGTTTGTCAACTGTCTCAGCAAATTTGACCAAGTATTTTTCATGAATTGTTAATTTGCTTTTCTTAAAATAAATAATGTCATGAAAAGATTACAGTTTTTAAAATAGGAATCTTTATTTTTGGTTATTAAATAATATTAAGAAATATTTTCTATAAATTTGCATTAATATTTTTTCTTAAAGCTTATTAAAATAATTTGATATATTTATTTCATATAAATATAAATAATAATTCTTTTTATAATTACTTTCTTTCTTTTTAATAATTATTTTTTCTTAATTAACGTCATTATTCTAATTTAATTTTGATCATTATAAGATTTCTTTAAACTGTTTTGTCCATTTGAAGACAAATATTTGTTACATCGCTTATTAAATTTTCGCAATGTATCTAAAAGTTTCGGTGTATCACAGTTTCTAAAAAACAAAGTATTTTCCTTAGTCTCTACATGAAGTAAGATAATTTTAAATGATAAACAAGAACAAAAAAAGAAAACTAACCCACCATATAAAAACGAAAAGAATAAATATTAATAACTGATGTTTATCCTTAAAGACGTTTTTGGAAATCATAGCAAATTTCTAAATTTTATAAACTTTTTTCTCATTTATAAGTTTGCCTTTTTCTGCAAAATAATTATAAAAAAATTGTGTAGTAAAAATTAGAACAGTTATGGTTTTTGTTATAGATTAATATTACATAAATAGTTAGAAAAATTTTCCGAAAATATTCTCTTGTCAAGGTAAGGCCTGATATATTTTCTTTTTTATAACATTTTAGTGCATTTAATCTGATATCTATATTTACAATACATTTACTTAATGTATGACATGAATAACATGTGTTGTAAAAGTAGGTTAATCACTTTAACTAATGTACTTTATTTTATCTAGAAGATATGAAAAACAAGATTTAATGCTACATCGTTTTTTTTTACTCTAAATCCATTTTAAGCTTAAATAGCTTTCATCGCTAATACACTTCATTTAAACTGCATGATATTTAGCACTGAATAAAAATCTGAACAACACAGACAAACGTATCCTAATTATTATGAAATCCTCCCCCCTTATCATATATTAAAATGTCATCGTCACCTGTTTGCATTAACTTAATCAATTTGCTAGAAAATTACGAGACTACAAATATCAAATGAGCAGTTGCAATATAAGTATCAAATTATATAGTCAGGCCATTTCCGAGTTTTTTAAATTCATTTTATATTGTTTTGCTTTTCTAGAAATTTTAAAAATTAAATTTGCTGAAAAATAAATTTCTTCTTGTGTTCATTTTATAAACAATCAAATTCTCAAAGCATAGAGATTAAAAAATATTATTCTAAATATTTCTTTATTATATTGTTTTCATGTTTAAGAAATATTATTCTAAATATTTCTTAAACATGAAAACAATATAAATTAAAAAACGTTTATATTATTCATATATTTTGTTTTCAATACATTTGTGCGGTATACATCTTCTAAATTAGTAAAAAAAATAATGTTTTTTATGAAATTATTTATTTAAATTAATTCTCCTTTATTAATGAATGTTTTTATGTTATGATGTCTTTCTGTAAAGAAACATTGGCAATTCTTTATTCATACAGACGGCGTGGATGGTATGTCAAATTTATTTTTTTAAGTATTTTTTACATTTACTGGTATTTAAGTTAAGATTACAAATATAAAATACAATATCTAAACAAAATGGGCTTAATGCATAAACATTTGGTACGCATATTATACTCAAAGGCAGAAAATAGTAAAAAAATGCAAAACAAAAAATGTTTTCTTAAATAAAAAACAAAAAAATATGTTGAAATAGAATTCTCTGACTTTCTGAAGTTCATCAAATACATCAAATAAATAATTTTAAGGAAATAAATGAGTGATTTAATTTACACTTTTCTTTGTTATGATAAATTACAATGTACATATAAATATATTTTTCTATATAGATAAAAAATGTATTCAGTATTTCTAAAAAAAAGATGAAATAACTTATTTTAATACAAATAAAATTCACTTTTATTCAAAAACAAGGAAAACTAACTGTTATATAATAACTATATAATTCAAATAATTTTAAAGTCAAAATATTTCTTGGCAGTGACAAATCTGTTTTGTAACGTTTTCAGTATATCAATTTTTTATACTGTCTTAACATAATAAAATATTTAATAATTTTTATCACAATTTCTTAAAATATTTTATTATATATATATATATATATATATATATATATATATATATATATATATATATATATATATATATATATATCCATATTTGTTATTGCTTTAAATTTTATTAATACACTTTTATTTATGAAAATGTTCACTAAAATTTACAAAATAAAATATTACATAATATTAATGTATTTTCCAAAGATAAGGTCTTCGGGCATAAATGGCAGGAATTTCATAGTTTGAATATCTAAACAAATATTGGCTTTTATTTTCTGTGAATTTTAAAAAATCTTATGTATATAAAACGGAAAAAACTCAAAATATATATAATTCGTTTGTGGGTAAGAGAAAACCAAAAATTAAAACATTTAGATATGAAAATTTTATTTTTAAGTACGCATTTCAAAGGTTCATATAAATGACATAAATGACTACCATGTGTAATGGAATTATATTTTTTGCAATACAGACAATTAATTTAATATGTGAATTTCTTTTTTATTCAAATAAAAGTATGCGTTTTTTGATCACGTTATGCATTTATTATAACATTATTTTTCTTTCTATATTAACAACATTTCTGAAACTTTCGATGTGGAAAGCAAAGAGAATCGTGTTTTAAAAATTCTTGGGAATTCAATTTCGTATTTTAAAGTTAGCCATTTAAATTTGCTTAACAAGTGAAATATATTCTTTCAATTAATTTTTAAATTTTATTTAATTAATATTAATTGTGCCATAAGAAGTAGATTTTATAAATTATAAGGAAATAGAAGAAGAACATACACACTTTAAACAAAATATCTTTCACATACTACTAAATTTAATTGAATTTAGTTTACTGATTGCACTGGTGTAGTGTCTTAAAATGGAATTAAATTGAAGTATCTTTTTGATATGATTTTATTCTATAGTAAAATGCGTAAATATAACAAATTAAACCTCTTATTATTAGATTATAAAGCCTGAGTTTATTATCATATGTGTATTACATGCATTTTTCCTTCAAAGTATTGTAGAATTTCAAATTTTTAAGCTTACTTTTAAAAAAGGATTTTTTACTCAAATCTTACAAAAGCTGTAAAGACATTAGAAGAGACTTCAAAACGAAGGACAGGTCCAAGGATTGAACTTCGGACCTATGCCTTGGTAGAGTTAAACGCTGTCAATAAGCCGTTTACAGCTTATAATAGGTCGAGACAGGGAAATTCAAGGCTGGATTTAATAACATCTGGTAATAAAAATAATCACATGTAACTAAATAATGTAAGATAGAAGTATTGTACAGGAACAAATACTAGAATGCATTGCATAAACTCAAGAAAATCTCTCTAACTGAATATTTTAAATATCTTTTTTTAATTATTGTAGGAAGTATTTGAAATTCCATGTGGTAATCAGATTAGACAATTATTAAATACTTTAAAGTGACATTCCGGGAAATTTAATACAGTTCTGGAAATGAAGCATTTTTAGTACCATAATTTGCATTTGCGTGTGAATCATGGTTATAACTATAAGTTTTCAACACAATTAAATGGTTAAACTCTATAATTAAACATGAATAAATATTTTATCAATTAATTATAATATCTTATTTAAAATACCATATGTGTTTCTTAAAAGTCGCTCTATTTTATGAACACTTAATTATTTTATTCCATTAACTTATAAATTATTTCCTTAATCAGAATTTTTATAAGATACGTTAAATATAAAATAAGAAAACAAGAGAATTTTCATATTACATATCTTACCTAACTTTTAGTTCCCTCTACATTTTAGTTTCTGCTATGTTAATAGCAATACAGTTACATAAAAAGTAACGAATTGATTAAATTTGTTTTTTGTAATCTAGATGCAATTATTTTTATGTTTGTACATTACAAAAATTATTTTGTTTGAGATTTTTCGAAAGTACAATTTATATACTCAATAATTATACTAAATTGATTTAAAATTATTAAATTATAATATAATAGAAAATGTATTTTACGTAATTGATGATTTAATGCATTTTGTAACTCATTAGTACCGGCTGTTACGTTCATACTAAGTAGTTAAAATCACAATCGATGACCACAATAAAACTCATTACACCTTTTTCATGCTCACTCACAAGCATTAGTTGTGAATATTTTATAGCTTATTAGCTTTAAATAGTTTATAACTAAATGCAACTTAATTGCTCAGTGATTAGCATGATAGATGAAATGTGTTTCAAATCTTTTAAACATACATTTTAGATTACCTAAATAAAAAAGGTTTCTTCATAAATAAATTTCTCATAAATGAGAGTACAAAAATATCTCTAATTAAATGTGAGTGAAGGTGCCTGAAAATCAGCATTCATTTTCTGTTGTTAAACAATGGTTGACTTTCGACCTCCAAAAGTTTGACTCAATCTGACAACTCTAGCAAAATCAGCTATTACGTGAAAAAAAATCGGTGTATACTTTTTCTTAAAAAATGCCCTATGATAAGACATAAAATTTAATAATGAGTAAAAAACTTTTTTTTTACTTCACGTATAACCATTGTGCAAATTAAATGGGTATCGAAAAGAAATAAGCTTGATGGAATAGAAAAACAAAACTATATATGCAAACTTTCCATTTCTGTGGTGAAGATTAAAGCATCAAAACAAGCGTTAATATCACAGTTACCTTTTCAGATAAACAGACATTACTACTTAATTTGTAAGCAGAATATATGATTGAATGGGAAAATACATTTAATGAGGTAACTTAGAGCTGCCAAAGCTGTTTCTTGGCTTCCATTGTATTTCCCTTACTACTTCGCAGCAGTGATCCACACAAATGAAAGACATTATAAGGTATTTCAAAGTTCAACACAAGTTTACCACAAGAAAGTCTATTCATAGATAACCCGCTATAACTGCATGTTAAAAGGAAGGAATTTTGAAAAAGTCAAGCAATCCATATTAACAGATGCACCTAGAAGAAACGAATGCTCACACCTTACCTTATTAATGAATAGTACTTGAGTTAGAATCTGTAGATTTCCACTTGAAAGAACGTGACTGAACCAAGGTGTGATCTAAAACTTAGTCTTTTATATTTCCTATGTGAACACTTTAAATCACTAGTGTATCCAATATCTGTACAGATAAAAGAGTATTTCATTTTCCTTATATTCTTGGCTACATCACATACACCTATACAGCCGATACCTTTCAGCGACTTCGGTAAACATTACTCAGTGGTCATGTGATTTATATTGATAATTTCGAGCATATAGTGTAATTAATTTTCATCTCCCAATCTTTCTCAAATTGTTATTAACTTTCCTGTTTCACCCGATGTCACTGCTTCATAATAATTTAATGATTTTCTCCCTTTAGCTTGGAGGGTAACTCTCTTAACTCTCTCTCTTTATATATATATATATATATATATATATATATATATATATATATATATATATATATATATATATATATATATATATATGCTTAAGCATGTATATTAAAAAGCATAAGAGAAAAAGTTCACATTAATTGAAAGGATAAGGGCAATGTTACATTTTTATTATTGTACTACGTATTATTTAGAAAAATATACTTTAATTTTATGGCTCTTTTACAGTTACCTTTTTCTCAAAGTTTCAATTATTTCAGAAACACACATCACTCAACCCTATAAGGAAAAGTGTCTTACCTTTTGAATCAAATTTTCAGTTGTATCGATAGTTTATATATTTCATAATAAAAGTATAGTAACTACTCCCGATTTTTTTGGTTTTACACAAATGCTTATAAGTATTATCTATTGTAATATGTTATGTTTTCAGAATTAGATTTAATTTATTTTTGTTGTCTTTTTAATATTTGTCTTTTTAACGGTTGGAAAATCAAAATCGTTATAAAATAAGCAATCATATTCATTTTAAGTGCTATATATATTTTTACTCTTTAATATAAGACTAACTGAATTTGCAGTTCAGAATGTTAAGTTATCATCATTTCTATTCAAATTTATCAACGCATTTATCAGCTAAACAGCATTCCTTTAAACATAACTTATTAATTTCTTTGAAAAATATGTTTCAGTTAAATAAAGTATATTTAATTAATAAATAAGAACTTAACATTTTTTCCATTAGATAATACTGATTAAAGATATTTTCTCATTTGCTATGAAATATATACTACTATATTCTGTTAATAAGATTTCACTTTTTAAAATTAAATTCTTGTTATACTTACACAGATTGCTTTAAGAAGAAAATGACCTTAATTGGTATAAACATGCTAAAACTATTAAATTTGTTTGCGTAATACTGGCAAAAATTTCAGAAAAATATACTTACCATTTTCTGATTTCTCAGAAATTCAACTATTTATAAAACATTCATAAAATACAAACATTTATGAGCAATGCTGTAAGACTGTTAAAATGTAAATTTATAGTGTATAAACAAAACTAAATTTGAGACTTTTTTAAAAAATCTGTCGTGTTGATGAATTTTAAATAACTTCACACTTTTTTCCTACAGTTTGAGGTATCGCAATTTATGATTTACCAGCTCAGTTTTCTATTTTTGTAAAATGCTCATAATATAAATAATAACGTAATTTTAGTTCAAAACAAAGATTCACAACAGCAGATATATAAAAATAAATTACTGTTTCTAAAAATAAAGCAGCTTTAAGATATTTACCCAATATTTCAAACCTCTGTTACTTGAAGTTTGTGAAATTATGCTCTCCCTACCTTCTCACTCTAAGTTCCTTTTATATTATGTAATATAGCTACAAAATAATATTTTTAAGTTTGTAATCAATAAGCTATTTTAGAATTCAAAGGAAAAAAGAAAAGTAGACAAATAATTTTTAACGTTTTTAAATAATTGCACAGTGTGTTTATTTGTTTAATATTTATACCATATAGTTGTTCATCTCTCAAATTGTGAGTTTCATACCTTTAATTTGAGTCTCAACTAATACTGAAATATTTTTCATAATTTAAATTTAACATTAATTTTTGATACTTTATTTTCCCTTTTGCTCTAAATTATTCAATTTTCTTTTATTATTGAAAAGTTTTCATAAGAGATCGTATTTACTTTTATGATTCCCCCATACTAATTTATTTGTAATTTCATTGAATCTCATTTATTTCCATCTTAATCTCTCCAGTTTTTTTGACTTTGACATTATTTTAGAATGTTTGATTAAACTCTAAGAGACACTATTATTAGTACAAAATAATTACATTACAGTGCTCTTAGTTAGCATATATATATATATATTTATATTTATTATTATTAAGTTTATAGCATTTTTGATATAACTTACTAGTTGGTGCGCATACTCAGTAAATGTTTAATATTTATTTATATATATGGGAAAGAAGTGCATTGTTATATTTAAAAAATCCATAAATCAGAAGAATAATTTAAGTTACTTGAAATTAGGTATAGTTAATGTCTAACAAATAATAGAATAAGCAATTTTCATTAATTAGGATTACATATATTATATTATATTACTTATATATGAGAGCAATTTTTCCAAGTCTTAAAAATGATACTTTAAAGAGAATCCACAAATTTGGACATTAAAATTGCTACACCTAGAATTCTACAGGATATACACGTGAAAGTATTACAAAAATAAGATGGTATGTTACAAAACTTATAAGCGTTTCATCGTATTCATGTAAAACAGGATATAGTAACAGTAATTACAATGTTTTTAAATATAGGAAGTTTATAAAGCAAGTTTTTCATAACGAAATTGCATTGAAACATTGTTACTATTAGAAAACATTTGGAACACCAATTGAAAGAAAAAATATATTTAACAAGACTTTGAATTTAGTAGAAGTCGAGTAATAGTCTCCCCAAATTTCTGTTTATTGTTTCATAGTATTATTGTTCACTTTGTTTGACATTCCATACCTGGCTTCAGAATATGGAATCAATGATTTCTTGAAGATCCTAGCAAATATTGTATTTGAGCACCGTGAAACACTCCCGCTAACACCATCACTCTAGAAATGAGATATTTTAGCTGCATGGTGTTGATGGATAGTATAACTTTGTTGCAAGACCAGATGAAAGAAATGGTGTCATTTGCAAGACAGCATATATCTGCATGAGCAGTTCGACGTTTGAAGCAATATCTACAGACAGCTTGACAGCAATGGCTTCAATATCTTTAATATTATATCACAAACAAAAGCGCATTCATTTATAGAATCAACGACAAACTTGGTTGTAGAAATAAAAGTACATGGGATTTCCTGATGAATACGTTTCCGCTAGGAGAATTATGGTAATCATATTCATATTTGGTGGCCTAATTTAATATAATTCATTCAAAATCATTAAACTTTTTCATCTCCTGAAGTGATGATTTATCACAATGAAAGGACTGTGAGAAGTTGCCGTTACATATTTATTGCAATTTTAGGCTTTAAAAGTCTCCACTACAGACTGGCCTGATAAAATTACAAAAGATACATGTTATTTTCTTTATCATAAATAACCATCCATCCAACCCAAGGAAAAAAGTTCCTTGGGATAAAAGAACTGCAATAAACTTTAACGGCAACACTGTAGTTTTTATGTCCTTCATAAACTTTTACATCGATTCAATTTTAGTTATGTATGGCATTTGCCTCATTGTATAACTATTTTTATGAATTTCCTTTTCTTTACATTAAAAACCACATACCGAAGTAATTGCTATTTAGTTCACAGTAACAATAAGAATATCTGTTTTCTCCTGCTCCTTTATGTTGTTTATACTAGGACATAGGATCTAGGCAATTCTTTCTATTCGAGCCTTGCAAAACTTTGTGTTTTAGCAGGATAATAAATGATCATGTATTTCTGGTATTTTAAAGATCTTCTTTTAAGAATAATATGCTCAGATTTTGTCTTTGAAAGCACATACTTCAGATCTCTGATCAATAGAAGATATCTGGTTATTGGTTGCTGAATGACTGAAGCTTCACTGTATACCAGCTATTACATTCCATGAACTGTGGCCGGTTATTGAAGCTTCATAAATTGTGATATGAACCTGTGTATATTATTCAATTTACGTTTGTCAATTTCTATCTCCAAAGTCGTAGTTATTTTTTTAAAAACGGTTGCCTCGGCATCGATTTCTCTAAATGTATGCTTTAAAATTTCTTTATCGTTATTTTTGGCATACTGTATATCTGCAGCAATTTTAATAGTCAGTACTTAAGTTTTCAAAAATCACCGAATTAAACTTTGCTTTTTAAACAAAAAGTTAATATTATATCAATTCATTGCAACATTTAATAAATATCTAATAGTATGACTATGTTTAGGACTAAATTTCTCTCTTGTAATTTTTAAAATAATAACTTACACCCCTTAGTCACCTATTGAAATTTTTCCAGAACAATACCTTCTGAAACAGTGAAATAGAATGAAAATACCTAATACACGGAATGATGCACAGAGAGATATTCCTTAATACACAAAAAGATTTTTTGTCTTTAATCGGACAGAGCAAATTTTTATTTCTTAGGAAAAGATAAATTAATTCAGTTAATGTTGTATGCAATTTTATTTTTGATTACAGAATATAAATATATCTACTTATTAAAGAATATTTAAAATAGTTTATAACTCACTTTCACAAATATTTACATCATACAATTTAAATTTGTATAAACATATTTTTGATGTAAATATATATATCAATAGAAGAATTCTAAAAATTATAAAAAAAAATTATCTAGAACTTTATGATGTAACAATAATAAATAAAAATCAATTTTTGGCACTATTGCTCATAAAAATGTACGTTTATTTTTTTTATTAAAATTCATTATTCATAAAATTCTTTTTTTTTTAATTTGAATAGTTTATGATTCAAAACTACTTAAAGTATCATCTCTAACATCACTAAAAATTTATATTTAATGTGTACATAGAATTTAATATAATTTCAAAAATTAAATTCAATTAAATAAAACATCAATAGCCTCACATAAAGCATATAATTTAATTTTTTTTAAATTAGTTTAAGTGTACAGCTTGAATTAGAAATCTTGACACCTATCTGAGATTCAATCTTTTTGTTACATTTGGTTAAATCTCTCTCTTTAGTTTAAAGAAAATTTAAGTATTTCCCACCAACATTATATATTTTCTATATGAGTTTATTGCATATATAATATTTTTTTCTTAAGCAATTTTGCTAAAGTGTTTAGTGTATATTCATAACATGAGATAAAGATGCTAAACAGCCTTTAGTTTAAAAAAATCTTTGCTTTGTATTGATTCTGAATATTCAAGCATTTTATCGTTTGTATCATAAAAAAATAATCAATAGCAAAAATTTAAATAGCTTAAAAAAATTTGATTCGACAATTTTTTTTGTTTTAAGATATTTTAGCCATAGTTTGAGGCACATTAATTATATGATATTCCAAAATTAGAAGTGTGTACTATATATATATATATATATATATATATATATAAGATAAAATATGAAAAATATGAAATTGGAAAAACAGTGAAATATAAATAAAATAAAACATGAAAAATATGGAAAAGCACTGAAATATATGAAACAGATGAAAAGAAGAATACATAGAATACATGCTCGAAGGACAAATATCTAAAGATCTTCGAGCAATTCCCCCAAAGAGTGTTCGTATTCAAAGAACCTAGGTTAAAACATTTGAATAAATATAAATGAAGAAAATTAGAAATACCTATAAATTAAACACAAATGCAATTAGAGATACTCATATAAATGAAACATACATACAGTAAAAATTTAAATACATAAAGCCAAAGTCAGCAAATCAGATGGGATTTATACATGAAAATAGTATGAAAGTTGCCAAAAGTAATTTTAAAATTATAGTAAAGAAGTGTTGCCAGTTGTAATTAGATTAAATTTAAAATATAAATGTAGGTGTTTTAAGGATTCTTGTAATAACTTCAATGCTTGGGTGGCCCTTATGTAGTTATAAAAACTACGCATTACTTCAATCTTACAAGCGATTCCCTACTTCCTACATATTTTAAAATAAAATTAATTGGAATATTATTATTTTTTAAGTGATCTATCAGTCGTTTAATTTGATTTTTAGTAGATTCATGGTTGTTGCAAATATTATAAATGCGATTAAGTTCATTAATTATAACGTTTCTGTATATTTTTAAAGAAATATTTGAGTTCCAGGAAATTAACTTATTAACATGAAAATTAAATTGAATTGATATATATATTCAATATTTCACAAATTCTTTTTGAGAGTAAATATCTAAATCAAATTTATTACACGAAATGATTAAACAATTGAAAATTAATTTTAAGCAAATATTTCCAATTATTGCATATGATATGAATCCAATCCTAAATATTTTTTAAATATAATCTCATTTGTTGAAATGTATTTATTATTATGTGAAAATATTCTAAGTAATTTATTTCCTTAAAGAAGTTAAATTGTTTTTATGAATAAAATAAATAACTGTTAACTCGTAATTTAATTAACTGAATCTTTTTTATTTGTCTTGCATATATAATATCGTACATTAACTGAATGAAGCTTTAAACAATATATAATGAAACTCACATAAGAATGAAACAAATATTTGTGTAAGATTTCCAACAACATGTATGAAGAATTTCAATAGTTGTTTCATAAAATCTTAAATATTGTTTTCAAAAAGCAATATTACATCATTTGATTAATAATCTTATTGCTTACGTAAAATAAATTTTAAGATCGATAGTTATTAATATTTTAAATAAAATTTATCTATAAAATTTTGCTCTTTTAAAAATTAAAAATACAATATTTTTTAACAGTATTGTGAGAAATATTAATTAAACAATCAAAATTACGGTTTAGTTATAGAACATATAATAATGTCACTATAAAAATGCTTGAAAAAATCAATGTTAATATTTTAAGACAAGTATCTGTTACAATCTTATACAGTTAATCTCGTATACTTTTCACTTTGTTTTATGTTACTTTATACAATCATTCATTAGTAAATAAAAAATCGTTGATGCATTAATTGAGTTTATATAACTCAGTTTTCCTTTATATAATGATATGTCATTAAATGTATCAAATAGAGATGTTCATTAGCATTTCTTATATCAAGCAAATTATACACAAGTATGAAAAATATATTAAAAGTCATGCATTTAATATGTAGTATATGATTTCCCCTCCTTATAAATTGTTTCGTCCTTATGACATAAAATTTTCAGACAATAATTTATTTAAATTAAATTATTGTCTGAAAATATCTATTTTATTTTTAAATCAATATGTCATTTGCATATGTTAATAGTAAATAAGAAAACAATGACATTAATAAATATGCCGATTTGTTCATTCATTAATTTGATTAAATTGAATAATTATGAAACACTACCATAACATTAAATCAAGATTTTATAATGTGCGTGTAAAGAATCTAACAAATCTAAAACAACTGAATTTGCATTTAGTTTAATTGTCATTGAAATCATGAATATTGATTAGTAAGTTCTTGAACATTGGTAAGTTCTTAATGATCTTTTTTTTAATTTAACGTGTTTAAATGAATAATTGAGTGCACATTAACATTGTAATTAACTCTAAGTGGTCTCTGTAAATGAAAATTTGTATTTTTGAGATAGTGTTGCTGTCTTTTCTCTATTTTAAGCATTTAAGTGTTTTACATTGCATTTGACAATAAATAACATAAGTTTATGTATATATATGTATAATATATATATATATACATATATATGTGTATATATATATATATATATATATAATATATATATATATATGATATATATATATATATATATATATATATATATATATATATATATATATATATATATATATATATATATATATATATATATGTATGTATGTATGTATATATAATTAAGGCAGCCTGTTAGTTTAATTTATATCAAATGCAAGAAGGTTAAAAATAAAAATAAATAAAATGAGTGTTTTTAATATCGCAGAATATCAAAACTTATGAAAATATATTCTGGTCATAAAATTTATGAATATTAATATATCATAATGCATGTATTAATATCCATGCAATATAACAACTGCTGAAGAAATAACTTACTATGACAATGCAATTTCCGAATCATTTGAACACTTATACTCGGAAATGACGGTCACGGATTGAGGCTAGTGAAAATTAACTAAGCCTAAATTCAGTGATAAATGTTGCTTGAACCCTCATTGTCCTTTGATATCCCAAGAAATAGTTGCCAGCAAAATTTAGAATATGATAGAATTATTTCGAATAGCTGATTTGGAATTTAGGATTCTCAATATATAAGAAATATATCTATCATTTTGTTTTTACTATGAAAATATAGAAATTGAATATATATTTTTACCATAATTTTTTTTTAATTTACTTTAGCAAGATTTGTTTTCAGTTTCAAATAATTTTCTCATTTAATTATTTCTTCATATCGATAATTATACACATATTAATATACAAATTAAAAAATTCATTATTTTCGATTTTTTATTTATTATTCAATCTTTATATATATATATATATATATATATATATATATATATATATATATATATATATATATATATATATATATATATATATATATATATATATATATATATATATATATATATATATATATATATATATATATATATATATAAATTATTATGTAAAATAAATAAGCAAAACAAAGTAAAATGCTCAAATATTTTATATTTTAGTAATAAGCAAAGAGTGCCATTTTTCTGTTTTAGAATATTGATATAATTGGGTTTTTACTGCCTTACATAAAAAAAAGCTGAAATATAAAACAGTAATTAAATCAGATAACAGTAGTTTCGCAGGCATATGTATAGTAAGTTTAATTCTAATTATGTTACACAGCTCTACTAAGCACAAAATATACAGAAATTATAATTATACGATTGCTAGCATAGCTCCGCATTAAAACGTAGATCAAACATCATTGAATTAATTCAAATTAATCAAAGATTGCAGATTTTGCCGGTTGCTAGTTCCTCAATTGTTTTTTTTTTTTGTGGTTTGTTTAAAATAACGATCAATTATGTCTCGTAGAAAAAAGCGATTATTTTCCGTCAGAGGAAGGATAGTGGTCTACCGAGGTTGCGGATTATCTTTCAGGAAATTTGGTAGTCATGCTGGATGAAACCAAAGGACTGTAATGCTGATATATGATCGTTGGATGCAGGAGAGTACGGTGGACAGACGTATTTGATTGCATCCACCTCAGTGTTGAACTTTACATGATGAAAGGCAAATCGTGAGCATCGCAGTGATGGATTGCTCAGCCACATCACGAACCATAGCACAGCATATTTGGTCAGTAACACTTCATCCAATGTCTGCGCGTACCCTTTACAGCAGAGTGATCTGTCCGCAAGACGTCCATTGTTTCATCTACTCTTGACGCGGATACCTCTCCGACACCAATGCTGCGATGAAAGAAGAAAATAGACGACAGAAAAGAATAAAATTATCTTTACTGACGAGTCATGCTTCTGTCTGCAGCATTACGATTTTCGCATTCGAGTCAGGAAACACCGTGAAGAGAGGATGCTGAACAGCTTCGTTATGCACCACAACACTGGTCCTGCAACGGGAATTACGATATGGGGTGGTATTGGATATTACTCTCGCACTCCTCTTGTATGCATTGCCGGTATTTTAAGCAGCTAGCGCTACATCTCCGAGGTGTTGAAACCAGTTGTCCTGCCTTACCTACAAAGCAACAGGATTGTGTTCAACAGGATTATTTCAACAGGATAATGTTTGACCTCACGTGTCGTTCTTTCTGAAAGGGATCTTCGTAAATCGCCAGATGGAATTGCTTCCTTAGCCGGCTCACTTTTCGCATGCTTCACAGATAGAAAACATGTGGTACATGGTTACTCACAATGATTGACCAATTTTATGGCCCCGGCTGCCACGCCAGGTCAACTTCGGCAATGTGTAGAAGTTGCTTAGCCAGCGGTATCCCAAGAACACATCCAACGTCTCTTTGAATCAATGCTGATGTATGCTTGTGGTTGCAGTGATATCCAACAACGGTGGCTACTCTGGCAACTGATTTTGGCTGGAACCAGACTTCTCAGAAGCATAAAAATTTAATTATTTTAATAATTGATCAACATGTTACCTACAAAATAAATAAATAAATTTTGTTATGATAACTCTTGTCTTTCTTGGTGTTGCAATTGGGTGGCCAGGATTATATGAGTTTGTGTTTATATATATATATATATATATATATATATATATATATATATATATATATATATATATATATAATATATAAATATATATATATATATATATTATATACATGTATGTATGTATGTATGTATGAAGAAGAAAAGGGAAATGTGGAAAAATTCACATTTATTTATGTAAAGATTAATTTTTATTTACAGACCTATTTTCATTCTCGTTGGAATATGTTCTCAAAATCTATTATTCAAATTATGATTAAATCAATTCAAAATGCATCTTTTTTTCAAAAATACTTGATATATTATCATGCTAAAAATATTACCTCTCGTTTCACTGATATATTCTACTTACAAATAAATGATATTATCTTATCAGAAAATTGTGGATATTCCAATACTTTTCTATCAGTATTCATTTTTTCAACGATTAAATTTCTCTTAAATAATTTGTATTTAAATAAATTAACAACTTCAAAATTTTAAATTATTTTGGAATTTTCTGTATTAAATTAATTCACTTTTTCTTATATCATGACTTAACTCTTTTGTGAGGTTAAAACTAAATTCTCATTCCATTTATTTACCTGATTTATTAGATACAAATATTTAACATATTAGTGAAATTTTGTTGGAAATTTTTCTTACTTAAATCGAAGATACTGATTCTGCAGAAATGCATTGTTTCTATTTATCATAAACATTAATAAAAAATGTAAATTTAACAAGTATCCAATAAAATATATCTCTGTGTGGTTATGAGTCTGAAAACTTTATTACATATTTTTCTGGGAAAAACCTGTATTACAATGAAACTGAAAACTCTATTATAATATTTCTAAGCAAGTATCTAAAATTCCATCTGTTTAATATTACTAAAAATATTTCCGTTTTGAAACTACAAGCCACAACTCACGTTTAGTGAAGTACAGGTACTGTTTAGAATGTCTAACAATGCTATTTCTTAGAAAAGAATAAAAATTTTGAAAGTTACTTTACTGAAAAAAAGCTACAGGAGATCAAATGTATGCTGTCAGCAAAACAAAATACAAATTTATATAAGCTATATATATGAAAAATATTTTCGATTCTGTTTCAAATCTCCCGATAAATACATATATATAGATATATATATATATATATATATATATATATATATATATATATATATATATATATATATATATATATATATATATATTCTTATATAAAATCATCTATTCGCTTATCATAAATCCGGGTTTTTGTTTGGATTTTTAGTATTTATGAGGTAAATAGAATAACGCATTAGTTATTCTATATCAGAGGAAATATATTAAAGCATTTAAGCATATTTTAGATAAGATACGGAAGTATTCAATTTGGATCAAAATCTTCTAGCATATCCTGAGATTTACAAATCTTAAAAAGATGTTTTTTCTTGCAGCGAGAATAAATCTATCCTATATTTTAGAATAAAAAAAATATTTTTTATGAATTTTATTCTAATAAGAGATGAAAGAAAAGAGAAATTTTTTGATAAAGTAAAAAATCTAGGATAGAACATAGTCTAGGATAGAATATTAAATGATAGGTTAAATTTCTAAAACAAATAATAAAATATTTCTTTTAAGTGTGATGTATTATTGGCGCATTCAGTGAAGGATGTCAGTTTCACATCGCTTATAGAAGAATCAAAATAATTGAGAAAATAAATGGTAATAATTTTGAGCTATATATGGAAGAAACTTCTTATATTATGGCATAAAACTTGCTGTCAAGTTTTCAGTTGAATGATTTGTGGATTCGTGTTTTGCTTAAATCGCAAAAATTTATAGTGAGTCGGAAATTATCTTAGAATTTGTTCTCGGTTTAACAAGCTCTGGAACTGAAAAATGAAAGTAGGATAACTTACAAAACAAAACAAATATTATAAATGAAATATACTTTGTTTGTTATGATGCTACATTTTAATGGTTGAAAAAATTAAAAATAATATTAAGCAGATATAATTGTGATGTTTTAATTATTATGATGAAAATTTAATAAAAATATTAATTTTATAATTTGACTTCTTTCAACATTTTTTTGAATTAAGATATAAATAAATGTAATAAGAGTACTATAATTCTTTTGAAAAATTTTACCATGATTGATTTTACTGATCCAAATCTCTATCAATGAATGTTTTTACTTTTTATACAAATATTTTATCCCTTTCGCTTCTGTTAACAGTGAAGAGAAAAATTAAAATAATATTGCTTGTAACATTTTGTAATTTCATGCAATAAATTTGCTTCGAATACTTCTGATTCTGTTTTATTTTCAAAAATGCATTTTCCAACAGGTCATAATTTTTTTTTGATGTATTAAAAAGTTTGTGTGTGTAAAAATGTAATATATATGTATATATATTACTAATATTTTTATTATTGATTTTTATTATTATCTTATTAATTTTGGTTTATCAAAAATTTTATTATTTTACTCTTTGTTATCAGTAAACATATTTAATATTTAAGTAAAATTATATCTAATTTTTAAGTAAATATAATAATGCAAATTGTAAATTTAGAGTAATTTTATTATCTTATTCTTAGTGGTTTACTAATACCTTCTTTATTATTTCACTCTTTTTTTATGAGTAAACGTGACATTTTTTCTGTTACACAAGCTTTATATTTTTATGCAGTTGTGCGTAAGATTCATCTTTCCTATTTTTCTAAATGACAGATCTTTTTCGCGAATAACCCCATTTATATAAAAATAACTTTCACTTAAGCTATTTATTAATATCAGTAATGTGTGAAAGAATATAAACTTAAATTGCTTTCCAGATATGGAATGTATTCAATACTCATTCATTTGGTAGTTGCGTTACATATAAAGGAACAAATATTAATAAAAGTGATATTTTTCAGTTGCGCGTTTACATAAATTATTCAACTGGGTAAAATTTGATTTATACTGATTATTTTGGAAGTAGATTTACTATTTAAGGAGAAATTTCATGTTCAATCCTCTTCTGTAATGTTTCATAAACTATATAGTTATATAAATTTGGAACTCCAATACAGTTCCATATAAATATAGTTTAAAAAATCAAAACCAACTTCTATCAAGATAATTAATAATAAAATTTATAAATAAGAAAAGAAAATTTGTTGCTTATAATTTGATGGGTTCACAAAAGCGTAAATGAAACTTAATATGAACAAAGTATACTCTTTAAAGGATCTTAACTCGTATCAATACTCAATAAAGGTTCTGTAATTTTAGAATTACATTTCTAAGATCCAAATAATGGTTTTTACTATTTACATTTCATTCAATGAAAAATTTTCTGAATACGTAAAAGCATTAGTTACTTCTGCGGTGAAAAGATTTCACTACGCTCATTAATAAAAAATATGCCTTATGATAGTTGTGTCAGAAAAAGTTAAAAAAACACTTTCTAAGCAGTAATTTTATATCCTTATAAAATGATGGAACTTGATCACACACACATTTTATTTTATGGATGATAATATCAAAGCGTTTAATTCGCTGTCATTTAAATCATACAATGCATTTCGTTTTGAAAATGAAAAGGGCTAGATAATGAGGATGGAATTTTTTTCTCTTATTATGATTATACAGTTATGGTAGAAGTAGCATGGGTGCGTCATATTGATAAATATATTTTAATATTTGTATTCTAAATATTCATGATTAATTAAAATAACAGCTTTCATTTCTCTCTGCATTTTTCATTATTTTCAAATAGTAACATTGTTTTTATTTCTTCAGCAAACTAACATTTTAATAAAATCCAAAATAACTATCCAAAATATACTAATCCAATATATATATATATATATATATATATATATATATATATATATATATATATATATATATATATATATATATATATATATATATATATATATATATATATATATGTATATATATATATATATATATATATATATATATATATATATATATATATATATATATATATATATATATATATATATATAAGAAACAAAAGTAGCTCACTACACAAGAAACGCATTATTTTCCTGATTTTATTTCGTAGCTGCACTGCTTATGATAACTCTAATAATCAAAGCCATTGAGCCTTTTGTCTAATGGTATTACACAGATGATGCGAGGAAAACTTGTAAGCGCTTATATTTTTTATCGTACATGAGTTTTTTTCTCAAGCTTTTCTTCTGATTATAACAAAATGTTCAACATCGTTTCTATTATGCTGCCTGATCATAACGCCTTATTAATTAGTTTATTTTATATTTTCAACTATTTAATATATTTATGAAATAATTTTTTGTAAAAAAAAAACAATTATTCTATTGTAATCATATCTACTGAAAGTTTTCTATAAAAGGACATAGATAATCATAAATATGTATATCCTAAGCCAGTACAAAATATTGGAGTCTTAAGTTTATGAAGTATATTCACCAATGAGTTTATAAAAAACATATTGAAGCAGTAGATATCATACATATTTTGTTTTCATTGACTGTTGCACAAATTTCCTTATTTATCTTGAATAATAAATTTTATATTAATGATTATTCTTGAAAACGTTTATACATAATTAATCCTATTTACGGTCAGGCATTTTTACTATTTACCATATGAAATAGTATGTATATAAAGGATTTTTAGAAAATAAAATTTCCTTATATAATTGAAGTCAGTTTCTCTCATGAAATTAATTTATAATTCAGTAATTAAAGTAATTTTAACAATGATTGTTATAACTTAGCACTATATCTATTGATATATATATTTTAGCTATAATACTATTTTTTCTATCAGTTTGAGCCTTCTTATTTTAGCAGTAATAACTATGATTTCACTCAGTATACATTAATTTTCCCAAAATACAAGTTTTAAATAATATTTTTACTTTTAAATTGATAAGAACAATTAAAAATATTTCAAAAATACTAATATGCAGAGAACATTCGATTCCTTTTATTTAAACCAAAAATAGGGTCTAAAAATAGATATTATTATTTTTAAAAATTATTTCAATCTATAACGATTGAAACTCTATTTCAAAATCAAGCTTGATATTATCCATAACCATATACTTTCCATTATGAATGAGAAAATATCAATCATTAAAATGACATAAATCCCCTAAGAAATTTTTAAAAAAGTACTGTTCCCCCTGCATAATTAATTGCTACTTCAAGGTGTTTCCAATAAAGATGGGGATATTTTCGGAGGCTGCTTGATATATTTTATATTGATCGACATCATAGAAACCTGCTGCTTTAACTATAAATCATCTTAAAAGTATTGCTCTAAATCTTTGTGAGTGAGCTATTCCTCTTATTTGTCACCGGTCCAGCACATTTTACAAAATGGATACTAAGAATTTATGACTGAACATCATTGCCTTTACGAGCGTATTTTTACGATAAACCTTTGAACACACACACAGGGTAGTTTTATGATACATGAAATTTTCAGTAGTTTTTGCGGGGTATTTTCTGATTCACCCCGCTGTCATGCTCCACCGACGGAAGGAAACTGATACCAACAAGAGGATTTAAAACCAAGCTTGATGAATCGAGCTGTTATAGTCAATGCCTGAAATAAATAAAAAGTAAACATAGTTTATCAATTAAAATCATTTCACTTGCGGAATGTATAGAGTTGTAATGAATCCTTTCAAACTTTAAGAATTTTGGAGAATTTTGAATTAGCATTTAAAGTATGATAATTGTCAACTATTTTTAATGTGTAATTTATGTACGTTTGCAACCTTTAAATATGTTCTGTCTTTAGTTGTAAATATAATTCATGAAATGTGTAAAGCATAAATACAGACAACTGAAAAACAAAATTAACATTGTTTTCATAAAATATATTTTTATAAGTAAATTGTAATTACTATTATAAATATTACATATTAATTAACATTTAAAAGTATAATACTAATGACAATCAATGCTAAATATTAAAAAGATTTAAAACTTTGTAAAATACAAAAATGATTAGTTTCAATTGTAACAACTAATTCAAATGATAAGTAATTAATTATAAAAAATGAAAACATAATATTTTTATGATATCTTATAGTAATTATGTTTAACCCTTTAGTTTTGCCTACAGTCAAACAGTGAGTAATGGGCTATACCTAAGATCAAAACTGAAATTCTAATTAAGAACACTCTACAATTTTACTCTCGAAAGTTATTTTAGTATCTTATACAAAATCCAAAACCTTGTTACACATAATATTACTGAAAATGTAATGAATACTATATTTGTTTAAAGACAGTTAAATAACAATTAAACCATGCATTACTAACAAAAACTGCTTTTGTGTTTTAAGTTACATTTCATAAAATTTGGCGGAATTGCCAAATCTATTTTCAATGTATTAGATCTGCTAAATTTATTTAAATTCAACGGATTGATCTTAGAGCAATAAGCTTTGTTTAGTACAATGAAAATTGTTAAATGTTAATTTGCTTTTAATTGATTAGAGTTTCTGAGAGTTATACAACAAAAACAAATATATCATAATCTTCCTCATAAAGTTATAATGCTTTTCACACTTTTTTACATAGAAAAACCTAAACTAATTGAAAACCTTTTTATGCTTATTTTAAGATAGCATATGGAGTTAGAGATCCTATTATGATCAATAAAAGAGCCACGATATTTTAGGAAATGGTAAGTTTAACGTTTTGTGCAAACACACTCTCTCTCTTTCTCCCTCTTTATATATATATATATATATATATATATATATATATATATATATATATATATATATATATATATATATATATATATATATATATATATATAAATATATATATATATATATATATATATATATATATATATATATATATATATATAAATATAACTCTTTCCTGTATTTAAAAAGCAAACTAATTCATGTAGAATTTTAAGAAAATTATCTCAGTGACACATGTTTTAGTGCATATTAATGTTAAAAAATGTATGCATGCGCAAACGAAATTAACAGTGGTACTAGATTATTAAAGCTTAGTGATTTTAAAAATTTTGACGTTTTCCTTTATTCATTCTTGCTAAGGTTATTTGATGCTATAAAAATACCACTATACCCACACTATCATAAAATTAGGGACATTTTCTGAAAATACATTTAATTAAATATTTGTTATTATTTATTCGTGCTATATTTACTTCTGATAAAGGAATATCGATTAACCACCTGCCAATATTTGTGTGTGTGTGTGTGTGTGTGTGTGTGTGTGTGTGTGTGTGTGTGTGTGTGTGTGTGTGTGTGTGTGTGTGTGTGTGTGTGTGTGTGTGTGTGTGTGTGTGTGTGTGTGTGTGTGTGTGTGTGTGTGTGTGTGTGTGTGTGTGTGTGTGTGTGTGTGTGTGTGTGTGTGTGTGTGTGTGTGTGTGTGTGTGTGTTCATTTACTTTGCAGATATCAACATCATTTATTGAAATTAGAATTGTGTTACGAATAATTTAAGAAATTTCTTCATTAAATTAAACATGCAAGCAATTCTTCCCCCCCTCTCCAATGGCATTATTCACATCTGTTAGTTTCTGAATTTATTTCCCAGATATAAATAAATGTATCGGGGTCACAGAAATGTTTTCGATATTTTTCTATTGGATTTTAAATGTAAGACTTTAAAAAGCAGAAATTATAATCAAATTCTGTGACCATGACCAAGTTGATACATTTGTTTAAATTATTCTTCGGCATAGTTACTATACTAATATTTTAAGATTAACAAATTGCTAAACATAAATAAGAAACGCTGAAAATTATAAACTTTTTTTCCAAATCTTCTATATTTTAGAAAATTATTCGACATAAAATTTTTTAACTTTAATTTCTATTTATATTTTATTTTTGAAAAACTATTTTTTATTCAGAATGATTACATTTTTAATTATATATAAGCTATTCGAGTTCTATATTTAGAATACAATATTTATAATTTAATAAGCCATACAGCATTATATCTTTCTAAATTGCAGAAAGTTACTTTCTTAAATTGAACATAAATTAGACTCAGTCGCAACCAGTTCAAAGAAGTCCATGTTCAAGTGTTCCAAAAGTAAATTAAAAATAAAGAAATGTTTTCGAAGAGAGATTTTTGAATTCTCAAATAAAGCATCTTGACATTTATTCTGTAGTACTGCTTTGTTAAGTAAATTGATTTAATTAACAGATGATAATAACCAACGTAACCTAGAATTAATGATCATGTTAAGCATTTTTCTATTCTATGTGTTTTTCTCACCCACTACCTCATTGATCTTTTAATTAATGAGACTCGTGAGAAATGTTATCATCTGAGGATATTATGAATATTATTTTATTAATTGGTACAATCGTACTTTCAGTTATTCACATAAAGAACTCTTGATCGCAGTATTTTTTAAACAGTTCAGTTAGGAAACTTATTAATATTTAAAATATATATTTTGTATTATTAATATTTAAAGTATTATGTATAAAAATATTTAATTAAAAAATATAAAATTTAAATACTTTATAAGTATCATGTCATAAATATGGTGGTATTTCTCATGGTACCAAAATGACTTTCCTTTAATAATTTTCTGAGATATTTCAATTATTATAAGTTTGAATAGTATACATTTTAATTCAAAATGGAAATTACTCAAATTTCATTATTCGTAATAGTTGAAAAAATATAGTCTTTTCTTAAATTAAAAATGAATTAGGTAAAATATAAACACATTTACTTTTTATCTTGACAGCATTATTTTTCAGATACAAGTTTTCTTTTTTCATTACATTAAATTATAAAATTTTCCCGTATATTGAAACCAGAGTTGACTCTTCAATCTTTGCAAATGTAGTTTTTGAGATAAATTAAATATAAAATTATATACATATAATTGTCTATCATTAATATATAAGGCTTTTAGCCTCGAATAAAACATGGAAAAATTACGTCAGCCAAGAGTTAAAGTTAATTAGCATCAAAGTTAATTATATTATTAATATGCAATTACTTTTAAGTTGTATTAATACTTTGAAATTAACACTGTAAAGTAACTATTTTAAACTAAAGTTACTTCTTAAAAAGAAAAAAAGTCACGTATAAAGGTATTTAAATGTGTGAGTACAAAACATTTCTTCACAGAGATGAAATAATTTTTATTAAAATGTGTTAAGCAACAACTTTTGACAATATTTTGGAATAGAGCTAAAGGGCACTGCTGTTCAAGATTTTTAAATTACAATTGTTATATAGGATAATTATCATTCATAAAATTTACGTTTTACTTCAAGTAATACAATTCATCTTACATTTTAGACAATTTATTTCATGGCATTAATTAATTTGTTCAAATTTATTAAATATACTATTTCTGAAAACATTAGGCATGTTTGTACATACATTTCAGTCTAAACATTGCATTTTAACTTTCAAAAGACTGCTCAGCATTTGCTTTATAACTGAATGAAATAAATTCTTAAATAATACATTTTTCATATCTTCAAAAATAATCAACAGATACCATCACAGATGATATTTCATTTTACGTACTAAAGAAAATGTCCTTGAAGACAAGGAAAAATTTTCTCTAGGGTTTTTGCGCTTCAGCAATTTTGTACTAAGAAGTCTTAAAGCAGTTTCAACTGAAGAATAAAAGTTGATAAATCGCTTCAAGATAAGTTCATCCATCATTCTTTTACAACGAAAAATGCTCCCTTAGTGATTTCTTGTGTATGCAAACACAAGCATACAATTATCTTTTAATCTCTTACAGAGAATAATTTCTATTCATCTAATATATTTTATTTAACACTCTACTTAATCTCTCATAATTACTAATAATCTTATAGATATATACAGAGAGAGAATGGTTGTATTAAATAAGTAAAGTGGCTGATCTTTTTTATATATAGAATTTGGGTCACAAAAAGAATTGTTTTAGAAACACTATGTAGATTTTATAGTAATTTAAATTAATGAAACAACATAGAATTTCAGGGAAGGAATTTTCCAAAAATGAAAAGCCAGAAATTATGGTAAAATTGAGATGGTTAATAAATTTTAAAGCAGTTTCTAGCATTTCTTTTATTTTATAATGTTTTACTATTATCTTTTAATAAATTTAAAGATAATTATAAAATATTAAACTTTATATCAGAAAAATTAACTTCAGCATCTACATAAAAATAATGGAACAAATTATTCCGTTGATTCAATTAGATGTGGGAAAAACTCCACAATCAAAAATAACAAAGGTTATTAACTTTATAATATGCAAATCATATAATGGCAATATTTTAAACATTATAAATTTGAAAAAATTAGTGTTCATTTCTTACAAACCGTTTTATTTATAGTAAGTTAGGCTCTCATATCTAAGAAAAAAAATATTAAAAGCAACTTTTATCAGTAAATAACTAATTTAGATGGCACTGATACCTGGAAGTATCAGAGATATAACATTTTTGAGGGAATGAAATTTTTCATAATGTTCAATGGAAATATCTTATGTTATGTTGTAGCTCTCTTGCATTATAAATTAAAAAACAAGAAAAAATATGAAATATATTAAATTTGGTCTATCCAATTTTATTTAAAGTCATTGTCTAAAATTTTATTTATCAAATTAAAGCATTTATTTTATATCTATTCATATAATAAATTGAAAGTCATACACACATACTACTGAAATTTAGTTGAAAGAAAATGATCAGTTTATGAAAGAACTGAAAAGGTAATTATTCGGCTAACCCTCAACCATTATCTAAAAATATTCTATACTTCAAGCAATCGCCTGTGTTTCCTTCACATATTTTAATATTATTTTAATATAATATTTATTATTTTTCACCAGTGATGAGTAATGTGTTGCAATTTTAAAATCATTTTATAGTTATCTGGTTTACTATTGTGAAATATTAGAACGGTTTGATATTGGTACTTTTTGAGGTTCCAATTACATGTATCTTTTTCTTCTTGAAATTTTACACTTTTCAGTAATGTTCAACAAAATTGGTTGAATTACACTGAAATTATTCATAAGAAAATTGGCTAGTTTAAAAGTCTTAATCTTGTTCTTTGAAGTAAACTTAAAAAGATTAAAATTCACATCTTTTTTTCTTAGCTATTTACCAAAGTCAAATGTTCCACTGTAAGCAAAGTAATAAAAAGAATATATTTAGGGAAAACATTTTGAAATTTTCAGAAATAAATATTTTTTATAATCATCAGAAAAGAGAAAAGATTTAAGCAACTACAAAAGTAGAAATATATTTCAAACTAGTTAATGAAACTAGTTCAAACTAGTTATGGAATACATTTCATAAATCACTATATTTTTAGAAAAGACTTACGAATTTTATTTTAAGATTTACTTAAATCAAATAGTATTTTTTAAAAAGAAACCACATTTTGTCAAATATTTGAATGAATAAATTAGTAGCCCAAAATAAGAAAGTTTAGTGCAATAACAATTATTGATATTTTAAGTAGAAAATTTTAGTCTTAAAACAGATAAATTTAAAGAAGAAAATGTCAATTTTTATCATACCTATACATTAATACTGATGTTTATGTTTAATACACATACACACTCACGCACATACACACACACACGCAGACACACATTGATGTGGCAAAAATCCTATCAAACTGCGTGAGACAGGTGGACATTAATGATGATTGCAACCACCAGAAGGAAGACCAAGGTATCAAAATTGATTCCTGAGCTGAACAGACATACACAATACCCAGTGTGGATACCAGTATATTTGAAACCCTGTATTTGAAGAGAATTATATAGTCAAAATACTTTTTATATAGCTGAGAATGCAAAACGTTACAGATACAAGAAAATCAGAAATATAGAGTACAGTGGTGTAATTATCATAAAACTTGCAACTTTACTTCAAAGAAAATGTTTGTTTTCAGATAAGTCCAGGTACCCTTTTCTTCGGTCAGGAGACGGATAGTGGGACCCTGCTGAAGCTTAAAACTTAGATGGTCTCCTTCCTAGAATGAAGCATTCCTCAGTGTGAATTTGTTCTGTAATAGTTTGTGAACCCATTTACCTTCTTGACCTTACATAGACATGTCCCCTGCACAAACTATGTCATTGTTTTGTGGACCATTTTCATTCTCTGGAGCAGATATTGTTCACTGGAAATTGCTTCTATCAAAATGATAATTTATCTTATTTGCCGTAGTCAGATTGTTCAGCCATGTTTTTACTCATATTTCATAATCTTTCAGACACCAGACTTCAACATAGCAGCGACCATGTGTGGTTATTTTGAAACGATATGTGTTTCACTGGTAGTTAGAGCAGCTTCTGATTACGGAATATTAAAGCATCGCACTTACTGATTGTGCACGCCTATTTAAAGTAAGATTCAAATACACTGCTGCACAATTACTAAGGACGGATCACAAATTTCAATGTAGCATAACATTAAGCGATACATGGGGCCTAGTAGGATAAAATATAGTTTCCACACTGTTCAGACATTAGAATAAAGAATATTTATTGTTCTGGAAAGTACAAAAACTGTGAAGCATCTGAAAGAAAGAAATGTTCATTTGATGCTGCATACGGAAAAATGAAACAATGCATCTAAATGTTTACATGCAACTTGAAGAAAGGTATGAGTATGAGATATGTCCACCGTGGAGTGTGATGCAACATTCCACACGTCGTATCATATTTTGCACAACATTATCCAGCAGTTGTTGAGGCAATTTATCCCATTCCTCTGTGAGTGCACGGATGAGGGTGTTCTTGTTTGTCGGAGGATAGTTTCGACCAGCAACTTGCCTCCCCAAAGCAACCCACACATTTTTAATGGGGTTTAGTTCTGGAGAACGTGATGGCCATACGAGGCGTTGAATACCCTCGCTGTCTAGACAATCCTGAACAGTGAGTGTTCAATGACATGTTGCGTTGTCGTCAATAAAAACAAATTTATCACCGACAGCACCACGGAAAAGACGAACATGAGGAAATAGAACTTCATTAATGTCTCATTAGCCCGTCATAGTCCCATTCGCAACCACATGTACGGGCATGCGGCCATTGATCATGATGCCGGCCCACACCATGACACTGCATGTCGGATATCGGTCCCTTTCCAGGATATTTCTGCACGATAAGCAGTACCACTCTCGCCCCAAATCAATTGACGTGTACAATCCAATGACAGACTGAATCTATTCTCATATAAGAATAGTTCGCATGACCAGTCCTGTTCAGTTCAATTGCGATGCTCACGACACCATTGCAAACGGGCAGTACGATGCTGTCTAGTAAATGGGACACACACAACAGGTCTGATGGGCGTATAGTCCTCCTCCCCTCAAACACCTGCCAACAGTTTTTCGGGAGATCTGCTTACCTGAGGCAGCAAGAAACTTCTTTTCCACCTGCTGAGCTGAGGTGCTCCTGTTCCTTTCGTTGATAGGACGATATATCTGTCTTCTGCAGATGTCGTACTTTTAAGACGACCTTCCCCGTGCTGCCTATTACACATTCCAGTAGTTTTAAATGACTTCCACAACCGTGAAACAAAGCTGTGAGCAATGTCGAACTCCCTGGCAACATTTGTTATTTTTCGCCATTCTTCGATCTTTCCAATAATTCGGCCACGCATAGAATCATCTAACTAATGTCGCGAATACATGTCAAAAATTTCAAATTCTTCTATTAAATCTTTCCTGTAAAACTTTGACTTGAAACAACAACTGTCTACACGCGTTGAAACCTTTAAAGCTCTTATGAATGCTATCACGTGATGAACAGACGTGGAAAAAAATTCGCATACCATACTTCTTCTTACTCTATCCCGCACTTACTCGAATTTTCCACAATTTGCTTCCTTTCATTTTGTGGTTGCTACGGATGATAGTGTTATCCGTCCTTAGCAATTGTCCAGCAGTGTATTTTAACTGCCAAGGGAACACCTCAATACCATATTATGCATAACACTTCTTTAGATTTAGATTTTCTTGTTACATTTGAAGCAATTTACATTTTCTTTCTATTTGGGTTGAGTTAATTTACTTTTTATTTCCTTTATCTCTTTCATAGGATTTCACATACAGCAAACTTTATAGTAAAAACATTTAATTCAAGAAAAACTTGTTGTGAGAGGAAAACAGATAAATTCTCCTCGAGTTGCTCAAGTTATAATAAATCTTAAGTTTCTCAGCTCTTTCTTTCTTAATTTCTTAAATTTATTGTACACAATAACTCGTCCAATTGATAATGAATGCTATATATATAGTGGTGGCCAAAATTGTGGACGCTTGAAAATTTTTATGTTATTGAATTTTGTATGCTTGTAGAAAATGTTACGTTTCGCAAAATGCAAACTTGTATCTATCATTTTAAAGAGAATTCATTTCTGAATTCAATGCAAAATTCAATTATTTGTAATACAAAAAAGTAATACGTACTTTAATATAAATAAAAACACGGGTATGAAGTGGTTTGTAATATCTAGTTTTCCTCTCCAACCACTGTTCTTTTTCTGAGAATCAATCAACTGTTAGTAACTGCTGATCAATCAACTGTTAGTAGAAGCTGACATCATGTTTACACTTGAAACAATTCATTATTTTGCTTTGTTCTGTAGAAGGAAGACCTGTTTCTTATACACTGCAATTACAAGTAAGAATTTTTGTAAAAATTTATAATATATTTAATCAGGAAGCAATGACATCACATAAAAGAGTACATTGGACACCTAGAAAGAAATGTAATATTATTGTGCTCCGAGAAAGTGGTCTTTCCTATGCTGAAATTGCAAGTCAGGTGGGTGGTTCAGTGATTATATCTGGAGCCGAAAGTTTTGTTTACGATATCAGGAGACAAATTCAATAAAAAACAAAGAAGGAAAAGGCGAAAAAAGTTGCACTATATCTATTGATGACAGAAGAATAAAAAGACTACGTCTCCAAGATAGAAAAATGTCATCAGTGGTAGTCAAAAGTGATGTGAATGATGCTGGTGTTTCTGTGAGTTCAAAAACAATCAGGGAAAGTTTAATAGATGTTGGTCTGGGAGGTAGAATTCCACGAAAAAAAGCCTTATCTTAATTTTCATCAACGAAAATAAAGACTACAGTGGGCAAAGGAACACATTAATTGGACAGATGATCAGTAGTCACAAGTTATATGGAGTGATGAAACTAAGCTATCGTTATTCGGTAGTGATGGGCGAAAATATGTAAGACGCAGAATAGGAGAAGAGCTACATCCTGACTGCATTCAAGCAACTGTGAAAAACCCAGTTAGTGTTATGATTTGGTCATACATGTCAGCAGATGATATTGGTTGAATTCGTGTCATCGATGGGACACTGAATGCCAGAAAATACATTGACACTATCCTAGAACCAAAACTTCTGCCTTCCATCAGAGATCTCTTTCCAAACAATGCTTCATTTATTTTTAGCAGGATTCTGCTCCTTGCCAAACAACCAAAATATCGAAAGAGTAGTTTCATGAAAAGAACATTAAGTTGTTGTTATGACCAGGAAACAGCCCTGACCTCAATCCTATCGAAAATTTGTGGCACCGTTTGAACACTCTTGTCCGAATGAAGCCCCCATCAAATTAAAAGGAACTAATTGAGGCTTTAATTGTTTCCACGCATCATGTAATAACGAAGGAAGAGCTTAAAACTCTTGTCAGCTCAATGAAACGTCAATGTGAAGCTGTAATCAAAAATAAAGGGTACTCTACTAAGTACTGATAACTCACTGCAATCATCACTATCTAATGTATATCGATAGCTATTATCGTTTAACATTTTTTGTGATTAAATAATTGAGTTTTGGAATTTTGTGTTTTGTATTGAATTTATTAATAAATTCTCTTTAAAATGATGCATACAAGTTTGCATTTTGTGAAACATAACGCTTTCTATAAGCATACAAAGTTCAAAAACATAAAAAAGTTTAAAAGTGTCCACAATTTTGGCCACTTCTGTGTATATATATATATTACATATTTATACGTTAACGTTTTGATATTCAGTGATTTTGCTTCAAATGTAAATACAGAAATATTTTTGATTTGTTATTCTTTTACAAAGTTGAACTAAAAATGGTACAAACGAATTCTTATAAAGTATTACCATACATGAAAGTATTTTGTTGACAGTTTTAAAGTGAAAATATATTTGAGGAGTATAATTTTAGTATCATTGACTTAATATATAATATTATTTCAAACATAAAAATTTTACTCTTCAAAATAATTACTGAAAATATAATTCTTACATAAGGAAATATCAAATGATATGTTCACTTTCCCAAAATTTCTTAAGTCCCAAAATATTCAAGAAAACAGAACTTTGTTTTAATACTTGGAAACATTTCTCCATTTGATTAAATAGAATGGTTTTGTATCGGCATGTATACAATTCATTTTCAATAGCTCTGATGCTAAACCTTTCTGCAAACATTCATTTATTTTGTTTCTGTCTTGCCACAGGGTTAGGTGTAGATTTGTTGTAGGGGACATTTGTTTATCTTTACTCTGTAGATGTCTTTGTTTAAGTAAGGTTGATATCAGCTCTTTATTCTTTATTGTCAATGGCATTTAAAGTAATCTTTTTATACTATACTTAGAGATAAATGTTTTTGTATACTTTCAAAAGTTTCTTATGTTCATGTTTTTCAATAGTTATTTTATACTATGTTTTCGTATTCACACACACATATGTAAAATAATTAGGTGAAAGAGTTTTTAACAATTTTTATTTATTCTTATAAGCTGTTATATATGCTCTGAGAGTTTTATTTTATGAATATAAATACATGTACGTTTATCATTATCTCATCCGTAATATTTTATAGAATTAAAGTCTGTGATGTGATTCTCAATATTATTTCAACTTAAGCAAATTTTCAAAATAAAGAAAACAAATATTTTCTTTTAACAAATGGTATTAAACATTTAGATCTTATATCAAATCAGCCTATAACATAAAATTAGCTTCGGAGATGAAATACAAAGAAATGGCTTACATTAAATAAATTTATTCTATTAAAATATATTGAAAATTCATCTTATTATGTGAAGATATGTGTCATCCTAAGAGTACAAAGGAAATTCGTTCATTAAATGGAAATTCATTCTTTACACATTTAATCTCATGGCCAATCCAATACGCTTTTACAAAACATATGAAGTACACCATGGCGCAATAGTTAGGCTAGAAGCCTTTCAGAGTAAATATATAGTGTTTTCTGATTTTGATAATACATTTGTCACTATTGTTATTCAAAACAAACGCTGTTATTTATAAATTACATCTTTGTAATTATACTAAAAATAAAAATATTTGTTACCTACTAGCAATACAGTTTTCACAAAATAGCTTCGCATTATTAGACATTTAAATTAAACTGCATTTGAAAGTAATGAGCGAAGCACTAAGTAAATAGGCTTCGGTTTCGATAAGTCTAGCAGTAAAACCAATCATTTGAGAGCAAGAAGTGTAAGTTTAATCCGGGTGACTGAAGATTAAGAGAAAATGTGTATTGATAATTATTTATGCATAGCTGCAAAGCTGCTGAAAGTTTTGTAAATAGTTTTAATGGATTAAATTTGAATTATATGAACTCTTTATGAATCTATAAAGTAAATTCCAGGAGATTAATATGTTGAAAATATAACCAAAAATACTGCATTTTACATTTATATTGGGATAGGATCACCGTAATATGCATATTAAAATTACATATATATTAGTTATGAAACACAAGTAGAATTATATTTGTATCTGAGTGATGGTATGCCATACAAAACGGATTAATAGCTACTAAAGGGGATCATCTTATTATCTTTTACAAGTTTATAAATTAAAACAAAGTTTATTTTTGTATTCTCATTGTATTTCACAGACATGTTTGATTCGTTTTTTAGCTTTTAGATGTAACACTGTGAATTGAAAGTTTCCTAGACATGAAATTTTTATATTTTGGATAATTTCATATTAATGCCTTTCTGAAATATATTTTAAAATTTAAATTCTTAAAATTCACTTTGAAATCTATAAAATCCAGGTATGTAACTAAACAAAGATGTTTTCAGAACTAAATTTAGTTAATTTTTATGAGGAATCAAACTTTCAAGTACACTTAACGAAAGATTCATGCAAAATAATGTTTGAAGAATTCCTTCGAATCCACTTAGAAGAAGCTGATCTATCGGACTCTGAGCACCTGGGTAACAGTGATAAAAATGAGCAGTTTCATTCGCTAGTTATGCAAAATTAAACTTAATATCTAAAATAAGCATCGGTAATTATTTTACCTATATATTGTATAAAAGTAACATGATTTAATAGAAATCTTACAAATCATTTCGAAAATAATATTTGCTTTCAATTATTTCCAAAGAAAAATTGATAACCTACTTACTCTAACAATACTTACAATGTGCTCAGTATGTATGTAATTATATTTATAAACAAATATTGAACTAGATACCAAGTTTTATAAGTATTTTGTAATAAATAATTATATAAAATAGTTATATTGTACATTTTCAGTATATACAAAAGGAGGTCTTTCACTTTACGAAAAAAAATTATTAATGAAATAATTTTGTAGAAATTTGTGTCAGTAAAAAACAAGTTTCAAATTGAAGCATAATTCATTAAAAAGGAAGTAAGAAATCACATATTAGTTAATTCTTGTTAACTGACTACCTTTTTAGGCGTTAATTTTCTTTTATTAGAATTTACACTTAACTCTCTTAATGAAATGTACCTAAGTTTACTATATATATGCTACTTCTGCAGCATATTTTAAAAAAAATGTTATATCAAAGAAGAAAATAAAACTTAAAGATATCTCTCAATCCAAGCAAGTAAACATAGTTTTCAGAATAAAAGTAAATAAAAATTATGTATTTTTCGTAAAAAAAAAAAAAAAAAGAAAGAAAAAAAAAAAAAAATTTTTAGTTTTTAGAAGTAATATCGAAAATTTTCCGCCTTTGGTTTATAAGAGAAATTTAATTATATCATTCTTTTGTGTACATATAAAAAACGAGTTTTTTTTATATAAGTATCTTTGTAATTTTTAAGAATTGTTAGAAAATGTTGCTATTTCCATATTTTTTTCCCTTTGAATTTGAAGAATAATAAATACTTTTCATGAGAAATTTTTGATTCAATAAATTTTGCTGCTTTTGAAAAGTATTCATACTTATTTTTAAAAAATATATTTGTGTGTGTGTAGTTATTGGTATTTTCAAAAGATGTATAAGTTCTAGAAATATAAATTTTATTTTTATATTATAAATGCTTAAAAATTCTTCCCTGTTGTTTTTAATTTAAAACTTAGACTAACAGAATGACGTAATAAAAATTGGAATTCATCAAGATTATTTTTAACAATAATTTTTTTCTCAATTTAAAATTCATGCTCATCATTGATATGGAAGTTTACCACAAAAATGAAAATAAAAATAACATTTCAAGAAAACATATGCACTAAATAATTCTTTTCTTTTAAAAGCAATGGATTATTTCATCCTAAAGACAATTCAAAGCTGTCTGAGGAATATGACGTAACCAAAAAACTTCTACTCTAAATATAAGAAAAATAATTATGACATTAGGTGTACGAGATGGTCGAAAAATAGTCTTATATGGATAAGAATTATAACTTTCAAATAAATATATAATTTATTTTCAATGCAATTAATCACGGAAGTATTTTTAATCAATAAAATAATATTGAAAAGGAGTAAATGAATACAGAAACAAAAAAATATATTTTTATGTGGGTGAAAATAGTCTCGTATACGTTAAACTCTTCGTTGTTATTTTTAGTATGATTAGAAAATGCTTAGAAATTGCTAAATATTTTTCATGTGATATTTTTTTCGAAAGAAATTCTAGATATTACTACTTGGGTCGTATGCTCATCATAACTTTAAATCACCCAGGAAGAATTTTCCCATTAATGTGAACAGAGCTAATAAAAATAAAATTTATTACACAAAAACTATTCAGGAAATAAAGAACCTGGATCATTAATAATAAAACTCTATAAACTCTGTTTGAATCAATAAAATATTAGACATTAGAAGTAGATAAAATGTTATTAAATTTAACGCTATATGTTTTTCACACACACAAAAGAAAAACATAAAAAATGTTGCAATGTATTTTTATCTTGCCTGATTTGTTCCAGATAAAAATACCGAATACATTTAACTTTAATAAAAGTTTTTAATATGGACTTAATAAAGTGTCTGGAATGATCTAAGAAATGTTAAATAAGTATATACAGCCCTTTAATTCACTTTAAAAAGAGTTGTCAAAAATTCTTCTGTGGCCGAGAAATGGTCGAAAATTCTTTTGTGATGAAAAAGGCCCGGCGATTCTCGGTTGTCATAACTTTAGAAATGATTGACAAAATTCACGATATTGTAATATAAAGTAGAAGACAGGATATCTGAAACATTGTCAAAAAATGTGAAGAGTTTAAATAAAAACGTATATTATATTTTGACTGGAGGGTTTCAAATAAAAAAATTTTCTTCAAGATTGATACTGTAAAAGTAAATGCAGATTCTTCAATATTTTTTTTAACCATTAAATAAAATTGCAGTAATTTTAAAAATTAACAATAGTATAATCTATAAGAATATCTAAAGAATTAAAAGGAATATTTTATAGTCTTTTATGAAATAATAAGAATACTTCCATAAAAATATCGATATGATTTTCTGGAAAGCAATAAATGTTCCCAGAAAATGATATCGGATATGTTGAAGCTATAAAATCAAGAATCTACACTCATGGGTAATGGTTCACGAGGTAAGTTTCTTTAAAATCTGATTGATTCTATACTGCTTCATAATAAAAGCATACTGTATCAGGTGGATGTATCAGGAATCAGGTAGAAAACTTTTGTCACACACTATTATTTTGACAAAATATCTGACGTCGAAAAACATAACAAAGACAACAGTGTTTCATTATTTATAAAGCATAAAAAACAGATACTAAAAGAATATTTTCTCTGAATTTCAACAAAGATTTAAATTTGCAATATGCATTTAAATTAACCTATATGAATTATTCCTGCATTTGGCAATCTAAAACTCTATTTTGAGTTTGTAAGTTTAAATCACACAATTTTTTTCTTTCAAACTCTTATTAACGTTTAACGAAGATAATATTAATTAGAACTATAAAAGTTAATGTCCTTGAAAATTAAAAAAATATAATATTGCAAAGTTATTCAGCATTTAATTTAAGGAACATTTTTCCCCGATGACAATAAAAACTACTAATTTTTCTAAGGAATAAAAAAAACTATCATCTTTTCTCTTTTTTCTTCATTTCCTTTTCTATCATTATCTTCACTTTTTTATGCCAAAACTAATGTCTTCAGGACAGATTTTAAGTTTTTCTATTTTTCAAAAATTTCGTAAGTCAAGGGTAACTGAGATTTATTCAATGACGTATAATTAAACACATGTCTGGTATAAAAGCCAAAAATTTTAAAGACTAGTGATTTCCTGAAGCCAAATTTGAAAATTGATATGTCAAGTGTGTTTTTTTATTTGAGAATAACTCAAGTAATTGCTTTCTATAAAACAGCGTTTTGAAAATTTCTTAAAATATTTTATTGTTAAAAAATCTAGAATAACATTGTTGTTATTTTTTATCAGTTTTTTTTTTAATTTAGTGCACCTAAAATTTTGAATACAATTACTCTTGACTCATATGAGAGAGAAAAAAGGTGTATTTCCAAATACGTACTATGTAAAGTAGTACATTTCTATGCCATGACTATATATGCCAGTCACTCATCTTGAGAAGTTCAATTTGAAGATATTGCCCAGAAACCCTTGTTTATAAAAATATTTAAGTATGCGAATAAAAGAAGAAGAAATTTTTGCTGTATCAAAATTATTTTCCAGAATATTGTAGATAAAGAATGCGGCCAATATAAAAAACTGTAATCTATGACAAAAATGAAAGTCTACCAATTATTTTGAGATGTATAATAATAAGTGTAAATCTTAAATGATTTCAATACTGATATGGCTCTAATGATTCTAAAATCATATTTTCACGTGGTCACACTAAGACCACGTGGATATATGATTCCAAGAAGGTAGATATTGATGCTATGACTATACAATGAACCGTTATATATAAAGTATGTATATTAGAAAATACTGTTTAATTGTTCATTCGTACGAATAAAATGTATTATCAAAGATACTCCTTTTGTTGAATAAAGAATCTAAGCACATGTATGATAGAATTATTGCGTAAAGAAGATAAAAATAATTTAATATTTTGCGTTTTTCTATCAATCCCAAACTCGTTTCATAATTGATTGAATCTAGAAAAAATTTCAAAATATTTTTGATAAAAGAAAGCAAATTTCATTGGGATAATTAATATGTTATCAGATATTTCATATTCTTTTAAATTTAATTATTTTTCTCAGTTTGAAATGACTTAGTTTCCAAGCACAATGTTTCGTAGATTAAATACTGAAGTACACCAATTTAAATTTAAGGGTATAAATTACACGTCTTTCTCCATAAATTATATCTCGAAATTTGTAAATTGAAAGTACGTAATTCTACCCAATTTTTTATATTTTGGAAATGTTTCCTGTTCATAAATGTTATTTAAAATAAGCAAAATAATTCAATTGAATTATTTTCGTCTTACCGAAAAAATACAAAATATTTCAGTGGTTAAACGAAAACCAATGCTTTATATTGCTAGAATAATGAAAATATAAGTTATATATATATAGCACTAACATAATAAAAATTCCTCTCAAGAATTCATTTAATCAAAGCGTATGATAATTTAAAAGGGTTGTTTCAATCTATTATAGTCTTAAGGAATTCTAGTGCAATAAAATACAAGTTCTCTCAAAGACATCTCATACTTTTTTTTGATTGTTATCACTCATCTATTTGTGGAAGAAAGATATTTTGTATCACAAATAGGAAATACTAAAAAACTTGTTTAATCTATAAAATAAGACAATTTCTGTAACCAAAAATATTTGCCCAATGTTTCATTTAATGTAAGAAATAGTTCCAAAAATCACTGATCGTTAGAAAAAATAATCAGGCCGAACGGCTTGCTTTACTTAATCTAATTTAAAAACTGAGATTTTAAGGTAATTCTCTTTTATTATTTGTGAATATTTATATTCTATTTATTTATTTAAATAAATTTCTTAATATATATTTTTACATAAACATATTAGTGAACCAACCAAATATAACACTAATCACACGTATATTTGAGATGATAGGACAGTTTTTAATAAATAATTTCATCCTCTATATCAAAATCTATCTTACTTCTATTTTTCATGTTTGTATAAATATCTGTTACAGTGTTAGAGAGCTGGGGATATTTTTTAAATGATAATAAAAAACTATAGCGTCAGAATAATATAAAAAAACTCGTAGATAAGACAAAGTATTAATAAAAAACTTGTGAAAATTTTTTTAAATAAAACACTTTCATACCCAGCGTATATGTTTATTTTATTTCTGTTCTAAGATGTAGAAATTCCTGATAGAGTAATACAAAATTACGGGCCAAGTTATAAGACACTTGTAAAGATCTGCTTGTTGTATGAGTTTGACATGGGAAGAATTAGAGCCACAGCATGATATCCTAAATTTTAAGTAAAAGATGCAGAGTGTAAGTATCCCGTATAAAGGTTAGTATTTTGAATTTCTTTATCTTGCATTTAAATTCGAGGGAAAGTTTAAACTTCCATGGATACAGTACGAAAACATCACATTATTCTGACTGTAGAGAAATCACGTTTCATGGTTAGGAGAGGATTCTCTGAGGATGGGATTATTGGCTTATTATGATCTTTGCAAATTAAACATTGATGAAAATTACAATGACTTTCCATAATATGCTTAACATTCCTCTCAATATTGACTCTATGTACTATAAAAGATTAATTTCAACATGTCTTTGCAGTAATATATTTGAGAGAGTATAAATTCCTCGCATTAAATATATTAATAGGAATTATATTACTTGGTTATTTGGTCTGCAATTTTTTAAAACTTCAATCATTTTTAAAATTAATATTTTTGATTTAAATTTGATTTTGTAGAAAGAAAAAAGCATAAGATCTTGCTATTAATTTGAAGCTGGTGTGGCATGGATGTGAAGAGAAGTGTGCCATTTTAGGTGTGACCTTGTCGCCTGATCGTGGTTCAAAATTACGAGGCGATTGATGATCAGGGAGCACTCCAAGCCCATTAAACTTAAGGTGCAGTCCGGTCTTCACCAGCATTAATATGTTTGTATGCATTAATTTGAAAGAAAAATATTGTGTTTGAGGTTAAACTATTTTGTTTAATTTACTTCCAATTTCCCATATAACGTCTTCAAATTTCATTTTATTCTTCAAAATAGAACAGTGTACGATCGTTAGTGAGCTATAAATTTTTGTGCAAGTTAGCAAAAAATTAACACAAATCTTATACCGTTACTTTTACAAATCACACAATTTTACTTTAATTTACTATTTTATTTATAATTCTAACTGCTGAAATCAAGGAACCTGATGTAGAGAAACATTTTTACTTAGAAGCCAAACAAACATGATTTGATTTGAAAACATGATATATATATATATATATATATATATATATATATATATATATATATATATATATATATATATATATATATATATATATATATATATATATATTCATCTCGAAATTAGTGTCATGTAGTAGCTTTCATAAATATATTTTCCTTTTACTTTGTCACTATTGAACTTCCACTTTATTTTGTAAATTGAATAAACTTCCACTTATTGAGTATTTTTATATTATTTGCTCCTATATCTTAAGTTCAAAAAGACTGATTTAAAACACTTAAGTTAAATATTTTTTCACAGCATTTTAATAAGAAGTTATTTACACTATTCAAGTCATTCACTCGCATTAATTTTATAAGTCAAATTTTATTTAATTAAATTAAAAACCCATATAAAACTCACATGAAGTAATTTAATACTGAATATAATTTAAAAATGATGGAAGAAAAAATATATTTGGATTGGTAGCTTGAAACTTATATTTTTAAAATTAACTTCCTTTCATTTTTAAAAATTCTCTTATTAAAAATAACATCCTTACTTGATATCATTTCCTTGTAAGATTAATTTTGAAGAAAATGTTAGGATAACTTCATAATATAAAAGCACTCACATTTGTGCTTAGGTTAAAATAATTAATGTATTTCTAAAATTAAAGAGCTCCCCATTAACATTATATATATATATATATATATATATATATATATATATATATATATATATATATATATATATATATATATATATATATATATATATATATATATATATATATATATATATATATATATATATAATTTGCATTAAAAGAAATGCATCTCATACTTAATCATAAGTTAGATTTTGGTTATCTGAATGTTTGAAATTAATTTTTACCAGATTGTGTGCATTTTGTTAATAAAAATCCAAGTAAATATTCTCGGTAGGGTTATGCTAACTTCCAATAAAATTATGTGAGAAAAGATTTCTGTTTAGTCTTTAGATGCGTGTGTCACATGTATGCAAAATCTTTGTAAAAGATCTAAAACTAAATCTCAAAAATAATAATCAATGTATTTTAAGCACAATTTATGATATCTTATTCGACATTTATATCATAAATAATTTCTTCACCGGAGACATTTCTTTTGGTTGTGATATATTCTTAGTAACAATGAAAATTTTCATGTACAAAGTAAGGTAAATATCATTTGATTAAAATTTGAATTTACAATTCAAGATCCTTTAAAAAAGGAAAAAAATCATTTATTGATACGGATGATTATTTATCTAAAATAATAAAAAAGTTTGTGTTATATTTTACAATTTAATAACACAAGAATAATGCATTTCCCATAATACGTGTTGGCTCAAAATTCAATTATTCAATACCACTATAGAACCACGTAAAAATATAATTGTTTCCAATAAAAAAGGTACTTATTTTAAAACTTCTTAAGACCAGAAAATTATCCTGAATTCCAAAGAAAAATAATATCTCAGGATGTTTACAAAAATCCTTATCACTCGACATTGATATTTTCTTCAATTAACTTTGTGAAACCATGTTTCTTTTTATATTTTCGGTTTTATCCTGGAACCATAAGTTATTATCCCAGGAGAAAAACATTCCATCACATACCACATAATTCAAAACAAAGTACTTATGAACTTATATTGCACCCTTATCTAAAGTACTGGATTTTTCTATAAATAATCCCGATTGCAAACTGGAAACGAAAACTTAATTTTCCACTGTAGCATTTCTGCAGGTATTGGATTCGCTTAAGCATGTCATTTTTTATTACCTCAAATAAATGCTTCATTTGTCGATGTTAAATCAGATAACCAATTGTGTACACAATGTAAGAGAAATGACGTCATGCTGTCATACCTCATTTATTTTTTGTTTTTTTCAGATATAAATATTGCTTCCGCTGACTAAGAGTTATTGAATACTGTGTGTACCTACCTATTAGTTAGCTAACATAAGTAAACTTTGACTGGATGTGTTTTACATATATTAAACGTGACTACATTTTGTGGATATCAAGTGACAAAATGATTTATACTTTAATGTCGAATGATAAAAATGAAAATATTAATTTATAAATCGAGAATAAAATAAAAAGCAATATATAGCTTCCTTTGCACAAAAATGATTATTAATCTGTTTTAATATAAAATATATATATATTTATGTATATATATATGTATATATATTTATATATACATATATATATATATTTATATATATATATATGTTTATATATATATATATATATATATTTATATATATATATATGTTTATGTATATATATATATATATATATATATATATATATAACATACACCACACATTTTGTATATTAAATTATGAAGAGGTTTATTAGCTTTAATTAAAATAATCCCAATTTTTAGTATTGTGGAGGGAAGCACATTTATTTATTCAATAGAATTTTTCTTGACTTATATTATTATATTGTTTGTCCTACCAGAAACTCCTCTAATGCAGATGATAAACTTATCACAAAAATATAATGTATATTAGCAATCATATATAAAGTCGGTATTTATGTGCAATTAATAGATTACGCGTCAAAAAAAATTACAAACCATTTGAATATTAGGTAAAAATAAGCCACTAAATTTTTATTCCTAATTTTGAAGCTAAATATTATACTCCTACCAATTATTTAAATATTTACTTGAAATAAAATATATCATTAGGGAAAAAATTTGGCCATTACTTTGTAATAGAACGAAATATTTTAGATATTTAATTGAAAAATGTATGTTTAAGCTGAAATTTTAAATAAGAATATTTCTCGAGGAAATTCTCAGAGCTTTAATCATAATTTCATAATATTTAAATAAACAAAATATCTTGTTTCTTTCAAAGTGAACGGGCACATAATTCTTAGTCTTACAATCTGAGAACAAAATCCTAAAAAAAAAAAATAAAAAAAAATAAATAAATTGGATTTCAGAAACGAATCAGAAGTCTTTTTATTTACAAAATAAATTGCAGCTCAGACCACAGACTATCTCAAAATAGTCTCTGTATAAAAAAGACAATTTTATATTAAGTACATGCATATATAGTATTAAATTATTAAAAATGAAGTTCGTTTCAAATGTTTTTCTTTATATGGTAGAGTAAAGATTTTAGTGAATGACCACAAGAATGAATAATAAAAATTTTAAGTGTTATATATTTAACTATAGATAAAATTTTTATTAGCATCATAATATAATCTAAATAGTCAGATACTTTTAAAGGAATTTGGGTACATAATTTATGATAAACAAATCAGAAGATATTGCTTTTTTATATTCTAGTATATTATTTTTGAAGCAAATGTTTTTATAGCATTAAGTATTTACTATGAATTTAATACATTTGATAAATAAAATATTTACATTATGTGTGTAAGTTTATTTCTTTTATGTGTTTAGAAAACGGAAGACGACTTCTTCAAATTTAAATAATAGAATACTCTGTTTTCTCTTTACATTTGAAAATTTTCTACTGTTATTGAAGTTTCTAAATTAATTTCCTTAACTTTAAGATCATTGAAATTCAAATATCCTACAAAATACCTTCCACTGAATAAAAAAATGAGATTCTTATTGTGCCACATAATGTATTAGCTAAACGCAACTTTCTTTATAAATACGATTTTTTCTAAGTTAAGAAATTGACTTACAAACTACATCGGTATTCTTGCCTATTTTTTCGCGTGTAAGATTCCAAAGAAAGTGAAAAAATATTCTCTAAGGTTTTCTACTTGAAGTATTTTGCATGAAAGCATCTAAAACAAGTTGAATATAAAGAGAACAGTAAGTAAATTGTTCACAGAAGACTTCCCTCTACTTTGCTCTTTTTCTCGAATATTTTTACTGGATTTTTCTTGATCTTTTGTAGATTCATTAAGTAGATAGAGAAGAATCGTGTTTTTTCTAAGGCATTATCACCACCAAAAGTTTCAAAAATAAAAGCAATTTCAAGATTTTTATTTTAAATTAATCAAACTTTCTTAATTTTACTTTGAATAAAATATTTTCAAGTTTTATTTCTAATAATTATTTATTATAATTTTAGAAATTTATCTTCCTAATCTGTAAGCATAAAAAATTGTCTAATTAACATTTTTCCTCCTAATGTGAAACATTTTGCTGTCATTGTGTACGAAATGAAATAAAATTTGCTTAACGCATCATCTGATTGATGCTCAAAAATTTCGAGAAATAATGATTGAACTTAATTTAAATTGATTAATAAAAATGTTAGTTTATTTAAGAAAAAACTAATTTCAACATTTATATTTATATATGTTACTATAAGAGATTTTTTGTTGTGTAGCATAGTTTGTTATTATGTGTGAGTGCATACTATTAAATGCATACTTAAGATATACCTTAAGTATTTTAAATTACCCATTTTTATAACTATACGATAGATAGGGAGTCTAAATTATGAGAATTGTTATATCAAATAATTTATTTATAATTGTTTATTTAATTGTTCCTTGCTTATTTGATTGTTATGAAAATTAATTTATTAAAATAATTCATAGAAAACTATTTTTTAAAAAATGGTAATAGAGCTTGGAGAAGGAATAACACGTGCTTAAATTCATTTTATTAAAACTCAGATAACATTGACCGCATTTCCTTGCTAAAAGAATGCAAGAATGTATTCCTAAATGATGAGCATTAAAATATATTTGAAACATCAGTTCCAATTGTTTTTGTAAAATAATTAGAAACTCAACAAATATTCAGATCTTTTACTGAAATTTTTATTTTGCGATAAGTTATTTTTTAAAATCGACTTAAAATTGTCCTTGATTTGAGAAGAAAGTATAATTTACGTATATATAATTTAAATAATTTACGTATATATAAATTCATTTTTTATATGAAAAACATTTTTCATCATTATCGGGTTAGTATTATATGGTATTTAATTAGTTACACTCAAAACTTGAACACCAAACGGAGTTTAAGCAAAAGAAATCCCGATTTAAATTAGACTTCATTTTCAACATTTTTTGCATTTTTCCTGGGTTTGTCATTTATTGATCGTTTCTCGCGCCTATAAGATAATTAGATCGCAATCTATGATTTAAAGTGAATTCAAAACCTCTTTATTGATCCAAGCCCAAATTCAGATTGGAAATCATGAACTGTTGAACCAAATATCAAAGCACTAAACACTCAGTTGGAAGTCCAGTGCATTTCTATTAGCAAATGGAAATTAAGATTTCTTCTTTAATATTTTTACATAGTATATATTCTGCAAGTTAAATGACAGTAAAATGTCTTTTTTTCTTATTTGTAAGTTCATTTAATATAAATGAAGTTTTCTCCCTTTTATAATATTTTAATAATGTATTGAATATTTAAGTTTAAACCTACTGTTATAAATATTCAGGACATATTTTAAAATAATTATATAAAGGTATAAAACTTGTATATTATATTCCATTGTTCCACAGACTTCCATGAATGCATGAAAAACATGAAAAAGTAAGCTTGAATATAATACTTTTCTAAGCAAAATCATTCTGATCACAAATTGTTGATTTTATCATTACAAATTATTTCATGCTTTTCTTTTGTAAAGAAATCAAATTTTTAACCAAATCTGTAGTCGTAAGGATTTTAACATAACGTGTGAAATAAATATTATTTAATTATTTTATATTAAAATCATACATTGGAAGTAAATATGTATTTATTGTTTTGAATTATTTTATATTAAAATTATACAAAACAATAAATACATGTTTATTTCTAATGAACTAGTACATAATTTTTGTCCCCTATTATTTTCCATAGAATTTTCACTTTGCGCTTCATTCAAATCTCCAATTCAACAGTTGTTTGCCTAGCCAAATGTATTCTTTCGCTTTTCGTTATTCAAAAAATAAAATAATGCTGTAGGGTTTTTACACTTGAAATATTTTTCATGAAAAAAAATCAAAAATAGGTTTTCGAATGAAGAATAAAAGAAGCTGTTTGAAGATAAGCTCATCAATCATCCTTTTCTTCAGTCATTTCCATGGAAAGGCTTCGCCTTGTTCTCCTGGATGTTAGTTGAAGCTTCAGCAAAAGATCACGTCTTTTTTAATCTTTTTTTTATCACCCGTGATATAACGTCACTAGTGACAGTAATCCTAATATTTCTATTTTATTTGCTGAAATGCTTCTTTCTCGTTAGACACAATGTTATTTTCCATTTTGTTTTGTAGAATAAAATGATTTATGCAACAGATTTAATTCTTTGTATAAGATGTAGCTTAAATTTTCTGTCTTGTGCCAGATAGACTGACAATATCGGGTGCTCTGCTCCATTTTTTTTATACTGAACCATATTTGGTGTTGAGTCCGACTGCTTCAGTACACACATGCCATAGGGACCCGTTTATAGGGTAGGCAACCATTTACACGTCATTCATACACAGAAAGGACAAAGACAGGATAGATAAAGAAAGAAATCACATTCACGCCCGAACCGGGATTCGAACCCAGAATCTCCCTATCCGCAGTCAGCCATTCTGACCACTAGACAGGGTGGACGACCAAATGCTCTTTTGAACAACTATATCATTAAGATATTCAATTTTTGATAAGATTTATATTTTATAAATAAATATGTTTAAAGTGGTGAAAGTCCTAGCTTAATATTTTTTGAATATAAAATCCATGAAAATGTTTCTGAATATGAAATCGATGAAAATGTTTTCGATGGATAAAATATGATTAAGTATTTCATGAAAATATTTATGTGGAATAAAAATATAAGTTGAAGAGGCCTTACTTGTAGATAAAATTCTAATCTGGGATTCTAATCTGGGATTCAATATGGGATCTGGGATTCAGAATGATAGAAAAGAAAATTATTCTAATCTGGGATTCAGAATGATAGAAACGTAGAAGTTTGTAAGAAACAGAAATTTAACTTCAATTGCTGAATAAACAAATTGAAATGAGAAAATGAAATAAAGCCACGTTTTATATTGCAGGGGAATATTCATGATTAATTTTAATAAAAATTGCCAAATTTACTGAAAATACACATGTCGTTACATGAGATTAATTATCATTGGAATGTTATATATTTCTATATATAGGCATTTATGATATTTAATTACCAATACTTTTAACTCTACAAATATTTCTTCCATTTATTCTTTAAATTAACTGTATATATATATATATATATATATATATATATATATATATATATATATATATATATATATATATATATATATATATGTATATATATATATATATATATATATATACTACTGGCCATTAAAATTTCTACACTAGGAAGAAATGCAGATAACAAAATTATATTTATTGGATAAATATATTATACTAAAAATAACAAGCGATTAAATTTTCAAAAATTTTGGTTGGATAGATCCTGAGAAATCAGTACCCAGAACAACCACCTCTGGCAGTAATAACAGCAGTTATACGCCTGGGCATTGAGTCAAACAGAGATAGGATTGCATGTACAGGTACAGATGCCCATGCAGCTTCAGCACGATGCCACAGTTCATCAACCGTAGTGACTAGCGTTTGGTGACGAGCCAGTCGCTCGGCAACCATTGACCAGACGTTTTCTATTGGTGAAAGACCTTTAAAAAGTGCTGGCCAGGCCAACAGCCGAACATGTTCCGTATCAAGGAAGGTCCATACAATACTGGCAACATGCGGTCGGGCATTATCCTGCTGAAACGTAGGGTTTCGCACGGCTCGAATAAAGGGTAGAGCCACGGGTCGTAACACACCAGAAAAGTGACGTGCACTGTTCAAAGCACCATCAATGCGAACAAGAGGTGACCGAGACGTGTATCCAAAGGCACTCCATACCATCACGCAAGGTGATGGGCCAGTATGACGAAGACGAATGCACGCTGCCAGTGTGCGTTCACCACGATGCCGCCAAACACGGATGTGACCATCATGATGCTGTACACAGAACCTGGATTCATCTGAAAAGATGACGTTTCGCCTTTCATGCGCCCAGGTTCGTCGTTGATCACACCATTGAAGGAGCTCTTGTCTATGAAGCAGCGTAAAGGGAAGCCGCAGCCATGGTTTCCGAGCTGAAAGTCCATGCTGCTGCAAACGTCGTCGAAATGTTCGTGCAGACACTTGTTGTCTTCCAAACGACCCCGTTTCTTCACGAGCAGTGAGTCGTTGTCTTCCAAACTACTCACGGCTCGTGACGTGGTTGCACGATCCATTACGGCCATGCGGATAATATGCCTGTCTTCTCGGCTGCTAGTGAGAGGTGGCCGTTGAGATCCCGCATGGCGTTCCGTATTATTTTCCTGAACCCATCGATTCCATATTCTGCTAACAGTCATTGGATCTCGACCAACGCAAGCAGCAATACTGCGATAAGATAAACCGCAATCCCGGTACGCTACAATTTGACCTTTATCAAAGTCAGAAACGTGCTGGTACGCATTTCTCCTTCTTACACGCTGCATCACAACAACTTTTCACCAGACAACAACGTTCAAATGCAATTTGTGTATGAGAAACTGGCTGAACAATTTCGTCATTTAAACATAATGTAGGTGTCACTACTGGCACCTGCTTTGTCTGAATGCGCTGAAAAGCTAATCATTTGCATATTTGCATATCACAGAACCTTCTTCCTTTCGTATAAATTTCACGTCTGTAGCATGTCGCCTTCTTGGTGTAGCAATTTTAATGGCCAGTATGGTATATATATATATATATATATATATATATATATATATATATATATATATATATATATATATATATATATATATATATATATATATATATCAATGAAGAGAGAATTATTAAGAGACATTTAGAAAGTTATTTTTTTAAGACACAATTACCATAATCATACTTAATTTCTTTACAAATACCCTTAAAATATTAAAATAAATATGTTGAAATTATAATTTTAGAATACAAAGTAAGATATTGACTCAAAACTTATTACTTGCTCTCTATATAAATATATTCAAACATATAGACAAGATAATAAATGCCTTTGAAAGAAAAATGTGCACGTTACAACCACCTTTATATTAAAATACTTTTATGAGCAAATGAAATTCTAACATTACAAGTCGAACAATTAATGTCTTCTGCTTTTTTAAAAAAAATAGTTGAGAAAAGTCAAATAAATGCAAGTTGTTGAATATGTTTTGTAATAAAAAGTGAAATATAATTTGTTAATTAAAAAGCATTAACAATAGTTCAATAGTATTCCCAGTCTATTATAAAATCCAAGAAAAGACACTTGCTTATTATAGTTAATACACAGCAAGACAATTGTAATGAGAAAGCATGTTATTTTTTCCTAATCCGATCCAAAAGACTGAGATAAAATATATAATTCTATGCTGCAGTTTATTTTAAAATGTTTAGCACCTGAAGCAGTGTCCAATGTTTGTTTTTAGGTTATGCTATGTTAAATTAATTTTAAATATTTCCATTATCATTATAAGTTCTCTCAAAAGAATTATCTTCCATATCCATAGCAAATTGAAGTAAGATTTTAGAATGAAGGTTATATGTAAACAGTACTTTAAGTTATATTTTGTTAATATATGATGTGTGAAATTTTGAAGGTTGATTAGCTTTCAATTACAAAAATTAACTTAGTTTATATTAGGTATAAGGATAATTGTTGTTTTTGATCAAGTGCATTTTCAAGCGTTGTAGATTATTTGCAAGAACTATTCTCCTTCTGCAACAGATCTAAATAGTTAGATTAATGAATGTTTGATACATTTTTGGACTTAAATTTGTAAAACTGGCAACAGAAATGAATAAAATGTACGGTTAGGAAATTATTTGTTGTATGAGTTCCAAAAGGAGAATAAATTGATGGAGGAAAGAAAAACTTGCGTCAATTATTTAAACAGAAGACGGTAAAAACAAGAACATGCCAAAGATGGTTTGAAAAATTTCGTTCATATAATTGCTGTCATGTTTCGAGTTTAAGAGAAAATTCAATCGTTGCTTTCCAATGAAAAATTATAGAAATTTTAGCTTATACATAACACTTATAGTTTTTAAACCAATTACTAGTTTACTACACCATTTATAAAGTAGAGTCGTGGAGGTTATCAAAAATGGAAACCTCAATTTATGTAACTATACTTTTCCTTAATTATGGTGTTATTTTGCATATTTCCCAAACGCTATGTGTAACAGATCTTTAAAATAAGAGGAAAATAATATTTTTAGCAACCAGTTATGATATTTTTGTCTAAAGAAATACTTTTTGCTAAAATGTATTTTTATAACAATAAAAAAATCTATTTTGCACTTGATATTGTTTTAATTATATATAAATATAATACATTTATTTATAAGTTTAGTCCTAGCGTTTTAAAGAGAATCAAGATCTGTAAATTAATTATTTAATCTGATAACTAAGAATATATTAATTTACACATCATTGATTTTTTTAAAATAAAGTTATAATTCATTACTGTCAGGTAAGTACTTTTTCCACATAACTGACATTAATTAGTTATATTACTAACTAAAATTTCTTATTTTGATATTTCATAAACTTTGAAAGCAAAAATCTTGAATGATATGATAAAATATTATATACACTGGTTGAATAAAATCAAATCACGCAGAAAATCTGTAATTAAAATGCTTTTATATACATTTTAAATATTTTAATTGAATTTTGTTTTTGTTTACATCTTTAAATTCCAACTGAAAAAACTTTTTGCTAATTTAGAGTCTAAATTTCGCTAATTAGCACAAATTCTTGTCATTTATGCCTTAAGGAAAAGTAATTCTATTTATTTGATGAAAATACTAGTGTAAAACTGAAAAATTTTAATTACTTACAGAAAAATATTACTTTGATTTAAAAAAGAAATCAAGGTTTTCAACGTTTTCTCAAAGCGATTACTAACTTAATGGTGTGGAAATTAATTACTATTTTAATGTTTCTGCATTTTAGTTTCTACTTTTTTTTAAATTTGAAAGGCACTTGAACGGGTTTAATGGCTAATTAATACTAAGAAAAGTTTTAAATACTTTATTCATTGTATATTAAAAAGGATTATTGAGATCTTTAGAAGTGATTTTTCTGCTTTTCAAATAGCGCCCTATAAGAAATAAATATTAAAAATAATTCTTACCTAAGTGATTATGGGAATAGTTCTTAAGAATTTATATTTTTACAATAATTGAAACATTTATTTAAATTATTGGGAAGTAGAGAGGGAACGAAATTCCTTAATTTTTCCCTCCTTGGATTAAAAATGTTATATTTATTCTCAATTGTGTAAATAAATATAAAAATTTCTTTTAAGGATTTGCAACAGTTTTTCACAAAATTCATAAATGAACGCACAGAAAAATGAGAGATTTAAAAATTTTAATATTCACAACCGATTTACTAAATAATCAATTTCTTAAAAATAAGACTTATAGTTTCTTAAAATCTGAAGGAAATAATATTGCGTTTGAATATATAATTAGTAATAGAGATTAACATGGAATGGTAGTAGAATTGTTATCAAAATTTATTGCATATATTAAAATTAATTGAAATTTATACATATTAAAGTAAATTGATACTTCCGTTCTCTTATGAATTATTACGTTTCCATGTTATAAACTGTATATATTTGTTATAAAATAATATGAAGTATTTTTGTTAATAGTTTAATGCATTCTTAAGCAATAGACATCATACAATTACTACTATAATGAATTGGTATATAATTTATTGAATATTGATATTTATGAATTGTGATTTTTACTGTAACAGTGATACTAGAAATTTGAAATTTAAAAGCAAAACATGTATTAATTATTTTAATAATATTTTTGTACAGTTTAAGTGCATTTTTTAAATTAGATTACATATTTTTTCAGGCAAATAGTAAATAATTTTCCAAACCAAGTTGAAAAATTATACGTTATTGTGAATGCTTTAAATCTGAAAAGTCTTTGGTCAACAGATGAGCACACAACTAATGCACAGTTATTATATCGCTTTTGATGTCAATACATAGAAAGTACATAACTGATTACATAAAACAATTATTAATATTTGTCTTGCTTGTTAAACTTGAAAAAGAAAACAATTTTGTTTGTTAGTTAGATGATACCTTTTTTCTTATGGTAAAAAATTTCAAATTAAAATTATGCATGATTTTTTGTTTTAAAAAAACTTGCCCTAGAACATTCAAAATTTGGAGTTAGTTTTTTAAAAACACATGTATACAATAATCATTAATCGCCTAAATACTATACTAAAAAGGCTTAGGAAGCTTAATAGTGTTAGAACTTAACAATTATAAGGTTAATTTAAACTGTTTCTTAAATTTTATTTGTTACCTATATCAACCAACTATAATTATTTAATTTAATTTTAGTAGTCCAATAACTTCATCTAGAGGGATTTTTCTCAATTTTCGTCTATATAGTTTAGGATCATGAATACATTAATTATTTATATTTCATATATGATATGAAAACTTTTTGATTTAATTAGTTTTAATAATGATTTGTTCTGATTTGAGAGTACAGTTATTTAATTCATGTACAAAATTATATACTTTTTGCAGGTACATGTGACAATATATTTCCATTATTTATTAAAATTAATTTCATTATTAAAATACTTTTCAAAACTTATAAAATTAATTTTATTTACTTTATGAGATCTTACATTTATCACAATATATAGTTTTCAGTCAACTTATGATTTTTCAGACGTTTTATTTCAAAACAATAATTTTTAAATTAAAATGTTTAAGCTAACTTTAAAAATAGAAACATTTTTATAAAGATTTTTGATATGAGGCAGGATTATAAATACTAAATTATTAGGTGTTACATTAAAATTAATAGGTAGTTATACACAGAAAGTTAAAAATATAATTGAAATTAATTGTATCCAAATAATATAATGTATTTCATATAATACAGAAAAATGTGGCTTATTAAAGAGCTGATGAAATGAAAAATTATCTTACTGTTTTAAGAAACATCATCTTTTAGAACTTCTTTTAAAATACTTCACATCTTTTAGAAGTTAAAATGTGATGTGCAGGTAATCTTTATTTAACAATTGGGAATATTTATTAAACATATTCTTTACACAAATACATTTTCATATACGAGAGGAACAAAATACAAGTTCAGTTTTAGTGTCAAAAAAAAAGCGCATCCTAAATACAATTATTATTTTGAGAAATATTTCATCGCTAACTTGAAAAATTTTTCAACTGGCCATAAATTTCTTAAATTTAACTTGAAGATGTGCACAGCCACTTAAATATCTTAAATAATCTTAATACTATTTATTTATTAATGTATTGAAAACACGTATTCTGATTCAAGGTATACTTAGGCAAAATGTGTGGATATGTTAAAAATTATTTTTTTTTAGTTACCATTTACTTTTTATAATGTGCCAGACAAAGTAATTTTTCATGTCCAAACTATTCCTATTTTCACATTATTAAAATTTTGCTTAAATTTCTATGTGTTTAGATTGTTTATTCTCTTCATCTGAAATATGATTTATAGCTTCATATGCCTAATATGTAGAAAAAATGATCTTATTTAAGTAAGAGCATTCCGATAAAACTTATTATCACTTATTTTAATCTGAATCTAATAAACATCTGTAAATGTGGCGTACAAGTTTAAATAAGAAGTTGCTAGTTCATCTACCGCCACCGTCAAATGACAATGATTAAAATAGAAGAGAAATAATAGTTTTTAACAAAATTAATTCATTAGAATAAGATGCTGTAAGTGTGTAACACAATATTTATATATCTATACAAGTGAGTGAATTTAATTTTTTAAAACACTTTTGATTAATATTTTCAATAAATATGGTTTTATTATTAGGATAAAATTTGAATAAACTATGAACATATTTTAAATAAGTCAGTTTAATAAGTAAATAAGTAATATTTTAAATAAGTTGAAATTACATTTAAATTAATTTTAAATTTTGAATTACTTGCTTTAATATGAAGCTAAAGAAGACTCAATTTAAAGCAAGTAATTCTAAATTATAGGCAAAATTACGAGCATATAGATTCAATATTTAATGTTTTCAGATTAGCATTATAACAGGAGCTCTACATGAAATTAATAAATGCCTACAATAAGCATAATAAAATAAATTTCATTATTTATACTATTATTGTTATGAACTGCTAAATCTAAAATAATCATTTGAGGTTTAAATTTCCATCCTAAAATAGTTTGCTTCCAAATTTCTTATATATCCTGTTATGTACTTATTTAATTATATAATTACAAAATCTATAAATAGCTTAACCTTAGTGTAGGTATACAACAAATTCTTTAAATTCCGTCATTAAATATCTTTCAACCTTATAAAACTTTTTTAAAAAACACTTGATTGGTGAAAGAATAAATGAGAATTATTTTCTAAAGAACTTTTCTCTTTGCCGCTAACCACTGATAGTGAGCAAAAATTATGGTCGAAGCCAATAGTTTCCCTGTCAAAATAAAGAAACTATCTTCCTCGTAGTGTCTTGGATCAATTTATTACACTGAGTCTAAGTCATTGATCTTATCATCAAAGTTATTTTCTGTAATTTATTTACTTCAATATAAAAGTGAACTTTCACACATTTTTTAAACTTAACCAATATTTATTTAGAATATAATGGTTTATTTATATTTCAATATTTTTTATTTCCTAAATCGTCGGAAAATTTTGAATCATAATATTGTTAATTTACAAAATTTAACAGTCATTGGTATATTACAGTCAATAGATTATTTAAAGCGAAAATTGTATATAAAATGTCACTTTAATAATCAATAGAATTATTTTATACTTATAAGAAAAATCTATCTATAAAAATAAGAAAAAAAAATTGGAGATTTAATCTATTAACATATAATAAGCAATTATCAGTGAATTCTAAACAAATGAAAATAAATAAACGAATAAAAGAAAAGACAATACAAAGGATGAAAAGGAATTAGGAAATTTTCATTTTTTATTCAATTATAATACTTGATTTATCTGATAGTGATAGATTTTGATTAAAAAAACAAAAAAGTTACTTTTTTATTTCATATCTTTTTTTTATCTTGCTTATTAATTTTCAGTGATTAGAACTCCAAAGTTGCTTAAATAGTTTTACTGTAAAGTTACTTATATTCCAGAAAATATAAAAATACTGGGCATTAATTTCCAAGATTCTTTCATAAGAGGTAATTTGCATTGATTACAATATTTTGCAGAATAAGAGAAAACATTTCCAAATCTTTTAAAAAAAGTTATTCTTCTATGTATGAAAAAAAAACTTAGAAATAAGTATGTTTTAGTTTTCCTCCACTAAAGGAGACAAAAAGGTGACTTTTAAACATGTATTGTATTGTGATTTTCGTTAAACTATTACATAATTGTAAAATGTTATTATTCTGTACATGATATTTCTTGAAGTGGTATATCTCATATCATCTTAAAATGCCATATTTTGTTATTTTATTAATCTTAGATAATCCTCTTCCCTTTGCATTTAATATGGAGAAAATCTGAACTGTTCTGTTTTTTAAATGAATACCTCTATAAAATTCTACTTTTGATCGCATAAAATTATATAATTTATAATGATAATTTTACAGAATTTTACTTTCAGCATTCATACATAAGATATTTAAATAAATATAGCATTTCAATTTGTATGTAATCCTCATTAAAAAATATCAACAAAGAAAACTTCAGTCAATATGATTGCAATTACATCTTATTCTATAAATTATTTGGATTTTATCAAATATGTAAATCACTTTTGACAGTACTAAAACAATGCTGTAAGAGTATCCAACTTCAATTAAAAATAAAATGAGAAACAGGTTGTTAAATATTTATATCCTTAAACTACTTCGACATTAAAACATTCGCTTTATGAAAAGAAAATAACGTCGCATCTTATCAAAATTAATCTGCAAGATTTACTCTCTCGAGTACTGAAATTGTTTTGAATGAATAAAGAGCTTTTATGTTCAATGATGAAAGATAATCCTTTCTTCATAGGATTGTGAAATGGGCTATGTATTGATACTATGAACAGCGAGATATTGCAATTGTTTTGAAGTTTGCGTAAAGATGAATATGTTATGAAAAGAATTGACGTGTACGTATACTAATGAATAAAGTAGCACACTTTCCTTAACTATTTAGAATAAGCTGCTTGAGTGTGTGTGTGCATTCTTAAAACACATTCCTTTATATTCTTGAATATATCATTTAATCTATGATATTATTGCATATTATGGGGAATATATTACGTATACTTATAATATTATTCCCCATACTAATTGTTTATTTCACCAATTATTGATTATAATTTTATGTATTCTCCTCTTATTTCAAATAATATTTAAAATACAATTAAATATTTAATAAAGAAAATTATTAACAACTTGTATTTGAATATGTATGTAAATTTATAATTATTTCGTTACTAATTCTTTCTTCAATCAAATATTTTATGATTATTTTAATTACAAATGTCAAACAGCTAATATACTTTCATTACTGCCATCTTAAGGAGACAAAAGATGTTGAATGTGCAAAAAGTAAGTTTGATAGTAAAAAACAGCATTTTCATTTTCTTCTGAGGAAATTTTCATTTGCTTAACATTTTATTTTCCGGAATTCCTACTATAAAATTATATATATATATATATATATATATATATAATGGAAGATTAGATATTGAACTGAAAAGTACAAGAATATATAAAACATTTATGCTTAGTGATATATTGAGCGCAAAAGTAGCAAAAATAGAAATGCTAAAATATAATTAATAATTTTATAAAATTTAATAATCAAATATTAGATGGAAAATAATACATTTAAAATGCAATGAATATACCAAAAGGAGAATAATACATGGAAATTATAAATGGAAAACAATATATTGAAAATTCGAAATATAGTAAATAGTTGGAAAAGAAAAATATAAAATGGAACGAAGTACCAACATTGTCAGGAGGTGTTGACCATATTGGCTAAGCACACCATAAGTATGGTTTTTCTGCACTGCACTGCACTTTTCTGCACACAGACATAGTTTTGGGCCTAAAATGACTATGCCTTAAGACAAAAATAAACCAATTATTATATATATATCTATATATGTATAACAAAATTATAATAAATTTATTAAAGTATTTAAGAAAATATTTATATTTTAGTATTTGAAAAAACATTTCCATATTTCAGTGATGTTTTACAAGATATTTGAATGAATTTAGGAAAAACTTCTTGTCAAAAATGGAATAATTTGATATTTTTTTTTAAATCCACACTTTTAAATATTTTTCTGTTACACAAAACACAAGGAAAGGTTTCACATAAATAGATAAAAATATAAGACACAAAGAATGATTTAAAATTGATAAACTAATTAAAAATTTACAAAAGAAAAGATACCAATGCAATAAGTTAATAATGTTTCCTTTTATTTTGAACAAATTATATCATAAAATAAACTTAGTTTTTCATATTTAAGCAAGTAAATACTTGTTTGTAACATATTCTGATTACATTAATATATAAGTAGAGATTTCAAATAACTGATTTATGAAGGTTTTTTTTTATTAAATTCAACCTCTTATGTTCCATAACACAAAAACAAAATAATTAAATATCTAAATATCTATGACGCTAAAGTAATAAATACTTAAATGATTATTTTGTCAATTATAAGCAATGATATATATATATAAATATATATATATATATATATATATATATATATATATGTATGTATGTATATATATATATATATATATATATATATATATATATATATATATATATATATATATATATATATAAAATATAAAATTATATATATATATATATATATATATATATATAATATATATATATATGTATATATATATAAGTATGATCTCATTATATTGGTGTGATGTTTATCTTCCTAAGAACATTATATATAATTGGAACATTTGAGAAATTGCTTAGATGAAATTATTTTTTCATGAAAAAAATAAATTTCTAATAATTAAGAGACAAAAATCTTCTAAGAAAATACTTAAGAAGTGTTTATATGCACTGTAATATATAAACGCAAGTCAAATATTATTTACAAGTAGGAACAAATGATGGTTAAAAAATTACGAAAAATATTTTATTCGAGATTTCTGTACATTAATATTATACTTCTGAATTTTACTAGAAAAATACATGATTCCACCAAAAAATTGAATGTAAGATTTAAATTAAAATATGAAGTACTACTGTAAATATAGTTATTTTGTAATTAATAAATGTATCTTTAATCATTAAGTTACATTTAAACATTTCTTTTTCATTAATATTTTAACTTAAATTTATTATGATATGCAAACGTATTCATTTCTGAAATTGTTTAAATTAAATTGACTTTTTAATTACGTCAAATTCATAAAACATATTTTCTGCAAGATAAAAATACAATGCTAATAAAACAATTCAAACTAAAAACCAATTAATCTTAGAGAAAACTAGAAGCTTAAACATCAAATCTTGTTTTCTCTATCTGAGAGACATTCAAGATTTAATTGTTGAAATTAGTAAGATTAAATTTTAAATATAAATTACGTTATAAATTACAAACTTTTAGTGACATAAAAAAAATTTGGATTTTTTGAATTAAAAGTTCAGAATAAAAGTAATCAAAATTTATGCAACTGCAGCATTTTAACAAAACGTATAAATTTTGTTTCTTGCATTTTAAATGACATAATGTCTCAGATGAATATTTCACAAATTAAAAATTAACTTTAATTTTGTAAATGGAATTTGTAAAAATTTTTAAAAAAAAATGTTTCCGAAAAGTTTAAAAAATAAAAGATTAGAGTTCTTGGGTTTATTATAGAAATATTTTTTGTATATAAGATAAGACATAAAACATATATGATGATTTCAGTAATGCTTTTTTAGATTCACTTGATTGATACTTTTAAAAAACTAGGAGTAACGTTTACCTTTATTATTCTAAACTCTTTGAATTTCATTTGTTTATAAATAAATATTTTTAATAAATTAAATACCGTGTATTTAAATTTTCTTTTCACTTTTTTTCTCATTATATTTTTATTAAATTTTCAGAATTTTTAGCTATTACTTCATTAACATATCTGATCTGCAAAATTCAGTTTACTATAGGAACAGTGTCTCAACTCAATTTACTCACTGAATCTTTCAGAATAGGATTCAATGGCGTAGAAAATTTGAGTTTTAAGAGATTCATTGAGATTTATAAATAATATTAAAAATTTAAGTTTCATTAGAGCATTCATCAGATTCAAATGAATTCTAATTGATGCATTTAACTAAAATTGTACACATTATAATCATATGACCTATTTAACGTAAAAAAGTATATGTAATAGCATAATTATGTCTTGTTTTATTTATAATCGAATAAAACTATGAAAAATTTACCATGCTTGTGTGATTTAAAATACCTTTTGAAACACGATTAATTCCATTCAAAAGAATTCTATTCAATAAAATTCTATTCAACTTTGATTGATATTTTTATCTTGTACAGGTCGCTTTGCACATTCTTGCTTTATTTATCTAGCAGTATAAACGAACACTTTTCATACGTTTTACAAACTCATTTCAGAAGAATTTATTTTTAATATACTGACATCGTACGATTCTATTAGTTTGTTTCCTTTTAATGTACATTTGTTATTATGAATGTCTCCAAAGAGGATAAATAATACACTTATCACTGGTTAATTTATTTTTCTTTAAAGGGTTGTGAAACATTTGATTTAAAATACTTTTCTTCATGATATTTATTGAAACAATAATTTCTGTGCAGTGTTACATTTCCTGCAAAAGCAGTTTTCTAATCATCATGAAACAAATTTTATTTAATTTGAGAATCCTTGTTTTAGAAACCTCATTTAAGCATATGCTGATAAATAATGAATATTAAGAATGAAAATATAATAATTAAAAAATGTGTATTATAATTTTCAATGTAAATTAAACAAAACACTTAACCATTGTTTTGATAAAGGTACATACAAGAAGTTATCTCATAAAAGTATAAAATGCATGAGCAGAAAATTTAAAATCAATTTTAATGTATTGTAAAATTTCAAATTTAAAAATACTGAACTATAGCATATAATACATCGCTAAAAATAATAATATAATTTGACATTGCACTTAAAAATATAAAAAGATATTGTTTAATGCATTCTTAAAACTGTGTAAAGACTTAATGGGAGCTACACCTGTAGAAATATAATAAACATTTTTATAATAAAGTGTGGAAACTTAAGAAAATTTTGAGAAATACTTTAATAATCTAAAAACAGAAAATGTTAGACATTTTGAAAAAAATTTCATCTCTTATACTTTATTTTACTGTTTATATAATAAATGTTAAATAACAGGTAAAAATAAAGCATAATACTTATAAAAATGTTAAAAGAAATAAGTACAAATACTTTTTAAATGACGAATACAATAAAAAATTCAAAGCATTCAATAAAACATTTTAAATATCAATCCAAAAGTATCACAAAATATATATCATTGGTAAAAAAAAGTTTTAATAATTCTATTAATTCATGCAACATTTTAGCACATCATGATACTTTTAATAAAGTATTTTAACTTTTGATTTACAATTCTCATCGATAAAACAAACTTTATCACTGAATATGAAAAACATTGATTTTGAACAGGGCTAAACAATCGATCCCATCTGTCATAATGACGTCATAAAAATCTCACCTCCTCTAGCTGTTATGGAATATGAAAACGCTCATTACAGCAAGCTGCTCCCTCGAAAATTTTTTCGAAAATTCTTTCCCTACTTAGTTTGCATATGGCTGCTCCTCAAGCGGAAATAAATATTCCTCTTTTGTAATTCCACGCTCATGGCTCAATTTTGTTCTTATTCTTCTTCAAAAGCTTCAACTGCTGTTCTTCCTTGATACGAGAAAGGAAGAAAACAGTTAGGAAATAAAATTAATGTTAAACTATTGAGCAAAATGTAAACCCAAGAAAGAAAAATATTTTTAATTCACATTATGTACAGTTATAACATTCAGCAAACACAATATCATGTATGGCTAATTAAGAATAAATAGCTCCCAAAACAAAATGAATATTATCATAGAAAACCATCAATTTAAAAATAACTTCTTATCACATTGTTTGAAAGTTTCTAATTAATTAAGAATTAAGAGTTAAACATTTTGCTATCCTTATCAAAACTGCTTTTCATCCCTATAATAATTTTAATATGTATATAAATTTTTTAAGTTTTTATATTTTACAATTATACGTTTCAATTATTTTAAATATTTTTGAAATTTACTAGTAGCCACACAGTTAAAATAGCATAAAAAATTGATTAAATGTCAATTATTTTTTTAATTAATGTGTCATCGTTATGAAAACATTTCAGAAATTCAGATGTTTCCATTGTTCTTGAATAATCTAATAAATTATTTACAAATTTTAAATATAAGGTTTAATTTGAACGGATATTTTATTTTTAAAATCATAATTAGTTCAAAGAAGTTTTTTTTGTGAATTTTACAACACATCTTATTTCAATAATGGAAAGAAATGTCATTTTCATCACTTAAAAGAAAAACGATATTTTAAATCTCCACAATATATAGTAAAAATGGCAGAATTTATTGATAGTGGAATTTGAGAAACTAAAGGCAATAGTCATTTTGACTACAAATAAACATCAACTATTACCAAATACACTCATTTTTGAATAATCTTTTTTATAAATCTTCAATTAATTCTAGAATATTTTAAATGTTTCAGCAGAATATATTATCCATATGATATACATCAAAGAGTTTTAAAGTTATTTATTACTTCTAAGTTAATTCCCTCAATTTTCTTCTGTGATTAGTGAGAAGTATTAAAAAATGTTGTAAATAAAGAAATTAGAAAAGATAAATTTTTAACAAAACTGATATTTTTAAAACAGATTCAAAAGTTCTCTCTTCATTTGTTCTATTACAAAAGTCCTATCAGTTTCATATTTCAGTCAATATTGTGTTGAATTCATGGTAAAAAGTTGCTTTAAAATTTTTTAAAAACTTATAGAATAATAAATCATTTTAGAAAGTGCTTATAAATGCAAAAATATTAAAGGATATGAAAATGGTATTCATCATAAGAGTATATATTTGGGAATGAATAATCATTTTTTTACAAACTAAACTGGAAGCTGAATGGTTAGTGATCTGGTATTAAATTCAATTGTCCTTTTGTTTCATTTTCTCTTCGAGCTTGAATAATAGTAGTGGTTTAAGTTCACTTTAAACTGTAGGTCCTGATTTAATTGACTCTCGTGTGCAAAAGTGATAGTGAATGAAAGTGAAATATGTGAAAACCAAATCAATCATTTCTGATCAATTTAAATAATAGGGGAAACACATATCATTTCTACTTATTGCGAAAATATTTGACGGAGTGGATGCTCAAAATATTCCATGACTTCCTATCAAGTGAAATTTAAATGTGGTCCACTATCTATGAAAAGACTCACAAAATGCAAGATATAATACATAACTGAAATTTATATATTAGATTTGAGACCTTAGAAAATCAATTACTTGGTATTTACTTACAACACACTTAAGAAACTTATTTCTAAATAATTTTATTCCTTTGGATGTTGTATTACACATTCACAAGAAATATTAAATACCATGTGATTTCCTTTTAATAAGTGAAAATATATTTTCTAAATTTACAGTTTGATACTACTAAATTCAGGAACATCTATAAAATTAAAAGTATTACACGAAGAAAAATTGTTTGAGAAATTGAAAATATTTGATGGAAATAAAAGCTGCTATTATTAGTATAAAAATTGTTAACTGAGTATAGAGTATTTATACAATTATTTTAGTAAAATACGGTGAAATGAATAACAATACTATACAAACAAGATATAATTAGTCAACAAAACATAAACTATATACAAACAAACTATAAATAGTCAACAAAACATAAACTATATACAAACAAGCTATAAATAGTCACATTTACAATAAAAGAGCCTAATGTAGTTAAATAGTCATTATATAAATAAAATACTTTAGGATATACTATTTATGAAAACAAAATCATCACAATTGTCAAAAACATTAAAACTTTTAGATTAGGTCAGATTTCTCTGAGATTGATTTGTTTGTTTAATATTTTTATGTATTTTTACCTAATTTACGCATTATTGAAGGAATTCATTTTCCATTTTGCTATAAATATATACATGTATAAATTATTTTTATACTAAAATATAGGCAACAAATCAACTCTTTTTTACTTCATGATGCATATATCCTACATTTCACTTAAAGAGTTTAAATGGTTGTACATAAACAAAACATAATCAACATATACACTGTTGCCATTTTCAAAAAAGTCAATTAACTTGTTTAAGGAGATAACTTTGTGAATATTTCATACATATATGAAAATTAGTTGGAGTAAAAACAAAATCTAAATCCTCATGATTTGATAACAAATAAATATTTTAGAACTAAGAAAAAAAATTTAAACTTTTTTTTTAAATTTTTTAAGGTACTAAAATGTTTCTTTTATGATTCATGTATTGATAAATGTTTTGCTTCTGTTATTTAAATAATAATTAAAATAAATTTTATTTGCAAAATTTACGTATCATGACTCCAATCAAAAATTATAATTAAATTTGCTAATTAGAAGAATATACGTTTATACTTAGAATTTGTGTGAATTTTTTATACTTATGAAACTGTGTTTATAATTCTGTTTCGTAACAATTTGCAAAAATAGTATTAATAATAATTATTCCTACTTTATTAATAGGAAAATCGAAAATACAATGTAATGCCAATTTTAATATATTCCGTATCACATTCTACCATTAATTTATTAACGGTAAAAGTTTCAATCTATAATTTAGCAGCTTCCGTGAGATTTGGGTCAAGTTAAAAATGTCCGAATGTATCCGCTTAGGTATTATTTCCCTCTTTCAGTTCCAAAATTCACTGGGCATTTTCACAAATTGCTTTTTGCATGTAAAAAGTTCTGTGAATATACATCATGAATTTTTTTTCATATTCATGTTATTTAAAATATATTAAATAATATAGTAGCAAAGAAATTAAAAAAAAATTATCATTGTTGACAAAATACTTTTAATCTTAAGTTTTGGGAAAAACTTTTAGTCTTAAAATTTACTTTCTAAGTTGTTTATTTAATGTGAAAAAATATTTTAACAATTTCAGTCCGAAAAACGAATTATTTTCAAATCTGTTTGATATTTCAATGAAAAATAAAACGTTGTTATGTGTGAGATACTTTAATCAAGAATTTATGCTTCATTTTTTATAATATAGTAGATTTAGAGTTTTAATTATTGTTCTAATGATAATTTTACAAAGTAATTAGCTACATTTTATGTCTTCGTTTTAGCTAGATGCATATTAATAATTTTTTTTATTGATGGGTGTGTCTTCCATAATTTAATACCTATGCGCAAGTGAGAAATAATTTCTAAATTTTACTTTTTTATGTGTGCAGTTTAAAATATTATTTACATTTAAATTTTAACAAAGTATTTTTGTATGTATATATTATTTTTGTTTTAAAATAAGTTTAATTTATCATAACTATCATAATAATTTTAATTTTTATGCAACATATTTTTTAAACATTAATATAAAGTTAAATGCACTTAAAATATTATTCGAGAAAAAATGTGATTTTTTAATTTTTTTTTATAAAAACAGACACACTTTCAAATAAATCATGTGACAACTCTATTTAAAATATATTTGAATGAAGAAAATGCTGCATTCAATTAAACGCGCCCCCCCCGCACACTTTTAGAACAAACAAAACACAAAATTACTATGCAGCAGATTTCAAAAAGTATTCTTTTAGATAATGATCTAGAATATATATGTCTCTGTTTTTTTAACTGAAATATCATTTCTTTCTTTTTTTGTTTGTGCACGAAAGCTGAGCAATTTCCTAATCAAACTTTTATGCTCGAGAAGAAAAATGTCATACAAAACTCGTTACTTCAGATGTGTGTTTCATGCCTTAGTTTTCATGGATACACAAGTGCTTATTTGTGTGCAGTTTTCGATATTTTTCGAGTCTTTTTACTGCTGAGATACAATCTCGCTACCATCTAAAGCATTCTTTTGCTTGTTGTCTACGGTTGTTCAGAGATTCTATTCGAGTTCTTTCCCCGATATGATGTATTATGTATTACGCAAAACTACATATTCTTGGCGTTGAATTCTTTTATATTTTGAAATAACAAAAACGTTTCCAAGCAATATTCAATGATGGAAGTTCACAAATATCTAGAGAGAAAATGTATTTATGCTTGTGTTAACTATTATTAATGAATATATTTGTGAAGCATGAACTCAATTTACCTTTTTTGGAAAGTGTAATGGTTAATTAAAATCTGAGATTTGTGACGTTTACAAGAGAATAATCTCAATAATTCATAAAATTTTCTTGAAAAAATAAAAAATGGAAATAAATATAAGCATGGCTAAAATTTTGAAATGAAATGTTTTAAATGTAATGTTTTGAAATAACTGTTGTAAATTGGAAGTAAATGTTTTGAAAATAAATATGCTATTTGACTGTTAGTAAAGTAAATTTATTTGATAATAAATCATTGAAAAGTAATTTTATTTTCATAAATTTTCCTCTATATTAAACTATAAATATTTTTTTAAAATAATAAAATTGTTTACATTTTCTCATAAATGCGTTATTATTTTTCTCAATTTCGTTACAGTTATATATCATTTTAAAAAATACTAAATGTCGTTTTCCAAACATTATTCTGTAAATTATTTTAATAGCTTATATATTAGAAACCTAAAATCATGTACATTTTTTCTCTAAAAAATAAATTATTTTATTTTTTTTGTGAAAATTTCTTCAATTTCAAAATTATTTAAAATTTCAAATAAATCAAGGGTAGTATTTTTATAAAATCAAATTAATATTTTACAAAGATACTCATGCATTTAATAAAAGCTTCATTTATATTTGCTTATCAGTTAACGAAGTTATATTTTCAAACGATATACTACTTAAATATTAATTATTTTTCTTATGTAATTTTGTGAAATAAGATTTTTTAAGCATCGCACAATACAAGATTTATCGATAAGTACAGGGTATTATAATAAGTACATAAAATTTCAAAAGTTTTTAGTTTAGTAAAATATAGAAAAGTCATTTCTTGCTTTTTAATGATATTTTATGTTATGTTATTAAATGTGAGAAATCTAATATTCTATTATGAAAATATTCCGTATATGATAAATGTTATAGTATATTAAATTGAGATTTCATCATTTAAAGTTTAAACTAATTGATTTAAAAAAATCTTAAAGCATTTCTAGAAATGCTTAAATTATGAAGAATTTTATCAAGAATTATATTTTCTTTTTGGTAACTTCAGGATTATGTCACTTTAATATAAAATAAGTAATTTATTTGAGACTCCAGGAATGAGCTTCTGTCATAGCATTAACTTCTACTAATTTATTCCGCAAAATATATTTATTATTCAGTTTTCAATTATTTGCATTTTATATTCTGAAACTTAAAACCTAAAAGATAATATGACAAAAAAGATTAAATATCCCAACTGAGTATATTTTGAACGAAAAAAGACTGATAGAAAAGAAGAATTCTCAAGCAACTTATAAATAATTCGCTCTCGAAAATTGGAATTGTTAAAAGAAGTCAAAAGACTGACTTCACTGTTTTATCTCATTATTACAAACCCTTTTTTCCAATACTTAAATCTTTTATTCATCTATTATATATATCCTCCTCTGCTTACCAATTACCTCTCTTGAAATTAATTATTCGGTATAACATGATAGTAAAAATTTCTCATGATAATAAAAACTCCATGAAATTGTATTTTCTAAGCTATTTTTTTTTCTTTTAATCAATTGCCTTTTAACATATATAATTATATAATCTTTTGTTATTTATGGTAGTTGTGTTAAACAAAAAGAGATTGATTGATTGTTTATATATTTGGAATTAAGAAAAGTGAAATTTTTGTCAATTTGTCAACTGAAAATAACTTTTGCGTAAATAGAGATTGCTTTGATTGAGAGATTCCTTGCATCTCGAATGTCAAGTATTTTAATGTTTTCCAAATGAAAGGAAACACATATATTTGTCGTTATGAGTACTGTCATCAATGTTTTCAGTACAACTTTATGAAAACGAAATTATCCTATTTATTATTATTTTTGAATAAATTTCCAATTTCGTGATTAAGTGCTTTCCATGACAGCCTATATAGACTACTGGCCATTACAATTGCTACACCAGGAAGAAAAGCAGATAACAAAATGATATTTATTGGACAAATATACTATACTAGAAATAACAAGTGATTGAATTTTCAAAAAATTTGGCTGGATAGATCCTGAGAAATCAGTACCCAGAACAATCACCTCTGGCAGTAATAACAGCAGTTATACGCTTGGGCGTTGAGTCAAACAGAGATTGGATTGCATGTACAGGTACAGATGCCCATGCAGCTTCAGCACGATGCCACAGTTCATCAACTGTAGTGACTGGCGTTTGGTGACGAGCCAGTCGCTCGGCAACCATTGACCAAACATTTGCTATTGGTGAAAGATCTGGAGAAAGTGCTGGCCAGGGCAACAGCCGAACATGTTCCGTATCAAGGAAGGTCCATACAATACCGGCAACATGCGGTCGGGCATTATCCTGCTGAAACGTAGGGTTTCGCAGGGATCGAATAAAGGGTAGAGCCACAGGTCGTAACACACCAGAAATGTAGCGTGCACTGTTCAAAGCACCGTCAATACGAACAAGAGGTGACCGAAACGTGTATCCAATGGCACTCCATACCATCACGCCAGGTGATGGGCCAGTATGACTATAACGAATGCACGCTGCCAGTGTGCGTTCACCACGATGCCGCCAAACACACGGATGCGACCATCATGATGCTGTACACAGAACCTGAATTCATCTGAAAATATGACGTCTCACCATTAGTGCACCCAGATTCGTCGTTGATCACACTATTGAAGGCACTCTTGTCTATGACGCAGCGTCAAGGGAAGCCGCAGCCATGGTCTCCGAGCTGAGATTCCATGCTGCGGCAAACGTCGTCGAACTGTTCGTGCAGACACTTGTCTTCCAAACTACCCCGTTTCTTGACTCACGGCTCGTGACGTGGTTACACGATCCATTACTGCCATGCGGATAATATGCCTGTTTTCTCGGCTGCTAATGATAGGTGGCCGTTGAGATCTCGCATGGCGTTCCGTATTACCGTCCTGAACCCATCGATTCCATATTCTGCTAACAATCATTGGATCTCGACCGACGCGAGCAGCAATACTGCTATAAGATAAACCGCAATCCCGGTACGCTACAATTCGACCTTTATCAAAGTCAGAAACGTGCTGGTACGCATTTCTCCTTCTTTCACGAGGCATCACAACAACTTTTCACCAGGCAACAATGTTCAAATGCAATTTGTGTATGAGGAACCGGCTGAACAATTTCCTCATTTAAACACAAATTAGGTGTCGTTACTGTCGTCTGCTTTGTCTGAATGCGCTGAAAAGCTAATCATTTGCATATCACAGCACCTTCTTCCTTTAGTATAAATTTCATGTCTGTAGCATGTCGCCTTCTTGGTGTAGCAATTTTAATGGCCAGTAGTGTAAAAACTGCATTCGATATATATTTTTGCAATATGTTTCCACTTTTTCATAATTGTTAATCAAATCATTGAACGCAGTAAAACACTACTGCGTTTAGTAAACATCCTCATAATTTTAGTGAAAAAATTAAACTTGATGAAAAGATAAAGTCAACGTTTAAATTAGTACTAATTTCAAGACATCATTTTAGACTATTCTAAGCCAGCAGGAACATAATAAACTTTCAACCTGTACAGTCTTCTCTAAATATGATGATCATCTACCATACCTGATATCAATATCGTAAATTTCTCACGAAACTGAGACAGTTTCCCACCAAACTACATTAGCTACAACGTACGCTTAAGTAATAAATTAGTTATATATGGATGATAAATATGATTCCATGCATATTTTATATACTCTCTCAAATACAAAATTTTGATAACAATATACTTAAAATTATTTTATATTAAGAAACATTAAACGTTTACCTTTGTATAAATACCGGTCTATATGATGTTTTAATAATGAAAAATATGAGTATCGCGCATTTTTTTGTATTTTTCTCTATTTTCAATTGAGTTATGCAACAAGTAATATTTTTTCTTTATTCTGATGTAATATTTATAAAATAAATTACCTTAGTTTGATTTATTCATGTATTTTAGATATATTTTGTAAGATACCAAAACCACAAAGCAGTTTTCCCAGATTTTATTTATTCCCTTAGAGACATATATTATTTCTTTCTTAAATTTGACGAATTCTTACTTAGAGAACAAAATTATATAAATTTTAAACTCTGCGATTTTGATAACATTACTCCTCAGTTATTTCTTAAACACATGTATTTAAAATAAAAACTCAAAAGCATATAAAACTTTATAATATCATTTTATTTGAAGTAATTTGGATAACTAAGATATTATATTCACATGATGAATGATTAAAATTGTGAATAAATTCATGTGTCAAAAGATTATATGCAATATATAATTGTACATAAAAACAAATGTATTTTTTTCCAAATCTTTATAAGTACATTTTTAAAAAAAATCATTTCTATGAAGTTATTTAAAACATAAATTCTTCATTTGATTGAAATATTCCGTTTTTTCTCATTTGACTATTAAATATTAAAGTTTCTCTGGATATAGTTGAAAAGATATTAATTATAAAGCACTCAAAAGTTAAATGAATAATTCTACTAAGCGATTTAAAAATTTATTAGTTAAAAATTTCTTTATATTTAAAAGATTTTTAAGAAAACATATTCGTGGTAAAATTACTTGAAAATTAGCTTTCTTTTGCTTTGCTGAAAATTATTATATAGCCGTAAGCGGACTTTGAATAAGAATATGTTTGACTTAATTAGAAATTGTTACTATCACCTGAATACAAGTCATAATTTTAGACCTAAAAATTGCAAAAATGTATTATATAATATATATTGTTAGTTCGAATGAAAATCTTTATCTGCTTAAAAATATATTCTTTGTTTTTTAAGTGATGGCTCAGTAAATTTCAGATGCTTGTAATAAAACATTACAACAATATTTCAATTTATTCAAAATGTAAAATACATGAAAATATTAACTGATTTTAGAAATTATAATGGTAAATTATCAGTAAGAAGAATCAATTTTAAATTAAATTATTGAAAATAGTTTATGTTTTGTGTATATCAAGTTAAAGTAAAGAATGCATGAAATATACTTTCCTATTTTAAATTAAATTATAATATCAAACATAAGAAATTTTAAGAGCAATGCTACTCGTATACCCTGCACTTAAAAGTTTGTGATTAAATAATTGTAATTATTAGAATATTGTTTTTTTATCTTTAAAACAGCATGAAAATCCCTTAATATATCTTCAAATGTGATCAACTGTGTTTTTTTTTTCTCAGTAAAAGAAAAAATTTTAAAAATCTGTAAATGAATACCTTTCATAAAGAATTACCCTTGGATGAAGCGGGGCTTAGTTCAAATGAATATATTTAATAACCCAAAGAAAAAGTATCAAAATTAATGTTTTCTCATATTATTAGAGAAAGAAAAATATTTTCAACTTTCTTGAGACATATAAATCTTGAGAATAAAGTGATCAAAAGATTAAATTATTTATTGAAAATTATCAGAATTGATTTTATTGCTAAAAACCAAAATTCTAATATTCAAAGCATCATCATACATATTAAGCATAATTATCCTTATATTTAAGGCACAAAGAATTTTCCTACAAATGAAATCAAGAATGATATTGTAATATTAAACTGAGAAGTGCACTAATTATGAAAATTTGGATTTTCAGATGAGATCACTAAATATTGCATCATTACTTTAAAAACAAAAGTGTTTTTCAATAAACAGAAGCCTCTAGAAAAATTTGCTATATTTATCATATGAAGCAATCATTTTGTTTAGGTTTTAATTTATTATATAATAGATGCAGCATATTTAACTATTTTATTTATTGTATTTCTTCCTCTATTTACTTTGAAATTTAAAACACGCTCATCGAATTTCATATCAAATATTTTTTTTAACATTTTGTAACATTGATTGCTTTTGGTTTTACATTTCTACTAAATTTAGTGATAAATATTGCTTACGAAGGAATATCTCTATAATTACGGATCATCAAATTGTGAAACAACAGTTTGCTGACAATTCAAGCTGATGATAAAGATATCAACCAGAATTAATCTTGAAATCTCCTAATTTTATATAACAGTTATAGAAATAAATTTGAATATTTAGAACTATTAATATGATTTTAATAAATCACCGATTCCTTATGAAAAATATCTTATGAGATTACTCAATGAGTCGTGAAACGTTTTAAGGCTTTGTATAATTGATATGATTCACAAAAAATACTCAAAAGCACCTTTTGGATACCCTAAAAAAGTAGGACTTTATACTTGGATTATTACATTTATTTGTAGGACTTTAATACATGGATTGCAATTAAAACTGTTACATTAGAGGAAAAAATATAGGTGATTAATACCTATCTAACATGCAAGATTTGTGTTCTTTTTTTTTTTTAGTTTTAAGATATCTGTTATATACGTACTCAGATATCAGTTCCCAGAACAGTCATTCAGTACAGCATTTATCAATTTGGACATAAATTTAAGATGTCAAAGCAAGCTCGGTTACATCAACCCATACTACTACTACTTAGTGCTATAGTTTAGCAAACGTAGAAACAGAAAGTAGTGACGAGCTGCCTAGACGCTTAAAGTTGATGAGGTTCAAAAGAATATGTAGATAAGGGTTGAGATCGAACATGTTCTGTATCAAGGAAGATAAAATGCGTACAATATGTGGTAGAATAATGTTTATCTATAACTTAATGTGATAATGATTTCTGAGATCAGGCAAGGAAATGGGCAATACACAAAAATTTTAACCACTGTTAATATATATATTTTTAAAATAATGGTAATGCAAAAAAGTGATGTCTTATTAAAGTCTTAATAAAAAAGCTCTGAAAATTATAAACCTAAAGTAAAACACCTTCCATTAACAAAATTAGATCAACATAAGTATTTCTTCTATTGTTCAACAGCGACAGATGTCAAAAATCCAGGGTTTGATCCCAGTTACGATTGTACAATCGGAAAAGTTCCCCAAAAAGGTAGTTTGTTTAGTGAGTATTATAATACAGCTTACAAGACTCTTCGATTGCCAACTATTTGGTTTCAAAATATGAAGAAATGATTTTTTTGTAATAGTATACAATGTTATTTAATGCTCTCTCTTTTAAAATCTAATATAAAATGAATTTTAAATTGTAAATAATATTGATATTTATTCTATATTGTTAAATGTGCCTAATAAGAGATGACCTGAAAACTAGTTTTTAAGAAATTTATTATTTTTTTAGGAGTAAAACCAAGTACCCAAAATTAAGTCTCTAACTATTAAAATGATCATGTAAGGGTTAAAGTCACAGTCTTCAATTCAATGAATCATGAAATTAATTCTCTTTTCGTGTATAAAAGTTTGAAATCATTAGAAATCTATTTAAAACCACATGTTCTGTTTAGATTAACTTTTGTGTGCAAAAATTAATTGTCATAACTAAAACAAACCAAACAAGAACTATAATTATTCCAATTAACAAAGTTTTGAGCAATGAGTAATGGATGATAAGTGTCACTTTAGGTGAAAATAAGTGTTACTTTGGAAATAATTCTAAGCAAAATCCTAAAAATCAAACTGAAATTAACAGAAAACTAAGTATATTAAATATATAAAATTATAAATTTTCTTTTTTTCAATTTTTTAAGATTCTTTCATTGTTTAATTTGATTATAACTCCTTATTAATAATAACTTCTTATTATTATAAGAAAACTCTTTACTTCACAAGATTTTTTCAAAACATATAATGTTAATTAAAATATTTGTTGTCATTTGAATCATTTTAAGTTTCAAACCGTGTTAATTTTGAGGGTATTCTCATTTAATAAAGAAGATGAATTGTTAATATCTATTATGAATCCCATCCACTAAATTCAATTACCACTCTTTTATCTATTTTACGATTCCTAATCAAAAACATTGCTTGATAAATAATAAAATGAGATGGCAGTTGATTCTCTGAAAATAGAATCAAACTATCTGAAATCCCTAGCAATCCTCACTACTTTTCCCCTCTAGTCGTCCATTCATGGGCCATTGTTGCTTAGAGACATAAATACGGTTGAGTGAGTTCTACAGTTTAGGAAGAAGCCTGGAGACGGAATTGAAATCATTCTACATCAATAATCAAAATCTTGTGTTGAGCTCCGACTGAGAGATTTATATCAGATAAATTAATATTCGACTCAAAGACTTCGCTTCTGTCTTTCTTTTTATCCTATCTTTTTCGTATCCCTCCTTTCTCTATTTTTTCTTGTTTTTCTACATTCTTTTAACTGATAACTTTTTATGGCTATTTCCTTTTTCATTTGATTTATCTTCTTAAACCGTATAAAAGAATTTAGCAACCATAACAACTAAGATACAAATCAACGAACTGAAAAATTTACCTCGTCTGTTTTGGTAATTAAAAATTGTGACCAAGGTCAACTTATTTATTAAAATTCTTGTTATATAACATTACTGGTTCAAGAAAAGGAATTTATGCTTTAAATTATTTCCTATAATGAATTATTTATTTTTATAAATTGCTTATAAATGTTCATTCATTAATGATAATAAAAATAATCATGATTCGGAAATTTTTATGAAATGATTGAATTAAATAAAAATGAAACAAAAATTAAATAAACCATTTTCAACATCATATATATTTAAGCAAATTTCCAGTATTATTAAACGGTAATTATAATTTACAGAAAAAACTATTTTGCAACCCTTTTTTCATATAATATTATTTAATAATTTTACAGTCTAATTTTCCAAAAGTTTGATTTCGCGCATTTTTTCTACTATCGTTCTTGTCATTTTCCTTACAGTACAAGTTTATTTACGTACTTGCCCTTTGAATTTAAAAAAATGTATGTTAGACAATTAACTAATAAAAGGATACTATTTTTTTCAATTATATTTGATAATAATCGCTTATGTCACTGAGCTATTCATTTCTTTTCTGTTTCAATTTTTATATTCAGAGAGTTTTTTTCATAAGTATTTATATTTCCTTAATATCAATGAAATTAACGAAAAAATTACTTTAATGCAAAATTTCAAATGCATGACTCAATATTTCAGCAAGTTATCCATTTTAATTTCATCCTAATTTTGTATTCACCCTTTTAAAAAGTTGAAACTTTTAATGTAAATAAAATAACTTTACTGCTGTAAAATTCTCCTGATGTATATTAAACAAATTGCATAAAATAAAAAAACTAAAATGTAATTTTTATGTTTCAAAATTAATACAAGTGTTATAGTTTTTCCTGAAATGTGTATCATATATTAATTTTAACTTATATACTAATAACATATTTAAGGTGTTTATATGTATACATCCAAGCCTATTTATCCTTCGATCTATCTATTTACATATATATACACAATTCACAAAGTATTCACTGCATAAAGAAATGATTTACTTACTTAAAATAATTGATAAAAATTAATATATAACAGTTTTATTTCACCACTATACTGTCTGAAATAAAATATTTTCCATCATAAAATGAAGAAATTTTTATAAAATAACTTTTGGTTTACTGTAAAATTCCTATTTGAAATAATAACAGATTTCTGTCTCATTACATATGACATGACACAAATATTTGAGATGATCAGAACCCCCCTAAATTGATTTTAGCAAATGATTTATTTTCGCATTAGGCTTCTATTAATATACCATTTTCTTTGACATTTTTCACACCGGTAAAAAAACCAGTCATGAAACCAGGAGATTTTATTGCATGCGATAAGTGTCTTTTTCACTCCGAATATAAACTCTTTATGAATTCATAACATATTTGAATGTGAGGAGTGATCTGCAGCTCAAAAAATATCTTACTAAAAGATACCAGTCATCCAAAACATATCTGTCTTGATAAAAAGTGTATTGAAATACAGATATATATACCTTTATCTAGAGAGTCTCTCAATGTTACATATATATATATATACACATATGTGTGTATGTTGTTTTTTGTTTTCTAGAGCATTCATTATCAATTGGACGAGCTATTGTGTATAATAAATTTAAGAAATTAAGAAAGAAAGAGCTGAGCAACTTAATATTTATTACAACTTGAGCAACTTTAGGAGTATTTATGTGTTTTCCACTCACAGCAAGTTTTTCTTGAATTAAATGTTTTTACCATAAAGTTTTCTGTATGTGAAATCCTATGAAAGATAAAGGAAATAAAAAGTAAATTAACTCAACCCAAATAGAAAGAAAACGTGACTTTTTTTTATGAGATTTCAAGCAATTGAACACGTTTTATAGATAAGTTGACAATGGGGTAAATCTAATTCAACACGTGTTGTTTTGAAGGTGAATAAAATAGGTGGAATATTTCAATTGTTGGTAAGTTTAAACGTAAAATTTATTGTTTTCATCTTAGATGTAAAGAGAATTACAAAATAAAGATATGCTGTGGATTAGTAAATCTAATTATAAGAATTAAAAAGTCTTTAAAATTATAAGAAATTAGTTTCAAAATTAATGTAACAAATGCAAAAGAAATTATGTAAAATACTAATTCATTTTTTGAGTAATGTGAAAAAAACCAATGACAATAGAAAATAGAGTAAATGTATATAAAAAATAATAAATAAATAAATGAAATAGGTGGTATATTTAAATAAGAAATAAAATGAAGTCTATTAAATGAATTTTCATTATATTCGGAGATGTTATATATTTAAATTTATAACAATCAAAATACTATAACTTTCCTTTTTCATTACTGTTAAAAATTTATCATAATACTTCAAATAGAGTTTAAGTTCAAAGTTTAGTAGACCAAATTTAATATATTAAGTTAAAATATTTAATATGGTAAATTTGAGAGGATAAATTATAGTTATTATAGCATATTTTCATGAGATTATAAAAAATATATTTATATATAATTACTTGCTGAAACTGATTATTCGCTTTTTATATTCAACAAACTGAAAAAGGCATGCATTGCAATAGTTTATTACTTTACTCATACCACACACATTTTATCTTAATCTCTTAAGATATTTCATTTACTTAATCTTATTTCATACTATTTATATAAAAGTGCTCATATATTCTCCCAACAATTTATGCTTTATTTTTTTATTAATAACTTATAAATTTGTAAAAAAGAATTGGTAAAAGGGAACTTTCTTTAACTTATCTATAATAAAACTTAAAAATATAAATAATAGTATTTTCAAAAAGGGCTTTTATCATTTGAAATTGGTATGCCAAAATGCAAGCAATCCTCTAATTAAAAGAGAATAAAGTCATAAAAATATCGCTATAATTAGATACTTAATAACGGAATATAAAAGCCACAAAAATATAAGACAAATCAAATAAAAGAAGCTGCAATTAAATAAATTGATGTGAAATTAAACTTCAATGATTTGAAATGAATTATAATATTTTGAAACCTTAATTCATATATAAAATAAATGAAATCTTAAATTTATATTTAAAATAGAAAAATGAACCTTATGATATTTTTGAACCGTAATCTAATATTAAACAAATAATTATTGATTTTAAAAGTCAAAGTTTAGAAACAAATACATTTATATCTCTCAATATACAAGTTGTCTGTAACTAAGAAGTTAGTTTTTAATGATTAAATACACACCGGAAATAATTAAAATTAGCTTTTTATTCCAGTTTTATAAACTTCGCTTATACATAACCTTCTACATAATTATGTAATGAAGATGTTGCTAAATGATAAGCGATTTGGACTATATATTATATGGGTTTGATTTCTTCCTTAAACATGAAAGATAGAAGGTGTTCAAAGTCGACTTTAAGCTGCAAAAAATATTTCGGGCTTTGTATGAAAGAAATAACCAATAAAAGATAAAAAAAAAGCAAAAAAATCTGTATACTTGTGTGTAAAAGGCAAAAAATAGATAAATATTTAAAATTCATAAAAAAGTAAATTTTTATGTACAAAATATTAACTCATGACATCAAACATAATAACTGATATAAAATACGAATAACGTGACTTTGTAGAGATTGTGAACTTCGCATATATTTAGATCGAGCGATACTCAAAATGATTATTTAATAGGAGAAAATCAGTTTAATTAGATACATCTGTTCCGATTTCTGCATATCATAGATTAACAATAATGGCATCCGGGAGTGAAGTGGCGACTAGTTATCCAGTCTGCGAGTCGGTTTGTGATACGTCAATCAGATTAGCGATTCACGTCACAGCTTATACAGCGGGTCGACAAAGGAAATAGTTATAAAGCAGGATTGATTAGTTTGAGTACTATTAAAATGCTGGGGTTACTGGATAAACAGAATAATTGTTTATTATGCAATTTTCTACATACAATATGTTCAAAATTATAATCTATATATATATATAAACCAATATTCTTATACTGCATATTATATTCATAAATTTTTTTTACATTATATTCCCAGGAAAAATATGACAGGAATTACTTTAAAATCATAATCATTGCTGTTCCTGATATTCCATATATGATAATATATTTTATAAATAAATAATATTATTGATAAAAAAAATGCACAATGTGAAATGTGGTGAAAATGTGAGTAATTTAATGCAGTTGTAAATAATGCTGCAAGAAAACTTGCATTCAGTTGTTGAGAATAATTTAAATTTATATTTATTATAAATTTATGTTTGTGAAGACTTTTTAAGAACTTGAAAACTATTTTAAAATTATTATTCACAAAATTTAATTACAAACATAAATAACTTCATTTCCTACAGGAAGTCATACTGAAAATTCACTTAGAGGAAAATCACTAGAAGGATAATATTATCTAATATACTCCACATAATAATGTAAAAATAAATAAATAAATAAATTGCAATATTATATTCAGAAATGGACCGTTTCTATTGGAAAACTCAAGAAATTTTGGATTCTAAGATTGAAACATTTTCCCAAATTTCTCATAAAATAATTATTATTTTCCTAAACCTTAAGTCAATACTTTTTATTGAAACCATGTTTGCACTAGTTGTAACATAAGAAACTACTGATAGTTAACGATATATGTAACATTTGATAATATATATATATATATATATATATATATATATATATATATATATATATATATATATATATATATATATATATATATATATATATATATATATTTACTATATATATATACAGCATATAAGAGTATAATGTTGCACAGTATATTAAGAACGATTTAAAATAGATAAAAACAATGAATGAATAATTAATTAAAAGTTCGGTAAGATAAAATATTTGTTATATGAATTTATTTTTGCCAAAGAATAACTGTATGAAATAAGTTGAATTATGAATTTAATTATTTAATAATGTTAGTTCAGCAATTATAATTTTCAATGAATAAACCTTCTTAAAAACTAAAATGTACTTTTTCTTCATTTCAAAATAAAATAATTTTTTTCTTATAAAGTGAAAAAAAAATCCCAATCCTAAGAATGAAACATTTATAGCTTTGAGCATATTTCTCAATGTGAAAATACAAGTTATCTTCAATGACTGTTGAAAAAAATATTACTAACCCTACTCAGCGATTATAGAACACACTGTGATTTACCAGAATCATACTTGTAAACGAAAATAGAATGTCTAATCAAACATAATGTACAGTTGGAATTAGATGGGGACCTTTAAGAAGATGAGTCTGTATTGGGAATAAGAATAGCTAGATAGTAATCTGATTGGATAAATAGGATAGTATCTCACCTGTATTGTTCATTCAATTGCCCAGAAGGAAACAAATTAATCTTTCCTCTGTTTGCCAAAGAAGTAGTATATATTTCAACTGTTTTCAGTAGCGGGAACAGGAAAAGATATTTTACTCAACTTCGTTTCTTGTATTATATTTTTCTTCTTCAGCCTCTCATACTCATTTGCAATGGATAAAATGTATGCAATTTGAGAAACAATTCAGTCTGATAAAAGTTTTCGATTGCAAAAGTATCAGTAAATTTGCAATTTTATCATTACGAATACAGTCACAAAAAATTTTAAAATTATTTACATGGATCTTTTATTAGAGAATTACTTTGTAGCTATGATATATGTGTGGTGAATCCGATGTGAACTGTATGCTCTGTTAAGAATGGAACAATATTTATTAATGATAATATGTTGTGTGTGTGTGCGTGTGCGTGTGCGTGTATGTGTGTGTGCGTGTGCGTTTATGTGTGTGTGTGTGCGTGTGCGTTTATGTGTGTGTGTGTGCGTGTGCGTTTATGTGTGTGTGTGTGCGTGTATGTGTGTGTGTGCGTGTATGTGTGTGTGTGTGTGCGTGTGCGTGTATGTGTGTGTGTGTGTGCGTGTATGTGTGTGTGTGTGTGTGTGTGTGTGTGTGTGTGTGTGTGTGTGTGTGTGTGTGTGTGTGTGTGTGGTACGTGCTTGGTAATGAAAAGTGAATAGCTTTTCTTAAAAAAGTGACTAGCTCTCAACAAACTATTGGGTTGTTCGAAAAGTAATTTCGTTTTTCCTACATGGATAAGCTTTTTTAGATTATTTTACTAACATCATGCTATTGTATCACTTACTTTCTATGAATTCAACTAATGATCAACTATTTTTACAATATTCTAAGAAGGATGAAAATGTTACAACAGCATAACACTATTCCGTTTAATTTAACCATATGTTCTGGTGATTTATGGAGAAATTAAACATTTAGTGCAAGTTCTGGTGATCTAACCATTTATTACAGGACAATATTTTATCCCAGCAAGCATTGTAGCAAAACTCATGCGATTTGGGCCTAATTTTGTCCTTCTGACAAAAACATCCGGCTTACACAAAATCACATGCAGTAATATGGAAAATATTACTAATGCATGTGCAGACCCAAATAGAGTTTTGTCTTTAACATGACTAGACTTATCTATTATTCCAATGCATTGGAACTGTTTCTCTGAAATCAGTTTTCCTGACAATCTTACGACGTGTTGAAGCAGCAAGATGCACCTTATCTCATCCTATATATGTCTACTACTTTAGAACTGCTTAAATATTCTACTTACATTATTTAACTCAAATTTCGCCGGTGTCTGTTTTCCAATTGAAGGTAGTTTTTTGTTGAATAAAAAAGGAACTAAAATATTGTAATATTTTTTAAATGCCATATCATGAAATATTTCTTACATTTATATATTTTTATAAACTCTACACGAACACTTGTGGAGGATTCACGTAATTTATAGAATAACATAGAGATTATGTTATTCATATTCCAAAACATTTTATAATACTTTAAAAAAATTATTAATTGTGAATGAAAAATATCCATATGAAAGCTCAGTAATAACCAAAATTTATCTGGAATGCAGGTAAGACATCAAAGAAATTCCATTTCAAACATTTATTGAAATTCTGAAATTCATAAAAACAAATAGTTTTTCTAAATAATAAGAGCATAAGCTAACATATTAAAAACCTGATTTTATTTAATTGCGCGATCTATTATAATATAAAATAGCTTTCGTTATGAAAACAAAAAATCTGAATCAACGAACTCATCAGATTGTTGGAAACTCCAACATGTAGTATAGGCATGATTGAGTTTTATCTTCATTGGTAACATGAAAACTTTCTTTCCAAAAATATGGCTTTAGGAAACGCAATGAAACGCCTGAAGGATTTCGGATATAGCTATTTAACTTCGGTAAGCAATTCATAATTATTTTGTTTGAATCAACAAATATTTGTCGCTGAATTCTTATTAAAGTACTTGAAATGCTTAAATTAATGTTCAATGGGCGTAAGTAACTAAATTCATAGCTTTTATTACCACCTCTTTTGTGTGTGAAAGCGGAATCTACTCTTCCTCCATTTTATGATATATATTTACAGTCAGGAATTTTATTTTATTAAGAATTTGTGCGATATTGCGTACCCACATGAAAAATTAAATTTGCTTAATCATAATTTATGTGGTTTAAAAGCAATTAAAATTATTTTAAATTAAGATATTATTACTTTCTTTATTCAACGTATATATTTAATAGATATGTTTATGAAGTAATTCATTAATAAAATAAATAAATAATAATATCTGTAATAGAAAACGTTACGTTGAAAATAAACATTGGGAACATTAATTCTTTTTACAAAATATAAAACTTTTTTAAATTTTGTTTTATCATTTACTTCGAGTACATTGAAACTCCAGATTTAACGAAATTTAAGTCAAAAGAAATGTTCAAAATAATATAATCTGTTTAATTTGTTTCTCTAGTAAATTGTCCCTCTCATATAAATCTAAACATAGAAATAAATTTTAATTAAAAGTAGGATCTGGAAATAAATTTAATATCAAATTTTAACTTTTCCTCAAAATATCAAAAAAAAACCATTATTTAAAAAATATTTAGTTTTGTAATTTCATTTAAACCCATGTAAATATTCAAAATTTTCCTTCCTATTACTTGAACTAATAATTTCATTTCAAAGATTTATTGAAATTTTGAAAAAAATTTTGAAATAAACTGACATAAAAATACATAATACAATACTGAGAAACATCATATGTGTTTTCTAGTTATCTTGTAATTTATCCGTATTTATTATCATTAAAATAAAAAACTGAGTTCATCTTACTAGCATAATGTGTTGTAATGCAATAGAAAATAGCATATTTATATATAAATTTTATTTTCAATATCAGCAATCAATGTTATCTTCTTAATATTAATGTAACATCTGTATATTATAAATATAAATATGATACTATAGGCTATAAATCTATATATTTTTGGCCTATAGTATAGAAAAGGTTCTATATATAATAATTATAGTGCACTTGTTTAATTTAAGTTTCGTAGAAATAAAGTAGTTCATTGTATTTAAAAATACGTTTCTCTTAATGTAAACAACCCAACTACTGTTTCAAATTGTAGTATTATAAAATGTAATCTGGCCCACAATTTTGAGTTTTTATACTTTTCCCGGGGTGGGTAATTTTTTTGCCATTCTCTGCTTCTTTTAACTTTGATTTTACCAGTCCAATGAGCATTACAAAATTTATTCAATTTCCAGCTGTCACTCTCAATATAAAACAGAGGACCAAACATGTTACAATTTTGGCATTTTCCATTTTTGACGCATAAAAGAATTTCTGTGTTCTGTTTCAGGAATTTTAGAATAAATATCGATTTCGATCTCCCTCTTTCGTTATACATTTACATTTGTCTTAACATAAAAAAAAATTATAATAAAGAAGTAGAATTGATATATATACTGGGCTTTGCACTAACAATTATATTTTGTTTATATTTCAGTTAAATAACGAAATAACTTAAAGAAATACATAATTTATTTCAACTCTTATAAAATGAATAGTAAACAGCATCATTCATGGCAAACGCTTCTGCTTTGATGTTCCTAAAATAGTTGCTCTTTAAAATAAATATTTCTTCCTCAGAAAATTTATTACCTTTCAACTTTTAAATTTTAGTATAATCATGGTATGAAATATGTTGATAATTGTTAACTGAGTTTAATTTTGATTATTATTATTTTGATTTAAATATTTAAATTCTCTTAAAATCTTGCCCATACAGATTTATATTTCACTTCTGAAAACATTATAATGTTCCAGTATTCGTATCTGTATCTTAAAATTTTCCTTTGAAATTTCTTCAATGAAATTTCTTTCTTTTTTTTTCAAATTTCAAAGAATTTAATTGAGTTTAGAAATTTAAATTATAAGCAGTTATTTAATTGGTGCAATAGTCGAAACTAGTTCTTGGAAGTATCAATAATAAATGCAAAGTTAATCGGAATTAATTTATTAGACACATATAGTGTTAGATGTAGTTTCTAATATTAAATTATAATAATTATCAGAAACTACTTTTACTACTTATCAGAAAATATTATTTAGAAATTCACATAATAATTGAGAAATGATCATTTAAAATATTAAGTACCTTTGTATCGGATTCAATATTATAAAATATCAAAATAAATGTTTCTAACATCAACCCTTGGAAACATTACAGCCCTTAAGCAGCTATATGTTCAACATTTTGATATAGATGTATATAACATAAATATAATCAAATTTATAGCATTGAATAAGATAACTACATTGTCCTGCTGACTTATTAATCTGATTCAACACATTTTTGCCATAATTAATCTAATTTTAGCAAAAAAGTACGAATGAAAGATAGCAAAACAAAACACATTAATTTAAGAACTTGACGCATTGATAAAGATAAAATTGCTCCTGAGTGAAACAATTTACCTTTATAATAGGAATATTTTGTTTCTACTTTAATATTTATTAATATGATTCTGGATAAAATGAAGAGTGTCAGAACCTGATTAATTAAGATATTATTTAAAGAAAAATTTAGAATTAAATCTGCTTTTTTAAATTATACAAATAGTGAAACTGCTGCTAATTTGCCAGCTTTATGTGAATATTAAATTAAAAACTGAAGAGAAATGTTTTAATTTTAACTAAAATTTATTCTACATATTAAACTTCCACAGAGACTAAGAATGAAAAAATATAAACTTATTTTGTTTTCACCTCTATTAAGGAATTAATGGTTGAATATCCAAAACTATTATGATATATCGTTTTATAGATATAAGAATCGTGGAATTTTCAAAATTTGTTACAAGTATATAAATCTGATGTCAAACAAAATCAATTTTAAATATTTACCATGCTTAGGTTAGAAAAGATTCTACACTATGACTATAGCTTGCAATCGACCAATGATATTTGTAAATAATTTTGGAGCTATAATATATTTAAGTTTAAATTTGAATGTAAAAATTTGCGTTTCATTCCTATCTTTCTATGTATCATCATTTCTGAGTTATTTCATATCAAATCACGAAATATCTTTTAATGTACTTTATTATTAAAATATTTCCTTTTAGATGATAAGAACAGTGAGAAAAAATGATCTAAACTTGGTAAGTATATATTATTTAAAATGAGCAAACAATTTAATGTTTTGGCTTCAAAGTAAATAATAATTCACGAACTATCACACATACATACACATGCTCAATCATAAATTAAAGCTATAATGTGTACGGAAATAATTTCTTCTTATAATTAAATATTTTAAATGATCAAATAATTTTAAAATATGCTAAATTTTAATATTAGTAAAAAATACTTAAAAAGCATTTAAAAAATCTACAGTTTCACTGCTCTGATTTATTGATTTGCAGTATTTCTTTCTTATTTTTTTTATCTTCAGATTTTAAATAATCTACACATTACTTCTTTGACACCTGTTAAAATGTTTGCCAGAATTATAAAGTTTCGCTGTTTTTTTATCATCCAAGCATACTTAGAATTATATTAAATAGGGTCTATAGAAAATTATTTAATGAATGAGAAAGGAATAACAAAATAAAAGATGAATTATCAAAAAAAAGATACTGAAAAAATTATATTAAGGTTAAAACACTATCCTATGTATGATAAAAATTATAATTGCTAATTCTGAATTCTAATAATCTACACAATTCGAATCATATAATATTTTTTTTATTATGAGAAAAACTATTCAAGCCCATATGTAATTAGAATTGAATATTGTTTTAACCATGTTAACTACCAGTAAATGTATTTAATTTCTAAATGCTGAAAGCCTTTTTAAAAATGAAAATTCAAAATCTAAATATAAATGATTGGAAGAAAAATATAGGAAAACGAAAAATTAATTTTTATTCTGTAAGACCTAATGTGCAGATGGCCTAGAAAAATACCTAAATAATTTTCCTCGTTAATGGGAAAAGCAAATACTTCTCAATTGAAATAAAGTGCACGCAATTTTCCGTTTATAAATTAACATTTCAAGTTATATTTATACATAATATTAGTAAAAAAATTTATTATAAGAGTACTATTTTCAATACTTTTTATAAATAACATTAAAATATTATTTAAAATAATAAAATAAAGAATAATCTTTTTTCATATTTTAGTTATATTTAAATACTAATTTAAACTACGCTTATTTATTAATTTAGCTGACAAAGTATTTCAGAATATTAAATATAAAAGTTCTTTCATATTTTATCTTGAGGTATATTTTAATTTTTATGAAAAAATAAAATGATTGTGTTATTATCTCATATTTAAATTTATTTTAAAAAAGAATATATTTATTAATATTATTTTTGAAAAAAATATTTTTGGAATTCTTATACAGAGATATAACTTTCCAAGCTTGCATGTTAAAGACATCTCCTTCAGGTAATTAATAAAACTTAATACATTTCCTTATATTTTAACACGTATTTCAAAAAATATTTTAAAGATCCATTTTCTCCCAAAATACATTAGTATAAATCAGCCCGTATATTAGCAAAGCTTGTGGAGAGATAGAATATCTGTTTAAATCTTCACCTTTGTCAAATCTAGATATAGGTTAAATTTTCTGGTGATTTTGAGAGTTGATATGAATTATTTAGTAGCTGACCTGCTGAGTGAAACTAAAAGCTCTCATCTTAATTGGAAATTAGGAGATTCAATCGATGAACTGCATGATATGCTTTTATCCAATTGAATTTTAAAACAAGCATTTGGTTAATGTAATCTGGAAGAATTCGGATGTCAACAAATTTGTAATTCATTCTATACTAAATTCCTTTTAATCTTTTGATAACCCGCAACAGATAATACAGTATATAAATCACAACATTATGATTAAATAGCCTAATTAAATAAAATATATTAAAAAACTATTAAATACCTGTATATTTAAGCAACTTCATACATAATTAAAAGTAATGTGATATTTTCGAAAATTAAGTTGCTTTTTTTCAATTATATTACTTTATTTGTAAAAATAAGTAAAATAATGAATTTATTTTGCGACATTATCTTTTGTTCAAAGCATGCATTTTTACTTATTTATTTTACATATAAGAAATTTGAAATTCTAACCTCATTTATAAAAAAAGGGAAGAAAGATATACACATTTTAATATTAGTGTACATTTTAATATTAATAATTAAATATATTTCCTTATTATAAGGGAAGAAAGATATACACATTTTAATATTAGTACTACATTTTAATATTAATAATTAAATATATTTCCTTATTATTTGATAAAGTGTTTATGGATTGATTATATGATCAAAATTAAAATAAGTTAAATGTGGTTCGAATAAGTTCTGCTAATCTATAGTCTGCTAGTTTATTTGAAGTTATGACAAAATATGCACATATTATGATGATAATAAGTGTTCTACTAAGTTTTAAAAAGATAATAATAATAAAAAAGTTTGATATGTCAATATAAATAGGTTATTATTAATAACTTAATTGTTAATTAATTACACAATATGCTTTCATCAATAACGGAATTATCACTAAAACTTTCAACTAACAAAATATAAGTTGCAATTTAAAATAGCTCTTTACTTTTTTGAAGAAAACATGATATAAAAACGGTATTGTTTGACACAGTACCCTAATATTTTACGCGGATCAATCTAAAATACTTTTTTCAGGACGAATTCATAGATGTTCATAAAATGCAAAATGTAGCCGAAATAACTAAAAAGTTCAGTAAATATTTATTTACATCACAACATAGATATATGATTATTAATGAAAAGATTGCGCTATGATTGCAGCAATGAATTTAATTTTTTTCCAATGGCAGATTATAGACAGTTACAATTGCAACAGAGTCTATTAATCTATTGTTCCCTGATACCAAGGAATCGACCAGACACAGCGAACTCTTAACCACCGAGGCGTTGCCCCGGGTGCACAACAGGGGGTGGGCCAACATCGCACCCTCACACATGCCGTAGGGACCCGTTTATAGGGTAAGCATCATTCATACTTCATTCACACACACAAGGGAAGGACAAAGACAGGATAGAGAGAGAAAGTACATCCATGCCTGAACCGGGAATTAAACCCAGGACCTCCCTATCCGTAGTCAGGCACGCTGACCACTAGACAAGTTGGCCGGCTGAATTTAATTTAGCTTACTAAAACCTTAAATAATTTCCTGATAGCAATTCAGTGAATTGTAAAAAAACGTAACAAATCTTCTTACACATTATAAAATACAATTGTGTAAATTTGAAAAAAAATTTGAAAGTGTTGAAGTCTTTATATTATTATATTATAGTATTGGGGTAAAGCCTATTGAATAGTTGTAAGATTTATTTACATATTAAAAGCTAAATATATATTACTTCATACATTTATCCTTATATTTAAATCTTTTATTGTAGATGTAAATTACTATTGTAATAGAATTAGAGTTCTCTTATAATTTAAAACCTTATACACCTCTAAAATACAAGTCTAAGCAAGTATATTAAAAATATGTCAAAATATTTACTAAAGCTCAAAATATATATAATTATTATCAATAAGCATCTTTAACTTCACTAAATATTTGAAAAACAAATATTCATAGTTTTCATTTCAGAAAATATGAAATTCAAATGCGATTTACTTTTGTGAAAGAAATTTATATTAACTACTTTATGCAATCTTAGTCCTATAATAAAGGCAATTTTTAATAATAAATGCAATTTACAATATTATAGAAACATTCCAATAAATATTTGAACAATAGGTAATTATTCTGTTAAGCTACTAATGAAGTGTTTGAAGAAATTGCGTTGTTATATTTCGGTACATAATGAAATAATATTTGTCTAAATAATTTCCACAGATATTTTTTTATTTTTAAGTAGATATTCCCTCAAGATTTCAAAAATATCGTAGGTAACTATGAATATTCTAAAATTCACAAATGTAATTAAAATTTTTAGTTATTTAGAAAAGCAAATTAAATTCATCGTGATTATTAACTCACTTACATTTTAATGAAATAATTCATAAAAAATTTCAACTGAATGTACTTTATGGTGAGTTACGAATTTATTGAGAATAAAATTTCACTCTTTAAAATAAGCATTAATTTGAATTAATTAAAATAGATATAACATAAATAATTGGTATTAAGTTTCATTTTATTCTAATGCAATGCATTAACAATATATTAATCAATTTGTTATTCCTATTCTCACAGTAAAAATTAAGTCATACCAATAATTTTACTACTACTTTTTAGTCTATGCTTTTCAATTAACTTACTATCAGAATTATAAGGTTTTTAATCAAATTAATAGCAAAACTAAATACAATTATATTTCATAAATTAAGTAATTTCTCTTTTAATAGGAAAATTTTGTGAATGTATAAATACGTCACTAAGTTATGCATATTTTTGATATGTCTACTTTTTCAATTCGTATTTAAGTTTAAGTAAAAAACAAGAAAAACAGATTTTGACATTAAATTAAGTAATTTATATTATTGTATGTAATTTATATTATGTACTGGAAAAAATATTTTAATTCCTGTAGCAAACACATATTAGCAGAATATGTGGTCAAACTTCTGTATACGTTGATACATATTTCAAAATCTAGTTTATAATGCATGTTTTGTATTAAAAATTCCACAACGCTCATTATATTCAAAATATTTATTACTTTACTTTTTTCTGATTTTATTTTTCATTATTAAATTGAAGCATTGATCTATAAAATAATATTCACTTTCCCATAATAATCATAGTATTTGATCTATAGGGAACATTTATAATTATAACATTAAAATAAAGTCATTAAAGTAATTACGAATAGATACGCATTTAAATTTTGAAAACTCTGCACAAATTTAATATCCAGTTTCATTTATAATCTCATATAACGCAGAAAATGTGCTTCAAAATATCATTATCAAAATTTAAAAAAAGCTACGCCATTAAAACTATTTGTATAAAAATGAATCCTATCATCAAAATACTTTTATTAATTTTAATTTAACATACTTAATTTTCTTTCTGCAAAATTTTTGTAAAAGGTTTTAAAAAACACTTTTACACTCGTATATATTTCTGCACAATATTAAATATAATTTTTTTTAACTTTCATGTTTTTAAAATATTATTAAATTTTCTCCCATTTATTATTGAGACCATACGAGTTCCGATTTACAAAAATCAAACTGCGCCATAAATATGAAATAAACAAATAATATTAAATAACTCTTAGATTTCTAATTAATTTTTAATTTTATGCATTTAATTTTAAAATGTTTATTATTATATTGAGATTTAAAATTTTCCTCTAAACTTATCTTTTATTTTCACCAAATTTTTCAAACAATATGTTTATCATAATAATTGATATTTTTAAAGGTGAAATACTACTGTCTGTGAGAGCTGAGAATTAACATTCATCTAGTTTTTTCATAATTAGAAAATGAGCTTAGAACCTTGACGGAAATCAGCAGGTGTATCATAATTTCTGCAAAATATAACTTAAATTCAGTTATAACTTTTTACATTAGTAGAGGTAAGTTATAACTGTGTATAACTTACTTCCTAATATAAAATTTGAAACTAAATTTTTTATTAAGATTATATTATTTCTATAAAAATATATTAAGATTTATTCGAATTTTAATATTAATTTGATTTTTATCAAATTTTACTCCTATTAACATTAAAATATTTGTATAAAAATCGTATTAATACTACATATCTCAACATTTATAATATTCATTTCAGTGAAGTTTTTTTTTATCCAGTGTAAATGAAATTAATGTTAAAAAATATAAAATTACTAAATTGTATTACGGTAATGACCAAATTAATGATTGAAATTCAAGCAGCGAAATTTTGTTATCGTAAACAACTGAATAAAACCGAATCATGGGAACTAAAACATAAATATCCCCTGGTTAAAAATGGTTGCTTCTCACACGCAATATACGAATATAATAGATCTTTCTGCACATTTTACAAAATTATTTTCAAATATAAATGTTTGTAAATTTTATTTCAGCTGAAGTTGGTGATGATAGGGAATTATTTGAAATCACGATAATTTATAATTCAACAATGCAACATTTGGAATGCGTAGGGAGAACTGGAGTTTAATTAAATTCACCTAAAATTGCAAAACATTTTCTCACATTTTCTGAATTTCGCAATAAATTCTAAAAGACCTGATTAGTAATCCTCCTTGATTCAGAATAATGAGAGCTTGGGTTTGGAAAATATGATTAAAATTTAACGATAAATAGTAGTTTAATAAAGTAAATTTACCTTTAAAATTTTAAAACATAAGAAATTTATCTTGAAAATTAATAAAATATATTATTTTATATCTCCTTAGAATTTAAGAGTAGCATTGTTTTCTTTTTTACGGGATATTTATTTAATAATATTGATTAAATATACATAGTATTTTGCTTTTACATAAAGTATCGCACAATTTAATGAAAAGACTAAGAATAAAATTAATGCATTATGCTTTTCCTTGAGTTTAGGAAACTATAATTATGGGATTTGCATGAACAGATAGTTTATTACAATTTAGATTTGCCTTCTCTTCTTTTATTAATTCAATAGATTCAGTTTGCATTTGTAGTGATTAAAAACAAATTATTTTTGAAATTATTCTAAATTGGAATATATTTACTCACAGAAAAATTGGTTTCAATCGCTTTGTCTTTATATATTGAAGTCACTGCATATATTTAGAAGTAAAATTGAAAATGAAAACAATACTTTCAATGCAAAAGACATATATTTGCATCAAGTATTTTGTACCACTAATGTATCAATGACCATATCTCTCAATACAGAATATTCACGAAAACCAGATATTTAATACATACATTTCTTTCTTAGACACTTTCCTCTCATTTTACATGTTTTACATGAGGCTCAAATTATTTTACAATATGCTTAGTTATTATGCAAACATGTGTGAAGAATAATAAATATGTGAAATAATTTATTTTTCTGTATCATGGAAGTTTCCATCAGCAAAAAGATTTTCTTAAATTATCCAATAAAAACTCAATTTTAATTTTAATATTAGGACCATAAGCTCTCATTAGATATTTTTAAACATTTTCTGTGGAAAAGTGTTTTTTATAAAAAATAAATTCTTGAAAGCATTACTAAGCATTATTCTTATTAAAAAATTTAAACAATTAAACTTATACATAAGACTTATGTTGTCACTTGCAACGCCTGCCTACAATAATAATAGGGATTAAAAATGCTTAATTCTTCTTTGTAATTTTAGAAAGGATTAAAAGAGCAAAACTTATTTTTATAGAATTGTCAATGGAAAATAATGAGTTTGATGGATGAACTAATTTCTTAGCACACAATTCCATCCTTTCCATTATTGAGTTAAAATTTATTTTAGTTTTCGTGCTTTAAATACTTCAAGTATAAAAGAATAATTTCGTTTTTCTTCACACAAAATGTTTCTGCAGAGAAAAATCAAACGCACGCACACACACATACACACACACACACACACATATATATATATATATATATATATATATATATATATATATATATATATATATATATATATATATATATATATATATATATATATATATATATATATATATGTCTTTATATAGTATATTTTACAATAAAATAAAAATTTACAACATAAAATATTTTTATATATATTACCCAAATAAGTACAAAGTCTAAATTTTTAAATTCATGATATAGAGAAGTAAATTTTATTTTAAGCATTTCTCATGCATTACAATTTGTAGCTTACATCTATAGTTATTATTTAATATCATTATGTAGCAACCTAGATTATTACAAAGAAATAGCATTCGAAATCTTTACACTAATAACTTTGTAAACAATAAACATTATTTCATCCCTTTCAATACAAGTTTTACTAAGTCATTTAAGATTAAATTAATAAGAAAATATTACATTCCTTAAGTAAAATTTTAATTTGGATAAAAATTGAAGAGCAATAAGTACATTATAAAAGCACACTTCGTTCTCTCTTTCTTTCTCTCTCTCTCTCTATCTATCTATCTCTATGCCATATATCAAACGTATAATAAGTAAAACTCATTGAAATTACCCAATAATAAGGGGAAAATTCTAGTTGGTTAAATGTTTTATCAAAAGTACTCATTCCCCAAATTCTACAACTGAAAACTGATAATTCTTGACGAAAAGCCAATTAAACTGGGGATACAAAGCCTAATGAACATTTGACTAAATGTTTGAACTTAGATTTGTGACAATAGTTTTAAAATGATGAAAGGCATAATGCTAATGATGTTTTAACTGATGAAAAGCTGTTTCGCAAATTCGGAAGATGTAAATTCGCTTAAAGATTTTCGGAAGGCTTAATTAATTAAACAATAATGGAAGCTAGCAATACAATTTAATCTGTTGTTGAATTTATTATATTGATAATACATCTCAGGTAAATTCAAAATTAACATTAACATATGACAATGTAATATTGATTTAAAGTTAAAGGTTTTTTTTAATTTATTTTTTTATTAAGTATTTGCTTCCAAAATTCCAGTTTTTAACGATATACATTTCAGTTCTGGTTATGGATATACAAAATGAATGAAAAATTAAATTACTATAGTATTTACATACATATATTGATCTTCCTATTTTAACTTGTGCATTCAGTTATTTCAGAATATCATGCTTAACATGATTAAAGTACTACTAATAAAACATTTCTATAGACATTTAAATCTAAATTTATTTACTTCATATGGCAGAAAAAGATATTTTACAGAAAACTTATTACTTCAATTTATAGAATATATTTATCAAAGAAAGAAATAGACTGGCTTTTATACAAGAAATGTTGCTATTTTAAAACGAATAACAAACAGGTTGTGTAGCATTATTTACTTTTCTAGAGTTACGGGAAAAATTCAGATATCTCACTTTAATTAAAAATTTTGATTGAAATGAGTGTCTTATGAAAATATTAGGAAACAGGAATTTAGATAGAGATTATTGCAATGATTTTTAAAGTTAATCAAAAGTAATTTTCTTATGAGTACAGACTAAATATATTTGCAGTCAAAGAAAATTGTTGCTATCAAAATATCTAGCGTGAAACTGTGTGATGAGCTATGAAAGGAAGTCACCCAACCTTCCAACGAAGCATAATTGCATTTTGACTTTATCGAGATAATTTCACTGTTTTGATGGCTGGCTTAACTTACATTTTGAAAATGTAATCATCTTAGAGTTATGACATCTTATATCTATGACATTTGTTTGCATAAGAGAGAATTTGGACGCATATTAAAGTAATCGCTATCTCTCCTTTTATTTTGAATAACAGAACTGCTTATTTTTATTACTACTTGTTGGAAAAATAAATTAAAACTCTATTTGCATTTAAAAAACTTTTCACTTCTGTTACTTTATTAAAAAGATCATATATTTTTCTCAATGCATTTATTTTTATTTGGGTGTACATTCACAATAAATATACGTGTGTGATTAATATTTGCTTGTAGAATTTCTTACATTGAAAAATGCAATATTTTATAAAACTTTAATATCAAAAGTAAAAGACTAAATAAATATTTTGATATTCTTGATAAAATTTTGGTTCCATTTCATGTCTTTCAGTTTCTTATTAACTTGAAAGTTTTTTTCCGTCTCACTACCAGTAACCCACAAAATTCATAAAATTTATCTTATATTGATTGCATTAAAAAAATTAATTAATTAAGTTAAAAATTTACAGATATATTTTGATAAAATGAAAAACAAATTAAATGCATCGTGGTTATTAACTCACTTACACTTTAATGAAATAATTCATAAAAGAATTTCAACTGAATTTACTTTATGGTGAGTTACGAATTTATTGAATATAAAATTTCACTCTTTAAGATAAGCATTAATTCGAATTAATTCAAATATATATAACATAAATAATTGGTATTAAGTTTCATTTTATTCTAATGGAATGCATTAACAATATATTAATTAAATTGTTATTTCTATTCTCACAGTAAAAATTAAGTCATACAAATAATTTTACTATTACTTTTTATTCTATGCTTTTCAATTAACTTAGTATCAGAATTATAAGATTTTTAATCAAATTAATAGCAAATGTTTAATAAATTAATACGTAATAAATATACGTGTATGATTAATATTTGCTTGAAGAATTTCTTACATTGAAAAATGCTATATTTTATAAAACTTTAATATCAAAAGTAAAAGTCTAAATAAATATTTTGATATTCTTGATAAAATTTTGGTTCCATTTCATGTCTTTCAGTTTCTTATTAACTTGATAGTTTTTTCCATCTCATTACCAGTAACGCACAAAAGTCATAAAATTTATCTTATATTGATTGCATTAAAAACAATAAATTAATTAAATTAAAAATTTACAGATATATTTTGATAAAATGAAATTTAGAAATATATTTTCCTTGTGATGTAATATTGTTTTATGAATTAAGATTATATTTTTGTTTCAACTTTCTGAAGAAAGGAAATGTTCTTTAGAAAACTTATTAACTTTTTAATAAATAATTCAATTCGTTTTTCATAATAAAAGACATTTATTTTCCTTTGAACTTTATTTAATTTACTTTAAACCTCATTTTTAATTTTACTGTAAATACTCTTATTTCTAAATATTTTGTAATGTAAAATAAATATTCTGTGATAAAATTATATGAAAATGTGTTTTTAATAAAATCACAAACAATTATCTGATAACGTTTTGAAATTTTCTTCATAATTTTTTTTTAAATCATTCTTCACCATATCTATAATATTTGTGTTTTTCATTTGAAACAATGTTCGCTGAATAAATTTAAATTATATTCAAATTTTCTTTTTTTAAATTTAAGGTATCTTTGTCATTAATACAAAGCAAAGTATGCACAACATTCATTACAAAAAACAATTTTTAATATGATACATCGAAAGTGAATTTTTTGATTAAAGTGTTTAAATATTTATGAATGTTTGCAACCATTCTTAAAATGACATAATTACGTAATAATGTGTTTTGGATTTAAAATGACACAATTTTTGTGATATTTTACCTTCATTGTAATAAAATTTAAATAGATTTAAAAACATTTAAATTTAATAAATATCTTAAGATTTAATCTAAATTTTTATAAGTATTATAATTATTCATAGTACATGACATGGTGTTTATGAAAAAAAGCATATTTACTCTTGATTAAAATATTAATACAATATTTTTGTATAATATTATATATTTTAATTTAAATAAAATATGAAATAAAAATTTAAAGTTATTCAGAAAATTTAAATGTTTCATAAATGTTTCTGTCTTGGAAAAATTAGTTTTCTCTTAAAAAGGTTCACAATAAATAATGCATATTTATGAAACTAATTAATATTAACTTATAGAATAAGAATAGTATTTGTATTTTATATAGTATTTTTCAAGCATCAAACGTTACAATTTATTTTTATTTTAAATTTCGTTAAGTACAGCAATAGATTGTGACAATAGACTTTATAACTTGTAATTAATCTTTAGATATACAATTAAAATGTGAAAACATTTTTTTTAATTTGAAATTTATAATAAAATATACATATTTATTAAGGTATATGTTATGTTGACTAAATGAAGCACAATTTAGATGCATTCATTGTAAGAAAATAAATATTTTATTTTGAAATAAAGAAAGTAAAAAGAGGGTAAATGTGAAATCTTTACTAACTACCTGAATATTTAAAATAAATGAGCTGTAGAAAGGCTGCCTTATGATGATTAAAATTAAAATGAATCCAACATGGCCAGACAAAGGAATTGAAAACCTTGTGAAAATCACATAAAATAAAGTGACACCAATATCAGAATAGCAAATTTTTTGAAAAGCTTTAAACTAGTAGTGGAATAACAATGAGCTATTGCAATCATTGAATTAACTCTCCTAGATAAATTTTTTGTTGAAAATAAAATATTGTCAATAGTTAAATTTTTATTACTCGTGAATTTTTGTTTTGATATTTTATAAAAAGAGTTATGTATAAAAAAACTTAAAAATGATAGGAAATCCACACAATCAAGTACTTAGAGTTACTTGATAGTTTCAATTTTAATACTGAGTGAAGAGTGAGTTTTTATGAAAAGTGTACTGAATTTTGCTTTTTACCATCTATTATTATTTTGTTAATTTATCAGATATTTCATTGTTTGAGGATATTTTAGCCAAGTTATATTTTAATGAACCAATAATTTTATAGCGTAAATTGAATAGAATAATTCAATTTCCGCTATAAATTAATTTTATTTAAAAACAGTCTATTTTAAGCAACTTTTAAAGTATAGAAATTTTTGGTTATTTTTATCTCTTAGTTAACTATGTTAATTGATCGGATACCACGAATTTATTGTTGTCATTTATAAGTCCACTAATGAAGTATAAAAGGCATGAAAATTTAAGTGATGAACTTAAACTGATTATTAGTCAACAAAAAGATTAATATTTTACTAAGAAATAAATCCAATAAATTTTTATCATTTCAAATAATAACCCCGAAGCTTGAAATCATAAAAGTAAGGCTCGAAATGATGGTGTATGACATAGCATATATGAAATTAGTATCACAAAATTAAATTTTGTAATGCACCATTTAATCTATATAAAAAGAGAGCTCCTTACCTAAATACAAACTCTATATATTCCATTCTTTAAATAGATAAAATTCACCTTGCAAAATTAAAACAACTAATATTTCACTGAAAAATCTGAGAAACATTTTTTGAGCTATACTGTTTAAATATGTTGACAAAATTAAAGTAATTATCTTTGTATTAAAATTAAAACTTTTCTGTGATAATGTAAAAATGAATTAAAATAATTTTGTTCAGTTTAAAGCTAATGTCTCTACTGCTTTTTTAAGATATTCGTACTGTTAATACTTTTAGACGTTAATTATTTAAAGATGATTTTAAATATAGCTTTCAATACCCCTTTTAGAATTTACATAGTCAAAGTTATTTTTTCCAATAAAATTAATCCAATAAAAAGCATATATTAAATAATCCAATAAAAATAGATAATGGTATTATTACAAGATAATCTTTGGTAAATTCATTAGTTTTAATTCTTACAAAATTTTCGATTATTATTGTATTTGCATTCCCAGAGTTGAACTGTAAGAACATTCTCAGAAATTTGTTTATTGTTAAATATATCAAATGAATTATTGATTTCCTTTTATTTATATAGATTAGCAAAGAAACAAGTAAATTGTATTTATATATATATATATATATATATATATATATATATATATATATATATATATATATATATATATATATATATATATATATATATATATATATATATATATATATATATATATATATATATATATATATATATATATATATATAAATATATATATATATATATATATATATATATATATATATATATATATATGTACACTCCCTTCCAAACATTATGCACGGAAAAGAAAATGCTAATTTCCGGAAGCCAATCAGAATTGAAGAGGATGCAAATTTCTGCAGTGGTAGATGGAAGTATGCAAATATATTAGGTAACAGCCAATCGCACTTTCATGTCAAGAAATATTCAAAAAGGCCACTCTTATAAGATATCAGCATTATGAAGGGTTACAGAAGTTGATTGTGAGTGCTGATAGAGGAAGTGCTTAAAACTTTCGTATAATTTGTTTTCAAGATATAGGTCTTTCTATGACTTTCAGAATACCAATGGAAGATTCTGAGCGCTAGCGTGCTGTGTGGGGCGCTTTTAAGCAAAATAGTCGATCTCAGGTGTTACTCTTTTCTTTGGCATTCATCATTCTGTCATTTTACGCTTATGGAAACAATTCTAAACCACATAGACAGTTGTCAGAAGGCCCGTAGCCAGTTTCCCAAGGATTACAAACCCTGCGAAAGATCGATATATTGTGTTAACTAATGAGTCAAGATTTGCTCTGGAACCAGATGACAAGCGTATAAGGATATAGCATGAACAAGGAAGATGCAATCAGCTCTAAAACATCGCTGAACATCACGCATTCCAAAGCGGAGATATTAAGGTGTGGGCAGGGATTTCATTAGGATACCGCACTGACTTGCACTTCTTTAAACGGGGTTATGTGATGGCTGTCTGGTATCACGATGTGAAGTCCTAGAATCTATTGTGAGATTGTACGCTCCAGCAGTTGCTCCAGTTGCTCCAGCAGATTGTACGCTCCAGCCCTACTTTTGTTTCAATGGGTGATAACGCACGTTCCCATAGGTCTGACATCATTGATAACTGCCTTTGGAGTGCAGTGATTGCGGGTGCATGGCCAGCATATTCTTTCGACCTTAATCCCATTGAAACTCTTTGAGGGGCTCTCGGCTGTGTTGTATCTTCACGTTTCCCACCTCCAGCCACTCTTATTGAGCTAGAAACTGCTCTACAAGAAAAATGGCTATTGCTTAATTCTGCGGTGGTTGACCACTTAATTGAAAGCATGGTCATAAGGTGTAAACTTTGTATACATATGAGTGGAAATCACATAACCTATTAAGATTTTCTTCATTTTATTTTGTTTAATTTCACTTTACACATAATTCAGCTAAAATCTCCAGCATTTCATTATCTGATAACTTACAAAAAATTAATATTGTTTTCATCTCTGTATATAATTATTGATTTTATTTTGTGTATAAATATATATGCTACTTTTCTGTCGAGTTTTGTGTGAATCAAAGCAGTATTTATTGATTTTTTTGCATTTTGCATCTCCATGCTTAACTTTTGGAAGTGAGTGTATATATATATATATATATATATATATATATATATATATATATATATATATATATATATATATATATATATATATATATATATATATATATATATATATATATATATATATATATATATATATATATATGCTGGACACTGAAAAAAAATTTGAGATTTTCATTTAAATGCTTAGTAGGATTGAAATATGTAAGCATTATTATGACCTAGATAAACGTTGTAACATGTAAATGTATTCGTAAGAATGCCATAACTAAGGAGCAAGGGTATTCCACAATAAGTAAAGTAAAACGGGGAAAATAATGGATAATTCATCATTTAAAAAAAGGCTCATTGTTGATGCCAATTTAATAGACACCTAAGTTTTGGAAACAGAAAATATCAAGGTATTGCCAGTAGCATTATATTTATCGAAAGTTAAAAATAGAACCCTCAATCCTTGGCTAAAAGACATAAGAATCCAACGAATTGCACAGAAAAATAAGGTACTTCTATGTTTCAGATGATAAAAATCGCCAACCAATGCTCTTCTCAACCTCCTTTAGCATCAAGCATGTGCACGAAACATCGCTGGATAGAAATGCATAAGGAATAAAGAGAAATCCAATCATTTTTGTCCAAAATAAAAAAGCTTCATACACAGTAGAGTTAAGAAAAATATCACTAGACATCTGAAGATTTAAACCAAGATTGTGGTTGATAAATCCCGTTACATCTTATTTTACGCTAATAGATATTATCGAAATGAGAGAGAATCGCACGAAGCTATAAATCTTTCGTGCCTTACTATAGAAGTGGTGACTGGTGTTTATAGAATTTAACCCAGCAGCCAGTAGATACATAGGTACACTGGCAAATCAAATGCGTCCTGCAATTTTAGATATTTATTTAAGTAGAGATGGATTCATTATAGATGATAATACATCTATGCATGGTGTCCGAAATCACCACGCTGAGCATCATTCTGATTTTCAACAGCTTCCTTGGTTACCACAGAGACCAGATTTTAACTCCATAGAAAGCGTATAGAGAGGATTAGGAATAAACGTATCTAACAACACAGTATTTAATCTAATTTACAAGACATAAACAGATGCACAGTCAGTGGACAGTATTCACTGGACATAAATGCTCTCCAGTAGCATGTTGTAGACACGATGCCTAAAAGCGTATGAGCTATTATCCGTTGAAAAGGTGATCCGATATATATTGATCAAATTGGGTTTTTAGGTTTCTAATACATTGATCAGTAGGAATATATATATATATATATATATATATATATATATACATATATATATATCTATATATATATATATATATATATATATATAAACACTAATGTGATGGCTATTAAATTACATCTTTAAGGAATCATCTTATGGACGTCATTATCCTGTGAAAGGAAAGGATATAGGAATTACAAATGACCGCATTCAGGAAACGCAAAAAGGACAAGCAAAACATGAATCACTGCTTAAAAGAAAAATAGTGTGCTAGGTTTCTTTTTTGGAAATTACTTTTTAATATCTAAGTTTTCATAGAATATCTTGTGATTTGGATAAGAAAATATTCTGACTAGAAAATGTTGGATTTCAAAAGATGTTGGATCGTAGATTATAGAGAAAAGAGATTACCATTGCGTGATACAGCTAATTTCACTGATTGAAGCACATCTAGTGTCATGCAAATATGAAATCAATGGGTTGCTATGAATCGTACTGAATAGCATACAGGATATCAGACCTGTCCCATTTCCAATGATCTGAAGATAGATATAGCTCATAACATGAAGAATTGTACAACCATTTCACTGATTATCAGTTAGAACATTAAATTAGTATCAAGTTCACAGTATCAGCTAGTATTGTGGTGATGTTTGGAGTAGAAGAATGTTGTATTTTGAATACGCAACACCTCCGTTTTGGAGGTCCAGAGGAGATCGCTCATCACTTGGTTGCAATAATATCGTCATAGGGGACCAGAACCTGGTGTGATGATATGGGCAGTACTTAGGTGTATGTGACGTTTATCTCTAGTTCGGAATGACAGTTATTTGAACGATGATCGGTACACTTTTGGTATCTTAATTCCTATGGTTTCACCTAATCTTAATGGCCTACGAAGTATTTTTTTCAAGAGGACAATATCAAACACGTGTTATATGCAATTTTCTGACTTCCTATGATACAGGAACTATTCTACTGTTATACTAGCCTCCATGGTTTCCAAATCTATCGCCAATTGAAAACATCTCGTTATGAGTTGCTGAGAAATTGGTCCGCTACCATTTCTGGATACTATGGTTGATGAATTGTTAAATACCAGTGACAATTAATGAATAAATTGCTTGTTTCTGTCACCAAAACACAGAAGACCGACTCCATTCCTAACGGGGTGATGGAAATTTTAACATTAAGTTGTCATAACTGTTTCTATTAATTTCTCTTTTTTGTAAACTTTCAAATTGATTGTGAATTTAATCAATTTGTCCAGAGACTATACAGTTTACTTACGTTAAATATTTGTATTATGCGTTTCATTACATAGTGTTGGAATTTTAATGACCAGCATTATATAAGGCCTTAAAATCTTAATGAATATTCCAGTTTTCTAATCATTGTGTAATTTAATAACAATATAGGACTAGCTAAAAATACATTTATTTTATATTTAATTAGTCGTATATACATTATAATTATTATTAAATACATAAATATTTAACACAAAAATCAACATTTCCTACTTACCTGACTTATATCAGATAAATAATTCATATATATGGCATATATTTTAAAAAAATTCTGTTAGTATAGACAAATTTTTACGCCATTTACAAATAAATTGAAAATTGCATTCCGAATAACGGAAACTTTTCAGAATTTTTGTGTAATGTGTCACCAAAATTTCGTTGGTATTAAAATTATTTCTTATTTCCTTTAATGAGAAAAAAGTCACATTCTCTCGTATAGAATACATTAGCCTTAATTTTTTTAATATTAATATTTAATATTTTTCAGTGCAAACTCTAATTTCATTTTTTAAGGAAGCAAACCTGCGTAAAATTTATCATGAGTCTAAACATTTTAAATGTAGTAAATATATTGATGTGGGGGGAATAATAAATAGTGGGGATTAATAATGAAATCATTAAATATTTTGAAAGTTTCAGAAATTCATTTCCATGCAATTTTAAGGAGTTGGAAGATACAATTTAAAAATAGCATAGTGTTTAATAGCAATTAAAGTAATTTCGTTACAAATTTCACCAACACAAATTCGATTTTAAGCATTAAAGATAGGCACACTCTGTATTGCTTTTAACATGCATTATTAATAAAAATTAAGAGTTCCCTATTCATAAGAATTTTTCAAATAATATCATTTTTCCTTTTTAGTATACTTTAAAATTACGGAGCATGTGAGTCAGTTTGTTCAATTTCTCAGAGTTTTGGGTTAAAACAAATTATCTTTATGAAGAAGCATTCATGAATATTCATATTGATTACTCTAGCAATTCATTTCCTGAAACTACAAACAGAAGAAAAAGAAAAATCTGAATATTTGGTAGTTTATCATTAAAGTGGTGCAAAGAAAATAAAGGAAATTTTATTTAAAACTTTGACAAGAAAAATAATTTTGAGATTATTTTATATACATAATGAGACTCTATCAACTTTACAACTTATTTTACTGAAATTTTCCTTTTAATGCAAACATATTAATAACTATCAATTTCTATACATAAATCTATTAGGAGTATGTCGGGAAAAGATTCAAGGAAATTACTTACATTTTTAGGAAATACGTCTCCAGCGCAGATTTATTATTACTAGTTTCTGTTGAAAAAGTAATTAGCAAAATCGATTTACGTTATGTAGGTGATGCTTATTTTCTTATCTGAAACTAGTTTTAAATATAAAAGTGATTTTTATACAGAATAAAGAAAATGGCTCAAATCAACAAATTCTAATAGATGTACTTGGAAAAATATTTTATGCGTCATCATTAATGTCGAAATAATCAAAAAATTTAGGTCTGTGTAAAATTGAATTTGTATACAATAAAATCTTCTGAGTTAAGCGCACTTTCAGTACTATTTTCCTTTAGTTAAAGAGCCGAGTTGGCAGCTGAATGATTAGCGCTTCTGATTAGCGGTTCAACAGCTCGTGGGCTTGAATCCCACCTTGGGCATGGAAGTTTGTAGTGGTTCGAAATCCACTCTAAGCAATAGTTCCCGGTCTAATTAGCCTTTGTGTGTAAAAAAAAAAATGAGCGGAAAACGAACCAAACCTTTAATTGAAGAATAAACATAACAAGTTTAAAAATGTTTTAAAATTTGTTATCTATATTATAGGAATATATATATATATATATATATATATATAATAAAATTAAAAATTAGCAATTTTTCTTGCAACTTAATAAAAGTTGATTTTTCGTTTCATAAACTGAAATTGTAAGCAAAAACACTTTTGGTTGTGTTATAATTCATTATTAACATAATTTAAAAGAATACATGAAATTATTTTTAAGCTTTCGAGTAAAATTAGTTAATCTTTTGTTCTTTAAATTGTTTTACTTGTTTGGTTACTATTATCATTAATTCAAAAATAAAATATTTAAATATTTTGCTAAAACATATATATATATATATATATATATATATATATATACACGCATACACACACACACACATATATATATATATATATATATATACACCCACCCACCCACACACACATATATATATATATATATATATATATATATATATATTGCAGTCTTATTAGTAGTTTTTTGCTAACAATGGAGCTATGTATTTTTAACATTAAATTTATATAATCATAATCTTTTTTCATAGAAATTTTCTCTTTTTATATCATCTATATCTTGTAAATTTTAATTTAACTTAATTAGAACTGAATGAATTGTTTGCATGTAAAGCAGATTAGCAGAAACAAGCAATTTTAATTTCAAATAGAATGAGAAATAAAATTCTCTCAACGGAAAACGTGTGTGTGTGATTTTGATATTTCCAACATAACACTGCAATATTGACATCAAACATTGATTTATACAAGTAATTCAATCGAAGGTTTAGAAAACGACCATCAATATCAATTCAATAATCTCAGTATATCATTATTAAAATATATTCAAAACTTTGGATTGAAAGCTAGAATTTTATTAAATTATCAATCAATTTGTGTAATTCTATAAAACTGTAAAAAAAAGAAAAACTTTAATTACTTATTGTTAGTTATTTTACTTACAGATCTGTTGTTAAAAGATAGAATATTTCACTAAAAATCGAACAGAATATTGTAATTTCCAAAGATATTTTGAATTTGCATTTATCATATTAATCGAAAATATTACATCAATTATTTATTCAAATTTATGAAATTTGCACCATTGCGTATATTGTGATTACAAATGAAAATTATCAAAAATTAATTGAAACTTTACATCATATGCGAATAATCTACAACTTAAAAATTGCACAAAATAAAAGAAAAAACTTGTAATATTTTCTTGGAAAATTAAATGCCTTTCCAAAATGTCTACCAATTGAAGTTTCCGTAGAATTGTTGCCTGCAGAAATTGAAGGTTATCATTCTGAGAAATTAGTCGTGTTATCTGTGGTATAATTAAAAGATTAGACGAGAAAGATTACAACTGTCTCAATCTCCATTTCGTACAAAAAGAAGCAGAATGTTGGCATTGTATTTACTCAGAGAATTCTGCCATATTTGCGATTAAGTTAAAAGGAAAATGGTTGGTAGTCCAATAGTTGGTATTCTAACAAGTTACTTGAGGAACAAATAACTTGATGAGCCCATTACTTGACTATGCACCAAAAAGGTACGTGTTAGCTGATGAACACGTATCAGATGAAAACAAGTAGATTCAGATTCTAAATACATACAAAAAGTTTTATATGAATTTTAATAAGTATATTTATCAATGTAATCTAACTTACAATAGTATAATTCACTTTCTTTTTTCCATGTGTTTTACATGGTTCTTTACTTACAATCACAAATGAACTTCTTTCAGCGTGAATACCATATTAGTTACCATATTAGTGACTATTGCACGCATTAATAAATGTGTTGACTGCATAACTTTAGAATATAATCACGATATCCCGTCATTCACTGTTAATTTACAGCTTGATCATCACAATGATACTTCTTTACCTAATTTTTCTGCTGACATCACTATCATCCATATGAAAGAAATAATTGCTGACATTTTGTAATCAGACATTACAAATTATTGGAAAAGATATTCAATAATCATGATTTATGCATGTTTCTCCTCTTCTGATTCTGTGACTTCAGATGGTTATTCTTATACTTTTAGGGCAGGTTCAATATTATCTCAGAATTTCATTGAATGATTTTCCGATTCATGTCTGCTTATACTATTTACTTTAGTTAAAAATCTGTACTAAAGTGTCTCGAGTCTTCCCTTAATTCAGTTGTTCCACGTAAGTTGAAAGTCAAAATAAAATATCGAATTAAATCAAAAATCACTTACAATATTTGAATTTTATTTAAATCTGTACTGAAAATGTATTAGTTAGAAAAGATTTAAATATAAACGTAAGAAATTATGTTTGAATTTTAAAGTGTACTTTAAAAACCATAACGAGTTACAGAAACGTTTTTTATACATTAGAAGCTTACCCTGTCAGCGATTTCCTAACCACACACACACATACCATCTTTATCACAAATTCACATTTAGACAAAATAAATTGGAAAATTTATTTTATCTGAATGTGGTCTAGTAAAAATTGAGAAAAGAATTAAATTATGAGAATAATATTGTGTATAAAATTTATCTCAAACTCATAGAAATATTTATTAACATTAAAAGATATTAAAATGTATTAATATTTAAATAATATTACTATTATTTTATTAATTGCCGACCCAACTTGTCTAGTGGTCAGCGCGCCTGACTGCTGACAGGGAGGTCCTGGATTCGAATCCCGGTTCGGGCATGGATGTACTTTCTTTCTATATGTATCCTGTCTTTGTCCTTTCTGTGTATGAAGGAGGTGTGAATGGTTGCCTACCGTATAAACGGGTCCCTATGGCATGTGTGTACTGAAGAAGTCAGACTCCACACCAATATATGGTTCAGTTGGAAAAGTGGAGCAGCGCACCCCATATTGCCAGCCTAGCTGGCACAAGACAAAAAAAATGTATGACTTTCGATGTTGATTAAAATCTCTTGCATGAGCATAATAAAAATGGGAAGGCATTAAAATATTGTTATGGCTTTAAAATCTCTCAACATAAATACATTTAAAACTTGGAGTTTAAACTTGCATTTAAAACTTAGTAAAACTCCATAGATTTTTAACTTGACAAACATATTTTCATTTTGCTAGTTTTTACATTTTTAACATTGGTATTATTACAAAAAGTCCACTGACAAGCTAATTAATTGAGATTTTTCTGACAGAAATCAATCTGTTGATGACATACAAAATTAAATTCTCTTCCTTCCATAAAAACAAAAAATCTACAAGTAATGTGGAGAAAATATTCGCAAAATATTAAAAATAAAAATACAAAGCTTTGCTCTCTTAGTGTCTTGGATGACTAGTCCTTGAACTGTATAAACTTACAATGTTGAAGCTGCACTAAAATGATCCAACACCTCTTTCTAATATTCTTAGTTCGAAGCAAAGAAGTATTTTCCACAAACCAATTGAATCTTTGACTCTAAAGAGGTGCCATAAGTGTGTCGAGATTTCTTGTGTGTATGTATGGCTGCCTTTTCATGTACTTTAACTGAAGTGCTTACCCACTAGTACAACCCCAATATAAAAGGATTTTATTTGTGAGATTCTACTTACCATTTCTTATGGTACTCAGAAGCAGAAACGCTCATGTACTAAATGGAAGATTTAATCCCAATTTATTTTCTATTCTTTGTATTACTTGCGGAATTGCATTACAATTTGACAACGGAAAATTTTCTGTAATGTAATATTTCTAGTTTTATTAAAACAACATAACAAAATATGTGAGTTTTCATAAATCACATCTTCTTAAATCAGAATCAGATTTCATTTGGTATAATTTAAAATACCTTTAAAATTTTAAAATTTAGAGTACTTTTATGCGAGGGAAAATGAAAATGGAAGATATAATTTTGCTAAAATAACATGATTTATTAAAATGATTTTAAATTATGCGAAGTTGAATCTATTCTGATACAAGGAAAGCATATTTCACAAAAACTCAATTTATATAGTACCATGTTGGTGTTGTTGTCGTGTGCCAGCTAAGTCGGCAGTATGGGGTGCGCTGCTCCACTTTTTCAACTGAACCATATATTGGTGTGGAGTCAGACTTCTTCAGTACACACATGACATAGGGACCCGTTTATACGGTAGGCAACCATTCACACACAAGGAAAGGACAAAGACAGGATAGAGAGAGATAGTACATCCATGCCTGAACTGAGATTCGAACCCAGGACCTCCTAATTTTAAGAAATGAAACATGAAATTTTATTTCACATAAGCTATTTCTTTTTTTAGAGAAAATATTTTTTATAAGCTTCCCTCATAATATTTTTTCTGAATGGAATATATTTTTTACAGAATGATATTGTAAATTGATAGCGTAAAACTGAAAATATTTTATCCCTCAAACTTGTTTTTATTTCATCACACTTATGTTATATTGGGAGAAATTTATGTATTTTTTCATCACGAAATCTCATTACACTTCAAGTAAAAAAGAATTACATATTTTACTTGAGCCTCTTTACAAACTCTTTCTAGTAATCACGTCTTTGTTATCGATTCGAGTTCGCAAATTTAGTTCTTTTATTCTACCCGTGACAGCTGTGTAACTGTTTAGTTCAAGATCCGTGACGATGATTAGATATACGTGAAACTCCCTTTTTTCTAATTCTATTTTTGCATCAGTAAACTTTTATTTCGCAACTTATTTCAATAAGGCTCTTATCATCATTTACATGAAATGTAATTCTGACAATTTCAGTGCTAAAAAATTCTTCCATCCCTTCTAATTATTTGGGTTATTAAATTCCTTCATTTGCGATAAGGAGAAAATTTATTCAGTTGGAACGCTGATCGAAACTGATTTTAAGTGGCTAAATTATGATATACTCTCCGATTAGTTTAATTTTTAAAACAAACTAAGAAAATATTTACTGTTGCATATTTTTTTTTCTCCTATTGGTTTATGGAATAATTATATGGAATATAAAGGCCATTCAGTAAAAAGGTATTTTATGACAATATTTACCATATTTAAAAAATAATATATCAGATTTCGCATGTAAACATGATCATCTTTGGAGATTTAAATAACATACAGGATACCAACTAGAAACCATTATTTGAAATTAATTAAATCAGCAATGTAATTTTTAAAAGTCACATAAATATAACTTACAATTTATGTTTACGCCAATTTCTACAAGGAATAAAAATAAATTAATTGTTGTTTCTTAACTTCCTTGTTTTTTTATTTGCTTAATTGTGTTTTTTGAGCTCAGTGCCAAAAATGACAAAAATTTTATAAATTAGAACTGCAATTCCTTAATTATAAGGAATTGATAATTAGTAAGTTAGCATTTCGTCAGTATTAATATACTTATGAACTTCCACAAAATTTATCATGGATTTCATTGCGTTTCTATTACTTTACATTAAAGTACAGGCCTTCATACAATGCTTCTTATATTAAATTGGCTTGAGCTGTATTCTTACATAAATTATTTTTAATAAATACTATAAATTTCTTGGGTTTAAAATTAAAAATTTAAAATACATATAAGTGTCTACATTTTTTCCTTAAATTCTGTAAGTCTTTGTCACCACATAGAGGACCACCGAATAATTTAAAGCTGTTTTAAGGTATTTTTATATCCACCACCTAAATTGCCTTCTGAGAGGATTTTTCCCAACTAGAGGATAGTATTTATATTTTATATAGGAAAGAAACATGGAAAACTCACACACCACTTTCCTCAATATATGATCTACATATATCAAAGAGAAGACAGAAACACAACAACACTCTCCTTTTGTTCCACCAAATGTCCCAGTTTGATACAGACATAAACTGGGGTCAAACTAGAAGCTTTGACTCTGAAGAACGCTGTCCTACCGTTAGACTATGAGTAATGTGAATTTTATAAGTATTTGATTGATTAAATTTAATGGGTGTGAATTAATAACAAATTTTTGTATTTTAATTCTCTTAATTCGTTTAACTCTACTACCTTTTTTTACATTTTTTGTCATTTTCTCCTTCTCGTGCTTCTGGATAATAATCATACCAATTAAAAATATTGCAAGATAAGAAAATTTGTATTATTTAGTGTTTTTTAATATTAAATAGTATGCACTTTTTAAAAGATTCTTAATAATTAAGTATTGAATAGTCAATGAAAGAAATATTTTATTTGTTATATTATCATTGAATTTAAAATATTTTCATTTACTAAATTAGTTTCTTTTTCTATGGTAAATATAAAAAAATTTATGTAAAAATAAAAACTTTACAAAATATTTAAACTACAAAATCCCTATTTAGAAAACAAATTTCTGCACAAAACGTTTTACTATAACTACCTAAAATTTAGATTGAATACAAAATCAATTATATGAAACAATCATTTTTGAATATGTGTTTCTTGTTTATGTCACACAAAAAGCATCTCACATTTAACAATCTAATTTTAATATCTATATTTTTCTCTATCTACGTCTAAGAAATAGAAACTTCATTTCTTTTTTAGCTACAATAATCATAATAGCGTAACAGCTTAGTAAGATAAAAGTGTCACTTTATTTTTCTATACATGAAGTTTTCAACTCTTACGCATGGTAACGCCCCTTCTCGTGTTAATCAATCATTATATTCCTGACTCTAGGTTCCTTCTAGAGGCGTCAGGTTTCCTTTTTTGCTTCCTTATCGATTTTCTTCAAGATATTTACTTTTTATGTGCGTGTCTTATGTATCGTAATCGTGGATTTTTTAATATATTCCCTAACTCCAATGTGTTAAAGGCTGTTCTTTCTTTTCTTCATACATATTTCCGGTTTCTTTTTGTTGCTGCACTTTTATATTTCTTTCTAGTGTATAAACAACACATTTTATTTGCAAAAATAAAGAAAAGAATGCTAAATGTTATCAAGAACTTGAGCCACCCAAAACTGATTCAAACTAAAGAAAAAAGTTTAAATGTATGCAAATCTTTTCCTTTTGTTTTTAAGTTGCACAGTAATGTTTGCAAAAGAATGACACAAGCAATGGTTTTCAGGAAAGTATTATTTTAAAATGAATAATTTGACATTTTTAATGATTTATTTAGGTATATACTTTATTTTTGATGACAAATGTTTTCGGAAATATTATAAAAATAATCTTACTATTTTTTATTTCTAATACTTTTTCTTAAAGTCAAAATTGGTTTTTTTCCAGTGGAGTAAAATATAGCATTATTTATCAAAAGAAAAACATTTTTCATATAAAAATTTAGAAACAAATTTTAAAAATACTTTCAGAGTAATTTGTCATATTTTCTATTATCAAAAGGTTTAAAAGTTTTAGAGAATTTTCTGCACATTAAAAATATTATGAAAATTAGTGTGCTTTTTATTTTTAACTTCCTTGTACTAAAATTTTCTTTATAGCTATTTTTGAGGTTCCCAAAACAATTTTATTGCTTGTTAAAAAAAAAGATAACTTTATACAACTAAACCAGTAGAATTTGCGTGAACTAAAAGACAACTTCTCTTCTTTTTTGTGTTCTATGTGGGAGAGATTATGAATAAATTTTTTCTACTATATATTTTCTTATGAATAGTTTATGAGTGAGCAGAAACCATTACTATTATTCCCATTAAAAATAATGTTCATTAAATAATTTTCCATAGAATGTTTGGCATTGTTCTCAAAGTAACAAATGTTTATCATAGAATAGGGTTTGAAGCTTAATACTGAAGTGATTTTATGATCGAACTGAATAATGGACACCCAACCTTGCATCAACCAAACACAAATATGCGATTCAAACTTCTGTATTTGAAGATAATTTGTGAGAGATGAAGAATATATTTATGACAAAGAGTATTCTCTTCATGAAATATTTAATAAATTCTAACAGTTACTTTAAATATAATATGAATTGTCATATAGTATTTGCGCTACAAACAAGCAAGCAGATAGAATAGTGGACGCTTAGAAATATTTACCGCATACAATCATAATAATCAGAATACAGATTCACTACTTTTGGGTTAAATTTCCAATACAGTCAGCCAATGTAGTTGATCTTTACCAACTCTATTATTATAAAAATTTTATTGTATTATTATCTATGTATTATTGACAAAATATTAGCATTACGAAAACAGTATCAAACTAAAAAAAATACCAAATTATTTTATGCTTTGAAGTAACTCTTATTATATATTTAAATATTATTTCACATAATTTTATTCAAGTAAGTTAATTTTTGTTATTTTTTTATTAATAACTATTTTTATTTAACTGTACATTAGAATTTATTTACTATTTACTACTTTTAATTAATGTAATTTATCTCATATTTTAAACTTGAAATCTTAAACATTATATCATTGATTTTAATAAATTCTTTCCCTTTTAATAAAATAATACTTCATAAAATGCAATTAAAACTAAACATTTTCAGTTTATGGAAATCTGAGATAAACAATACACACATGGCACATAAAATGCTTATTTGTGTGTTAAAAACAATTACTAATCTCATTTATAATGATAACTTCAATAGAACTTTCTATTAGCTTTAAATTTGTATTTTCCTAAAATAGTTAAGGTAATTTAATGAGATTTAATTGATACATTTATCGTATTACTTTAATTACACATCATGTTGCATCACAATAATTAGCTAACGTGTACTTATGATGATATATTTTAAAATAGCATTTATCAATATAGTCTTACAGAGGCTAGACATTTACAATAAGTAATTATTTACTTTATATTATTACCCTTGTAATACTTAGATAACAATGTTCAATACATTATTTGGAAAAAAAATCTTTAACAAGTCTAGGAGATAAAAATTCTGGAGGTGCTTGAAAAATGCAATAATATTCCAAACTAGGGAAGATCGCATTGGATAAAATTTAGTCAGAAACAATTATTCTAATACACTAATTATTAATTATAAAATAACAGTTTATAATGTTTGAAAAAATAATTATTCAGCTTCAACTTTGCTCAACAGAGCTATTTGAATAATTATCTTTAACGAGGAATAAAACTACCATTGTTTTAGAAATGTAAAAAGAAAACCATGACAATGATTTCAAAATGTTATAAAATTAAATTACATGAAACGCAATAAGCCTTCATTTATATTCATTAAAAAAGCAGCATTTTTAGACCTAGAAAGTCATGTGTAATTTAAAGTTTTAGATTTTTCACATGGCCACAAAATGTCAAGCAAATTAAACAGCAGGAATTTCTCTCAGCCATTTATTTAAATTTGATTCTAACTGTATATAAATATATAAAAATTATCTATAATATTTCGATGAAAATCATTACTTGTGTGTGTGCTATTTATTTGGATAAAAATCATAATCCTTTTCCAAATATTACTGAATTACCTTTGGCATTTAAAAATTAAACAATATGTGAAACAGATTAAACAAGAGAAAAAAAAACACATTTTTCAATAAATTCGTTTCTAACTCTTACTGTCAATTTACAGACTTTAAAATTAACTAAAAATAATCTTAGATGTATTATCATAAAACAAAATATTTTTTGCTTGTACTACAACTTTAAAATCATATAATCTAAGCGAAAAATTCCTTTAATGTTAAATTCTCTTTAAAAATCAGTTTGATCATTAAAATTGAAATTATTTATAGAAAATTAAAGTAATTCTTTATGCAAATCATTTGCTCTTTTCAATTGTATGTACTTAATTCAAAAATATCTTTCAATTTTTTCTGATCAATGACGTTTTGCGTATTTCCTTCATAAATTCATGTAAATAAGGTAATTATGTGATTAACAATATAAATAAGATACTTTTGTTTTACAAAAAGTACTTTCTTATAACTTTTGCACTTAAAAATATTTTCCTTGTATGCAAAAACTTTTCTCAATATGTAAAATCCGATGCTATTTATAAAATCAATCATGTGGTACATATGCGAAATGTGGGCTCCTTATATTACTTAACATAAATTTTCATGATTCAAAATGAATTTCAATCTATTACAAGTTATAAATATCATGAAGTTTAAAAGGCGAGTTGAAGGATTAAACTCAGAAAGATTAATATTTGTTCAAAAACTTTAAAACCTTTAGAAATTTAACTCAAGTAAATCGCTGGAAAGCAATTTCCTTGGCTTACTATTTTAATCTCTTATGTGAATAGCCATGGTATTATGTTTCCTCTGTTTTAATTTCAACCAAAGCCTTTCCTATTTTAAGAATTTCTTCTCAGATTTCGTTATTCAAGCTAGCACTATTTAACCAAGTGGAAAGTTCTTAAGTCTCTTTCCTACTTTTTTTTTATTTAAAGAAACGCTTTGTATAAATGCATTTCTTTTTGAGGAAGTAATTTATTATACTAGTTCGGAAAAATGAATTAAAGTCACTAATCATTACTTAACTTGGAAAAGTACTATACAAAACAGTTTTTATGCCAATTTTTCTTCAAACTAGAAGGTAATAAGGTAAACTTTATGAAGATTTTATTTAAAATTAAATAAAACTTCAAGAACTTTTAGCAAATATTTCCCTTTTCAGTGTAATTAATGAGGTCCTAGAAATTATTAATGTGAATTATTAATATGCGAATTATTAATAGCAGTTCAGGTTACATAATATTATAAGTATGGTATTTAATATAAAATTTGACTCATAAAATGTTAATTACTTTTGAATATGTATATTGGATAAAATACATTTATATGCCATAAAAAATTTTATCTGCAAAATGAGTTGAAAAGTTAATTTGTGAAGCAACTAAATAAGATTTCTGTGTTAAATGTTTTCGGGGTGATTTTGAAAACAGTTATTACAGATTATCAACAAATAAAAATTAGAAAAGTAGGATTAATCTCTCATTACCGTACTCTCCAGAAATTTCTAATTATGACTGATAATAAAGAATGTGGACATGAAATGATAAGACATAGCAATATTTGAAAAGTAATTATTTTAGAAGGAATATTTCCCTTTTAAGTGACACTATTTTTTTTAAGTGTTCGTAAAAATTAATAGTAAATGTTCGTAGTCATGTCAAAGGGAATGAAATTGAAACATAGTTATGCTTGGAAATTCAAGCTTCTTCATTTACTTCCTGTGAGTAAATATTGAATCTTTATTTGCACTGTATGTTGAGTGGTTATATCATTATACTGCCAGTTGTGATGATATGATCATTGAGAACAGACTGATAACTGCATGATGATGCCAGTTATCATTCTGCTCACCAAACAAAACAATGAATGAAAAGTATTAAGTTGTTTGTCTGGAGTCAAATTCATATAATTAATTGTTAATACTTTGCAAATATTTTGCAATCCGAGAAATGTGTTCATTCCATACACTTGAAATCCTAACAAGGAAAAACTGTTGTTAGTTATTGGAAAAGACACAAAATTACTTGCTGGAAGAAATTAGACAAGTAATGGATCATATACATTAACATATAACAAAAAAGAAAATCTATGAAATTCCAAGTACACTGCTGGAAAAAAGTAGGACACATATATTTTATAAATTACGTTTTAAATTTTTTAGTGCAATTGATGTACTTTTTTATCATTTAACTAATTTTATTTTATTATCAGTGAATTATTTTAATTTGCCAGTAAGAAAATATTATAAAACATTACTTGAGAGTTATTCGTCTGTGAAAAAAGTAGAAAGACACCTGCAAAAGTATTCTGATTTTGGAATCTGTAGCAGTTTAATATGTTGAAAACTTTGTTCTTTTATATTTTTTTCTTTCAAAAGATATAATTTGTTAAAAAAAATCCTCAATTTTTGTGTACTTAACATGCTTAGGGAGAAACCTTAAAATGACTCTCAAAAAACCAAACTGTGGTATGTAAACATGTGAGCAAAAGTGTAAGAGATGTTACAAAGCACCTACACATCAGTCCAAGCACTGCTGTTAACTTCTTGAAAAATCTAAAAATTCAAAGGAAAGGAAAGATTTGCAGATCTAAAAAATTGACACTACGTAATCAAAGAAATATTTTAAAGAACTTAAAAAAATGCATGGAAGAATGAGAAAAGCACAAAACCCATCTTGAATCACACGTGTAATCAGAATAACACTTTACAACGACATAAATATATCGTTCATATTTAAAAAAAGAAATCTCCATCCTAAATGGAACGAAAGGTACATTGAGAGCCTTCTACATGGTTCAAATAACGATTGGTCTTGGAACTCCGAATGTACTTAGATATTTTTTCTGGTGAAAACATTTTAATTTAGATGGTCCAGGTGGTTGTCAATATTATTGGCATTGCCTGGGTACACAAGAATAAACTTATTCTACCAGAAAGATTGGTGGAGGCAGTTTAATGGTTTAGATAGCTGTTGGCATGAATGTAATCTGTATGTTTCTATATTTCATAAAGAAATACTAGATGGAAAGACCAATCTAGTATTTCTGGATGAAATATAGAAACATACAGATTACATTTAAATTTTAAATTCAGATCTCCATTCCTACGGCGCTGGGCTAGGTGAAGAAAATAGGATATTTCAGCAATATGGAACATCAATTCACACGCCCAATAGCATTAAAAATTGGTTTAAAACAAATAATGTTCTGCTTTTGCCATAGCCTGTTAAAAGCACAGACCTTAATATTTTTAAAGATATATGGTAAGTTACTTTTTGGCGTATTTATGCCAGAGGCAAGCAATATGAGCCTTTGATAGTACTTCGAGAAGTTTTGAATTGTTTCGGACAATTTTTGTTGAACCAAAATTCAAAACTTACGTGATTCAATAGCAAAAAGGGTCTTTGAAGTAATTAAAGCAAATGGCAGAAGAATTCCTTATTAACAAGACTTTTATCTTCAATATTTAGAAATACCGTTCTACTTTAATCATACAGTATGAATTGAATGAAATTAATTTTTAATTGCAATAAGCAAGTAATTTCTTATTTCATGTTACAGATATATTTATCTGATTGTAAATAAGTTTTTAAAAGTGCTGTAATGAAATTACATTGTAAAAATTCGAAGTTGTTCTTTTATTTGGAAAAAACCTAGGGTCCTTCTACTTTTTCTCAACAGTGTACTTATGACATTTGATGAGCGTTCAGAAATGAAAAGATACATGCGAGATAATACAACAATTAATACATGCTTAGAGGCTATATTTAAACAAGAAATGTTTCACTCGAAAATCATGGTTTGAACTTTTAACCAAGTTGAAATCTACTTTGACATTTTGACATAGTGAAGCAGAGAGACTGACACTCAAAAACGCTTACAAGATGTATGAAACTTCGACAGTTTAAATGTCTTACAAGCATCAACTGTTTTGAAGATTTTTTACAGATTGCGGAATTGTTGGGAATGAGAAAATTCCGAAATCTTAAACAATCAAATTGATAAAAATGGATACAAAATTGTAGAAACTCAACATCAGTCTCCAAATGTTAAATATTATTTTGGTCCAAACCCTATACATTCCATTAGCAAAAGCATGGTTTTATCACTTGATTGTGAAAATCAAAATTTGCGCGTGCACGTTGCTTGTAAGTGGTAACAATCAAAGATTAAAAAAAAAGGTAAAGATAAACAAATATTGTAGATTTCTTGATGTTCTTAAATATTATTTATTTTTTGGAAATAGCATAACATGACTGAAAAAACTTCTTTGCTGATGAGAGAGAGAGAGAAATTGCGTCGTTTCCATATTTTCATCTTATAACTTCCGACTCATAATATCGAATTCTGCTCTATTTCCCTACATCTCTTATTTCAATATATGTATATAAGTAAATGTGATTATTTTTCATTTTATGAAGATTGTTAAGTATATTAAAGTCATTAAACGATTTTTGAATTACGGCACTTTTCCTTTCATTCTATGTAGTTATTTTTTCTGGTGTCATACATTTGGGTACATTTTGTACCTTTTGAAAATCTTCCACGTATTCCAAAATTATCTTAAATATACATAGTTTTATTAAATAGTTTATTGAGCACATTTCTAAATGCCGAATTAGTTGTACAAATCCTTCGGGAAACACAATCAAATCTGCGTGTCTTATTTCATTAATCGATATCTTCTCTCGTTCCATTTTCTTAGAAAATATTCGAATTCTTTAAAATCTCAGAGAACACTGTGAATGCTTTAAAACCAGGATGTCTTACTAAGTATCCCTTATCAAATATCCCTTATCTTAAGTATCCCTTATCTGATAAGGGATACTAAGTATCCCTTATCAAAAGTGTTTTACTATTTTATTCATCCATTCATCCTTATAAATATGAACGAAAATATCATTAGAGAAACTACATTTCGATATTTATTTATAATTAATTATTTTTAATTTTATGCCATATTCTAAACAAAAAAGTGTTATGAGTAAGCAAACATTTTCTTGATCAGTAAATTTTATTCTAAACATTTTTGTCGGTTTTATGTCAACTATCTTATCTCCTTTCACACCAAACATTGCTGAAATTTCTTTCCATTTCTTGTATATGAAAGAAAATATTTTGGTTTCGTATATCAATAACATTTTCAGAAACCTATCAATTTGCTGTCCGAATCTTCCAGAAACCTTTTCAAAACTTTTGTTTTTCGTTTTCTTTCACTTACTGTCTGTCACCACCAATAAGAACATACTATTTTCTCTCACAATTTATCCATTCCAGCGATTTTCTAAGAATTAATGTACAACATTTTTCTTTCGAAGGACTGCATTGATACATATTTATGCAAAGAACATTTATTCTCTGGCATGCTAATAATTATCATCTCATCTTTCTTTTATTCCCTTATACAGCTTTCTGACGCATCAAATCATACTTGCTGCAGCACAATTTTTCTTTTCTTTCGCAAGTAGAATGTCCTTGTATTTGAACTTAATTTAGCTTTGTGTCATTTGAGTAATTTATTTTAAAAATAAATACTAGATTAATTGCTAACAATATTTTCAAAACTAAGTATTCGGTTTCCTTACACATTATTTCACTTTTTGCACACAAGTTCTAATTTAATGAGGAACTATGCTTTAAACTTAATTCTAAATCACTGCAAATACCAACGCTTGAATTAGATCTGAATCAAGGATAACATATCGATTACCACCTAGACGTTGGAGTAGATTTAAGTTAATGAATTGTTGATCTGAAAACTAGAACAACAACCATTTAACCACCACATATCGGAAAAATTCTATATATAACTTATAATTCTGTGAATTAATTTCAGTTGAAAAAGCATTTTTTCCATATTTTGCCTTATATTTTGAAAAACATGAATATGATTCTAAAGCATTCAAATATTTATTCCCTACAGATATTATCCGTTAGTGTCTTAAAAGTTCATGACATCGTTTTTGAGGCACTGGAAAGATCCTTTTGTTTAATAATTTCAAAAAAGAAAAGCATGATATTTGCACATTTCGAGTTTCTTCATGAAAAATTGTGTGCATGTTATATCCAAAAAAGTAGTTATAAAATTAATAAAACGTAATTTGAAAGCATAGGTACACATTCTGCGACCAAATATGTGGTTTTATATAACTTTGCTTACAAACTCATTGATTTTCCTTTATGATAGGATATATTAATTTATTTAAATCCATTTATGTGCTCACATTTAAAATATAAACAAATCGAGCATTTAATGATTTTATATTAAGCAAAATACCCAAAAATTGTACAAAAGCCTTAATTTTATATGGCTGTAATATGACGACATCACCAATTTTCCCTCTCATCAAGTTTGAGTGCAAAATTATGATTGAGTCATGAAAATAAATACCGAGTTCTAAGAGAGAGATCAGTGCTAATGGTTCAATAAATATGAATTAACTCATAATTAGAGAATATGTTTCTTTAGCAATTACATATAAGAGTTACTCAATCATTAAAGCAATCGGAATTCTGTGATAAAACCATTGAATTGTAAAAATAACTTAGAAATATACATGCTATAAGATCGCGATTATATAATATATTCAAATTAAAATACAGGAATGTTTATATATCTTTAAAAAAGAAAGAAAATTGATACATTAATATCTTATTCGAGGTATTTAAGAAACAATTTTCATAGTTACGAAGATAAAAATTGAAGAAACACTTTAGTTGTAATATTTTGATGTGTCTTACGAAAGAGATTAAAACTTATCGAAGCCATTAAATTGGAATGTAAATATCGATTGTGTTGAAAAGTGAGAGTCACAGATTACTATGCCTTATGAGAGAGCAAAGGAAATTGAATCAGTTCTGTAACAGGACAGCTTCTGATTTTGCAAGAATTTCTTAGTTCTAGACATACCTACATTAATATCAGACATTCTGGACGGTATAAATGTTTTGAAATTTCTAGTTACTATTCAACCAAGATGTTTGTTTCTCTCAGTGTTTTTTTTATTTCTATATGGTCGTTCATAAATTTAGTGTGTCACTGCATGTTGCAGCTAAACCTGGGGAATGTGATACAGAAATGTAACAAACACACAAAGAATAAAAATGCCATTGTCAAAGTTAACATCACAATAAAAAATTTATGTTATAGATAGTCATACACTTTTTGAATAGAAATAAAGTTTTTGAATAGGAATAGGAAACGCAATCTTTGAATCGTATAATTTTCTCATATTGTTGGTGAAAAGTTCACAAGAGTCATGTTCAAATGCTCAGATTCTTGTTTCCGGCTTACTCTATATTTCCACTCTATCTCACAGCTTTTTCTACGGCAACTGTATATGTAATAGAGCAACAATCGATGTGGTTATATATTTACAAATTTAAAAAACATGTGATGAAGTTGTTGAAAAAAGGAATAGTGTGTCAAATGCAGATATTGGAAGTTCTCTTAACACATGTTTTAGTAGAGTGACAATTTACGTATTATATATAGAATAATTTTAATAGTTATTGAACTTTATTTATAACAATACAACTTTTTTTAGCAACAGCTTCAACGGAAATGATCCCTTTCGCCCCTTTCCAGTACATTTGTGCACATCATTCTCAAGATGAGAGGGTAACAGTTTTGGATGCAATATCAAATGCAAAATTCCTTCAGAATGATTTGACAAACCAAATTTTAAAACCCCTAATACTTCATAAGCATTTGAAACATCAGGTATGTAAATTCTAAAAATAAATAGATCCACATATTTTAGAGATAACTTTGATGATCATTTAGTTTATCTTTATCTCATAAAGATAAAAAAATTCTCAGCTCTCATTTTTTCTTCAATACCAAGCAGAAGACCCATAGATATATCCTATTTAACTAATGAGTTAAGTTTAAGTTTACGACAAACACATTCAGTTTATTAGAATATTTTACGATAAGAAACCTTATTTTAATTTACCGAACACTCAATTGCTTATATTTCACATGAATACAACTCTTTACACTCTAAATTCCGGTCTGAACAGATGGTTTGTAAATCTCTACATTAACTCACTCTCATAAATCAAAGTCAACAACTGATATATTTATAGCAAATTTTCTTGAAAACAACCTTCTTAAGAAACCTAATATTGAGCTGTAAATCCATCTTGGTTCATAGTAGGGTTATTTTCACTTTATTGTTAAATGTCTGTAAATATTTCATACACCAAGATAGCTGTTGAATTTTATGTGCATTACAAGATTATTTTTTCCAATGTAATTACGGCTTACAGATATTTGAATATACCTGTTTATAATTTTATTTCCGTTAGATTGACAAATTTTTCCATTTTCTTAAGACCCTGTTTTAGTTCTTCCCAGATAGTTTATATGATTGGAATTCCCATATATATTAATATAGATTACTTTACTATTACTATAAATTCATTATTTTTCTCTAGCACGAAGATCATTCAAAGAAATGAAAAATATTGATCCATATAAGTTGTCATTTAAATTGCAGAATACATCGATTAACATTTTTTTTCTTTGCGAATGTGCTTCGTAATACAGTTACACAATAAGCTATTAAAGAAAATATGAGGTAGCAATTTAATTAAATATATCTTGAAAAATAGTGAATATATTTTATAAATCTATAAACTCAAAAAATTGCTTATTACTTATTAGAAAATTTTAGGAAATTTAAAATAAATTTAATCTATAATTTTATTAAAGAAGTAATTATTTTAATGCAAACCACACACAGAATGGAAAATCTCCATTTCTTTTGTGCATTATTTTGAGATTTCAATTCTCTCAAAGCTATAAACTGGAAATATCCAAATCCTTTTTAAAACCTCACGAAAATATTGAAAGTTCCATTTGCGTTGTTTGTATTTCTCAGTCTGGAATGCAAAAAATACGTTGATCCAATCGAAATGATTTGTTGAAACCCGTAAACAACAATTCACCCAAATGCGTGATTTTTATTTTAGAACAGCTTCAAAATTTGTTACAAAACAGAGAGAGATATTGCAACACTACGGATTTCAGTTACAGATCATATTGGAAATCGAGAGAGAAAAGAAAATCGCTACAAAATGACTAAGGCTTCTGAAAATACTTTTGTTCCAAATTTCTGAATTTACTGTAACATAAAGAACGATACATTTCAATATTCGAGATGAAAAATTTTGTCACAGAGATTTAAATCACGCGCATCTCATTTAGGACAGCAGAGGTAAAATTTAAACAAAATCCCAACGCACTTCATTTATTTTAAAATTTTGAGTCCTTTATAGTTTTTAAGATAAAAAGAAAAAAACATTTATTTATTTCCTTACTGATACCAGTTTATAAAACTTGTCTATTTAAGTAAACTTATTATTTTTCGTTCGTATAGATTAAACATTTTTATCATATATACATACTATAATATTCAAATACGTTTTGTTTCAGATATTATATTTTGTTTTTCAAATAATCTAAAAGTATAACAATAAATAAATACTATATAAAATAGATATATAGAGTTAATAGATACTATGAACTAATTGAAATAATAATGTGTATAAACTTTTTGATATGCAAGTTACTACAGTAAAATTATTAGTAAATTTGATTTAATAAAGGAAAATATATGTTGAAATGAATAAAAAGCAGTTGTAAAATCAGTATATTATAGATTCACCTGCATATGTCATATAACATTTAATTATAAATAAAATATTTTGTTTACATACTTAAAAATTAACATTTCAAATTACATTAAGCTATAGAACAATTTCTTCATAAAAAATACGTGAAATTTTTAGATTCAATCAAAAAACATAACTTAAAAATATTTCAAATTTAGAAAATATATGAGTATAAAACATTTAAGTCAATTTTAAGGGCATAAAATTTACTACAATTAAGGTTATATAAATACTAAGGCAACGCCACGCATAAAAAAATAACACTTAAAACATTGAAAATCAAAGTCAATTTATTACATTGAGTTGACAATGTTAGAGTAAATAACTAATTTGATTTAATGAAACAGATATCTATATGAATAAGTAAATAAGTTTAGATAAAGAGCTACTAAAATGTCGTTCACGTTCCTAAATATAACTCTAAAGAGTCAAAATATAACTAAATATAACTCTAAAGAGCCAACTGACTTAATAAAATATTTTAAATGTATTAATCAATAAGACGTTCTTTTTCAGTAAGAAAATAAGTGTCAAAGCTTCATTCAGAATACATATTATATGTAAAATCAATTTCTGTATTAAAATAATTTGTCTATGAAATTTGAATATGAAGAAAAAAAGAATAAATGAGAAGTACTCATCGCTTCATAAAAGTTATTTAAATAGCTTCCTCTATTGAGAAAATATAACTATATATATACTCTATTTTCTTATATTAGCATAAATTTTCAATAAAATCTTGAGATATTATACTTCGCAAAGAGTTTGATATTGTAATTAAATCTGAAATTTAAAAAGGTACTAAAATAAAAGGATTAAAGTTACTTATTTTTGCATAAAAGTCTTCAATATTATGTAAGCATTTATCCTCATTTATTTCTTCTTTAAGGTTATTAAGAATTTTCTATTACATGAAATCTTATATACATTTTAAAGAAAAATTAATACTCTAAAATATTTTAAGGAGTATCTGCTTTTTGTATAAACATGCATTATAAATAACATTCATTAGGAATATGTAGAGGCATATTTCCATATTTCGTGAATATATAAAATTAATCAAAAATCTTTAAAAGTTAATAAATTTACTTTACGAGCACAACGATATATATATATATATATATATATATATATATATATATATATATATATATATATATATATATATATATATATATATATATATATATATATATATATATTATTCACTGATTTGATATGTATATATATCAAATCAGTGAATAATTTATTCTGCATAAGATAACTTTAAAAAGTGCAGATTTGTTTCTACTATTGGGTACAAGCAATGTTCTTAAAATTGTAATATAACAAGATTGGTAATTGATTTAGCTTTTTTTCTGCTTGTGATTATTTTGAATTGTTTGTATGTACATTAAATTTAAGCTATTTAATTTGTATGTGTCACTAACATGGTCTGGTACTGGAATGAAAAACTCATACTTATATAATGAGTTGACCTCATAATTTAACATTTATTTTCCCCGTATTTATACGTGCTACATACTATATTTTATATAATTCTTGTCCTGAAGATAAGAAATCTATGAAATATAGTATGTAGCACGTATAAATATGGAAAAACAAACTAAGATAAGAAATACCTGAAGATAAGAATTGTATGAAATATAGTATTTTTTTATTTCATCTGTAAGCAGTATAAGCTTATAAATATTAAAAGAATGTAATAAATTACATTTATCGAGTAGTAGTCTGTTTTATTATCATTATAGAAAGAAAAATATTATTTTTGTAATGTCTTACAGCATTATTATATTCATGTATTTATTCCTGCTTTTTGTATACTCTATTGAATTAATGAGTGAAAATCACTCAAAAAATAGAATATTTCTTTGAATAGCCAATACATCGTGTAAACCCTGGTAGAAATAAATATGAAATGTAGTAGCTGAAATGTGAAAGAAAACAGGTGTAAATTTGGTTGATAACAGAATAATAAATGGAGATAATAGTTTCTGTTTTTGAGTACGTAATACATCCGATAATATAAAGTATAAAAATTAGATAAGATGAAGTAAGATAATGTGAAAAATAAAAAAAAACTCAGTATATATCTCAACTGCTCTCAGGAAGTGCGATCCATGCTTAGCAATGACAGAGTAAATAAAAAGTACTTAGAAATTAAGCAAGTAAATTAGTTTATTGGATACATAAATTTAAACTTTTCAATGGAATTTAGGAAATAATATAATTTAATTGAAAAGTATAATTTTCATTAAATTGATATAAAAATATTGGCTTCATATTCCATAGAAAATATTAGGACTGAAACTCAATTGAATACTTTCTAATAAATTTCATTATATGTCTTGCAAGTTGATCAAGTTGAACACTTATGAAAACTTGTTGCCAACTGCGGTAATACAAATATGAATTTAGGTGCATGAAAAATGACACAGATTTACAAAAGCATTAAGTTTGCAAAATACTTTCAAATGAAACAGATGTAGTATGTTTATCAATACATTTTTTCTGAAAACTACGTGAATTTTGTTTACTGTTATTATTCAAAACATAAATAATGAATCAAACAAAATGGTTTTATACAACAATACTTTCTTTATTATTTGATAAAAGTGTACTTTAAAATCAGAGCTTTCTTTTAATCCACTTTGAATTAATTTTAATGCAGTAATATATCACATAAAATTTATGTTGTAGTTTAGTAAGTTTGTTTCATGAACTTCATTGATCTTTTAGAAAATCTGTCTTCCCTCGTAAATTCTCTGGCAAAAATCAGACCCTCTATATAATTCAATAAAAACTGCATAACTTGTTTGAGCAAACTTTTTCACACAATAAATTGGTTCACATTTCAATATAAGCAACATCAAATTATTACTGGCAGATTTAGAATAATGTATTGTATTTACGTATGTAATTAAAAAAATATATAAACCCAATGATTGATGCCCGATATGGTAGCTAAATGTTTATCACTTTGTCTTTGGTTTAACAGATGATAGGTTTGTTTTTCTCATCAGGTGTAGATGTATATTGTGGTCTGCAATATACATCATCACTTTTAACAATAAGTCTCGTCTTTATTAATTTTTTCATCAAGTGTGAGTGTTTATAGTGGTTCGAAATATGACTTTTAAGAATAGATCTGCCTTAATTAATCTTTCTGTCTAAAAATGTCTATAAAAAGATAAGCAATATCATCAGGATAATTAGTGATCTAATGATGTTGTAGATCTCTATAGTGGGTTTTAGATTCTTTTGCATTTGTAAATACTTACTTCTTGTAAAACTTATTCATCATTTCTCTAAAACATTTTCCAATTTTGTACAAATGTTAATAAAAACCTGAACAAAATAAAATAAAAAGGCTTTTATCTCAAAAATAAACATCTACGATCAAAATTTTTATGATTTTCTTTATAGTTTGAATATAAAATAATTTTTTTTCATAAATTTATTTGAATACGAAAGATGATAAAAACTTACCTTTTCATGGTGATCAAAATGTACTATATTTGACAATAGGTTCACTTATTATTTAAAATCATCAAACTTTAAGCATTTGATTGTTACATATTTTTAGAAAACAAAACCAAATAATTTTGCTCACATTTTTAGAACTGTTTTTAATGCTACTTTGGTAGCAATTCAATAAATAATTTAAATTATTTTAAGTTCTCATCTTTAGTTTGAGAAATATTTTCAAACATTAAAAATGCTGGTTTCTCTCAGAGATGCTCGGAAATCAGCATTTATAACACCAGTTATGAATATTCAAACATTCTTGAGAATGTAAAGAATCTTTGTAGATGAAACAGAATTTGTTTCTTCCCCTAAATATAAAGAATCACTCATATACTTAAATTAACATATATTTTATCAAGAAAAGAGATATTATGAAATTAGTAATTTTTCAATAAATTTCAAAGGCTATAGGTGAATAAAAAACACCGTTTTAGTTAACAGGTTCATCAAAATGTCTTCATAAAATTGATGGAATCATGTATCAAAGTTCACAGTGAGGAAAGAAATGATGCGACATCATTTTATTGTAAAATTTTAGCTTGTAAAATAAAAAAGAAAAAAAATCAACACATTTGTTTGTAAAAATTAAATTTCAAAACTGAAAAAAAAATTTTAATATTTTTAAAGTTGCTAAATGCAGAAAATTTAGGATAATTTTATATACTTGTTTAATTTAAATACAAAAAATATAAATTGTAAGTGTGTGAGAATGATTAAAAGCATAGTTTTTTTTGTACTTACTTTCAATAAATAACAAATAACTTGTCAACAAAATATAAAAATTATAGATTTTGAAAATGAAAGTTATTATTGTTTAGATATGTTTATCATGCTATCAAGATGTTCATGAGAGCATCATGAAAAAAATAACTGAAAAACGGTTAGTTCCTTATTTATTAAAAAATATCATTATCTTTTCTTTAAAAATAATTAAAGATAGATAAAGCGAGAGAAATATCACTTTTGTTAATGGATCAAAATTTTTAACATGGTTATATGAAAGTTAAGAGAATTTCTTTTATAGTCTAGATTATTATTGCTTAGCATAATTTAAGTTCCCTGTTGAACTGATTAAATTATTGAATGGAAATGTTATGAAATTTCGAAGCGTTTCTATTACCAATAGAGCTAAAAACTGAAGAATATTAAAAATGATAATGTGCCCAGAAACAGGTTTCGAATCATTTTCTGCTCATTTGAGAAAAACTCTTAACTGCTTCAGTTCAAAATTATGCCATTTAGAAGGATGAAATTTCAGGTCTTATAATACAACTCATACAATACTCGAAAGTTGGTTTGATTGAGAATTTTGATCATTTTTACAATCATTAACACCTATAGACGCATCAAAACTGAATATTACTATGTTAATATCAAGCTACTTGTTCAATGAATGCTATTTAGCATAGAAACGCATCGCTGGATGAAAGATATTAAGACTAGGTATGCGGTACGCTTCATTTTGACGCATTTAATTTTTTTTAGAAAAATTACAAAATCCTATCGCAGTTTTATATTATTTCTTGAACTGACTTTAATCTATTGAACAAGATAAATATACAATGAAGTTTACTTTCTTCCAAAGTTTCTCATCACCATTATTCAAAGTTTCTCATCACCAAATTTAATATATAAACAATGTCTTAATAATTATAGTAACAATTTCCCTACATTAGCTAATCAGCAGTGAACTGCCTATGAAAAATGCATTCGTATACATTCAGTTTCTTTCCTGTAAATTATTTTCAATAAATAATTTATATAATTGAGCATTTTAATTTATATAATTACATGAACACAAGGATCATAAATTATTGTCTATAATATATTGAACGAAATTTATAATTTATATAGTAATAAGTATTTTCAGTTTAATTAAAAATTTATTATTTTTTCACTATTTTTTTATCTCAAATACTCTGTAATGTAAGTTTACTAGTAATATATACCTAATTTATGTAATATCAAAATGGAAGTTAATAATCTCTGTTCCAATCAACAATAAAATAATTGAATAACCGTAATTTTCCTAAATGTTCTTATTATTAAAACGAAAGCTAAAAATTTAGTACATTTATAATTTGATAATATGGGAATAGACAGAATATATTCTTGCTTATTTAGTTTAAATAAATTCTTTCAATATTTTTCTCAAAATATATAATTCGCATGTAGTTCAAATTTTTTAAATGCATAAAATTTTATATGAAAAATAAATAGTAAATTAAGGTTTAAACCAAAATTGATAATGCGTGAAAAAAAGGGAAAAATAAGAAAAATATTTTATAACATTTAAATTTATGTTTATCAATAAATTCAGAAAAAAAGTATGAACTTTAACAATTAAAAATGAAATTATATTAATAAAACTCCAATATTCCTAAATTATTTAGTATTTTAAGACAATAAACAAGTTTAATTTAAAATGAAACAAATACATAGCGAAATTTTGAATAAATGTAGTACCAAACATAAAATTAAAGACTCACTTTTATGGTAAACAAACTTTAAATTATACCAGACAACTTAACTTAATTAGAACTTCTCAATTATTTAAATTATAGTGTAGAAAAAATAGTGTATATTTACTTGATTTTGCAAATTATTTTCACTACATAAAAAAACAAAAAACACTTAATATAATATATGTTCTAAAAATGGAAACATTTTACAGAAAATAATTTCAAGAATCATGAGTAATTCTTATAAACATTACACATTAAATAATGTCATTAACCTGTGTGACAAGAAGATTAATAATTGTGTAATATTTTCCAAAAAATGTTAAAATTAAAGGAAATTAAATTCAAAAATATATATATAATACTTTGAAATTAGAATCTTTTGTATGTATAGAAATCATACACAACCGTAGTAATTTTAGACAATTTTATATTTCTTGAAGGATAATTAAGTTTAATGTAAAAAGGCTTTGTAAAAAATAAAATGAATAAGTTGTTTTACGTAGTATGTGGGCCCTGATAATTTATATAAAAAGTGCTGTTAGAGCTTTACGCCTTTGTATAAACAAGTATATTTATAGATTGATTCTTTATTGACGTATTTATTTAAAACATAAGCCTTTACAAATGATGTTTTATATTCATAAATAACAGATTTAGGATAAAGCTTAAAAGAAAAGGCGCTACATAAATACTAAACAAATAAGAATTCAGGCTGCAAATCTAAATTCATTTATTTTCAGAAAGAAATAATTTCTATATTTGAAAAACTGCGATGCATGTTTAATGGGAGTCTAGAGACAGAACAAAGTCATACAGAAATGTCTAGAAGGCCAAATGTCAATCCTTATGCAGTTCATACATATAATTTAAAAACAATTTCTTACCATGAATTCCGAAGTTAAGAAATTCAACTGAGGATGGCTAAAAGCTACAACGGCCGCAGGTGGCCAATATCTATCTTTAAGCGCAAAAACGTATGAAACTACGACTCTAATTGGATTCAGATCCTCCCTTACTGCCCATACAGCAAGCACCAGAAAGTTGATATCAACCCCAACCGTTTGTTTAATGCTTCAAAAAGAAGGTCTACACGAGCAGCCGCTTGTGTACCACTCACTTCATGTCTCATGAGGAAATGTTAAGGGGGAAACATCAAAATGAAAACTAGAGGCTACTCAATGAAGGCTGTTCTTTTTATGGAAGAGAGCCATTTTCGGTGAATTCATGAACTTGAGTTTCTTTTCAAGTAGAATTTTGAATGCTTACACCTATATAAAGATAATATGTTAGATTCTTATGTGCATATTTATGCCGAAACAAAGAGATAATTCCTTGCTACAGGAAGACAACTTGATACTACGAAGGACTCACATTGTGGATACTAATTTTGAGCAACAAGAAATTCAGTTCATGCAGTTTGCATTATTTGGTACTTAACGATGTATACATTTTTTATATAAAATGCACTAACACCAAGGAAGACAAGTAATATAAAAAATGAATTATTTTCAAAGATTTCTTCATCAAATCATCTTTTGACGATAATAAGCATTTTTTAATTTATTAGTGCTGATATTAATTCTTTACAGATTAATCAGCAATAAGTAAGGCATAATTTTTAAAAAACTTAATAAAGATTTCAATCATTTAACTTTTTAAAAACTAAACATTAATAAATAGATTTTAATATTTTACACTAAGATGTCTAAATTTATATTTTTAAGTATACGGGATGATTCTAAATAAATTTTAAGAAATTCCACTGAATTACACCCAACGTTTAATTGATTTATAAGTATAAAATTGAATACACATTATACTAACGAATCTGAACATAGATGATACATAGAAACGAAATATATAAATTATTTAACATCATTTAAGAACTATTAAAATGCTTTTTTTCAAATCACTGATTCTCATACTAATAGATTTTTTAATAAGATGATTTTCCAATATAAATAAAAATAAGCTATTGTTCGTAAACTTGCAAAATATAGAAAGTATCCAGCAATAAGTGCAAAATGATATGTAGACTGCGTGTTTCAAAATATATGATTTTATAATACATTTGATTTTATATTACAGTTGAGCTAAAACTGAATTCTTTTAAATATTTATGATTAAACTTAACTTTCTAAGTACTTATTTCTTCCATTCAAGTTATAAATAAAAATATCTAAATTTATATATATGCATATATTTTGAGTCAAATAACTTTAAAGTTTATTTTAAAATTACAGAAATTGAATTTACACCAAAGATATTAAATTGTTCATAAAACAAGAAAGTTATAGGAAATTACAAGCTATATTTGGAACAAATTAAAGCATAATTGTTAGATCAGTGAGTTAAACACTTGATATGGATATACTTGGGCCAAGTACTAAACACATCTTATCTTAAAAATTCCTTTGGTTATAAATAACTCGTAAATAAAACCATGAAAAACCTAAATGATTGATTAAATTGAAAAAATTTACTACAACAATATATATATATATATATATATATATATATATATATATATATTTGTAAAATCACACATGAAAGAAAATACAAAATTCCCTTAATTAACAAGTAACGAAAATTATCATTTTTCAAGTGACGGACGGTTACATATATATATATATATATATTATATATATATATATATATATATATATATATATATATATATATATATATATATATATATATATATATATATATATATATATATATATATATATATATATTATATATGTAGATAGATAGATAAATAGATAGATGTATGTATATATACATTCTAACAAAAGGGACAACTTGACGCAAGTTTCCTAAACTCATATTTGTTCGCTTGCCACTCAGTAATCTTTTTTTATTGAGTCATTTAATTAAGCCAAGAACAACAAATTAAAGCATATTTTAAACTACCTAAGTTACCACTCATAAGGGTATTGAATTTACCAACAGTTATACAGAAGTCCAGAGATCTAATCATTCATCTATCAGATCGTTTTGCAAAGCTCATATTAACCATATTACACACAAAAAGCCAACACAAAGGTGCTGAGGAAAAACTATTTGTTCTTTGGATTCATAATAGGAAATAACGATATTAGAAATATATCGTTTATATATATTTGTTGGATAGATGGAAATTTATAGTCTTAGGAAAGAATAAAGGAAAGTTACCCCTGTTAGTTGCGAATGTTAATTCTACAAGGACATATGGTGTAAAATGAATTCTGAATCACTATTTACTTCGACGTCTACTATGGAACTTCTACTCAAGAATGACAGAAATTAAAAGAAATTAGAGTGCTAATTCTTCTAGTTACAATCTCAACAAGTAAAATATTAAAAGTTAAGTAAGGAGGTATTTAAATTGTTCTCCTACTTTGGTTTACATTCAATAGTTAATGAGTTCAACTCCTTCAACCGTTGGTATTAATAGGAATTTCTAACCAACATTAAAAGATAAGTTGTGTGAGATTTTATTATATTTGAAAAACAACTGAAGAATCAAATGGTATTAGGAATTCATTTGAAATTCAAATACTATTAATTTGAATTTTTCATAACCTTCTGAAAATGGTCACACAAAAGAACCTAACGCAGTAATGTTACAAATTTTACTGCAAATAAACACCAGTAATTAGCTATGTGCTAATCTAAAGAAACTTTTAATAGTTTTAATATATATTAGAAAAGAAAAAACAATAATAATGAAATAAAACACATTTTTTGATTCTCGGTATATCTTGAAGGATTTATAGATAGAAACAAAATTTTACAATAAAAACAAGAAACAATTCATGAATATAAAATAAAAAAGGCATTGAAATTTGTATTCATCTGTTCCAAAATTACTTGTAAAATTCTAAAAATATCATAGCCAGAATATTCATTTTAATTTCACACCTCTTAGACACAAGAATAAGAACATCAATCAAAAATTAATTTAAACTACCATTTGAAAGAATTGAACAACAAACTTCGAAATAACTTAGATGACACATCCACGAATTACCTTTCAAGGAGAACGCTTTTCTATTAAATAAAAACTTCCTGAAAGTTGAGTTTAACTTCCCATTTTCAACTTCATTTCTTCTAAGAATTGATCAAACAAAATTAAAATATCAAATTCCATGAAATTTAATTTTAAGACACTTTATTTGTGGTCCCACTTAGACAGCGAATATCAGTCACAGACGTACTTTTCAAATATAAGCTATCAGAGATTCTTTCTCCTTTAAATTGAATTTGTCGGATTTTTATAAGTTTTTCCGTCTAACATTTAATTAATCATTTTTTTTCTGTTTTAATCTAAGAATGAAATAAATTTTTCAATAAGTTTAAATAAATGAATAAAATAGCATTAACTGGGGGAAAGAAAATAATTTTAATAAATCTTAAAAATTTTCTGATAATTATTTATAATACATAAAATAAATACATAATTGAATTACTGTAATATTTTACTGCAGAGTATAAGAATTTATCTGATTAAAACTAAATTAAGAAATTATTCATTAAATATACTATATTTCTCGTTTCTTATCCCCTAGCCTGAATCATACCAGGTCCATGACATCTTTCGTCTTCAAAGAATAGAGGACAGCTCCATGGCTGTATAAAAGTTCACGCTTTGAAAAGCCAATGCCGTTCAGTTGGTGTTCGGGACTGGCTTATAAATTTACTAATATTAACGAAATTTGAAATTTAAATATATAAATAATGTTTCATATATAAATGCCACAAATAATGAAAATAAAACTTAAGTTTTATTAAATAAATTTGAGCAGATAGCCGATTGGTGGTGGAGTAGTTCGAGTTCCAAACTTCGAAGCAATAGGTCCCGGGTTGGAATCTTGGTTCGGGCATGGATGTTCCTTTCTCTGTGTGTATTTCTTTATCCCTTCAATGACAAGGCAAAGATGGCACACTCACTGACTGCCGAACTGTATAAGATACTCTCTACTTAGCCCCTTGTACAACTAAATGAATTACATCCTAAGATCAGTCAGACATTCGGAAAAAATTTTAAAAAAATACGAGTATTTTTATAACAAAAATGTGCTTTCGAATTGTTTTAGACCATTTTTTATCCAAAATGAAAATAAATTCTTATTAAAATTTTATGAATTTGATTTTCTTTTAATTCAAAAATCATTATTTTTCAAATTTAAATTTGGTTACAAATAATCATCTACATAAAATGTTAGCTAATGTAAGAAATAAAAGGTAAAATCTAAGAATAAAAATAGAAATTGAAATATTAAAATCCTAGTGAAGACAGGTAAAAGAAAATAATATTGAAAATCCATCTTTAAGAAATAAGTCTTTCTAATTATGTAATTTAATCATGCAAGATAAGTTATTGAAATTTTTGGGAAATTCCTTCTTTAAATTCAATAATTTTATGTAATATAAGCAAATTAATTTATTAAAACTATTACTTTATTAGATTTACTTAAAAAGGGAAAACTTGTATTTGATAACCAATTTTAATGAAAAGAATAATTATGAGTTTAAAGAATTTATAATATTTGTTTTATTGCATATTTAAATTTATATTATGATATAATTTTTTCTTTGGGTTTCAATTATTATTTACGTATTTTAATCATATATTTGTACATAAAGATGCAAAGTAGCTTTGATAGGTTTTTAATATTTTAAACCTTTAAACTAAATGTTATCGCAGCAAATAAAGAGTTGATAAATTAATCATTTGACAAGAGACAACATACACGAGAATATATGCTTATTAGAAACTCAGTAGATTATTTACAAGTGATAATTTGTTTGTGAATATAAGAGGTATATCTTGTACTTTCCAATAGTAAAACTTTTGCATTTCAATTTCTTAAGACAGCTTTGCATTTAACAGGTGCTACGTAAAATATTAAGGCAAAAATGTCATAGTTAATATAATTAATAACTTTTTCAGTTACAAAATTAAAGAGTCAAACGTTCCTTAAATTATTAAAATTTTATTATAATTGATTCGAAAACTGTTAATAAAACCTATATGTTTAATGCGGAATAACTAAAAAAAACATTAGTCCATGTCTTAATTATTGAAAATTAACTTCATATTATTTTTCCATGGAATGTCGTATCAAGATTATTAATAGAACTGGAAGATATAGGACTTATTGAAAAAAATATTCTATTTGTAATTATCGTTCTACATTTTTATTAAGCAAAACAGTTATTTATATACTTTCTTAATCTTATCAAAATGAACAGATGAAAGTATATTCAATATTAAAGCATTATATATGCTATAAAACTCATTAAAATATATGAAAGCCTTATTAATCACTCAAGTTTTGTCTTCGTTAAGACTTCATGTACAGAAATTAATCAAGAAAACCAAAATAACACAGTTAATATTTTTATATAAATTAATAAAATTTCTTATTTGAAATGTATTAATAAAGTAAAGTTTTAAACCTGCCAGAAGAGTTATAATTATAAATTAGGTAAAAATTATTGATTTAAAAAACCCATATTGTGTGTCATTTAAAAATTCAGTTCAATTAGGACAAGAGTTTCTGCCGAATCCCGGAATCGAACCATCATGTATTTATTAAAGCATCAAATACAAGTATCAGTTAACATCGTTTTAGTGTGTAAGAATAATCAAAATTAAGCGAAAATATCATTTAATGAAATACAGCTCATAATTAGAATTTTATTTCAGGATTAAATTGGGAAAATTAGTTAGGAATTTAAGCAGAATGATTTTACACAATGAGTTAGTTCATTTGCTTTATCGGATTTTTATACATGTAATAAGCACGTTAATTTCTTACATTTGTAGAAGCGTATATTTTTTTATATTTTATGGAAAAATACAATTATAAAGCTTATTTTGTATATTAAATGAGCAGGTCGAATACGATTTGTATCTTTAGTGAAAGCTCTAGCATGTTGTTAAAAGTGCTTGTTTTATATAACTGTTAAATGTACCTGTTGTATAAAACGTTATACAAAATAAAATTAAACCTGACTTTTTTTCAAAATTTAAGAAACATTTTATGGTACTATATACTTGTGTGACTCTAACCTTCTATGATAAACAATGATGATATGTGTTAAGGGAATAAAACTTATTATACTCAATTTATACTACCATCGATAATACTGGGTGATAAATTTTTAAATCACTAAAACGTGATATCAAAATAATGCGCAAATATTTTTGGAAAGAAAGTTATATCTTTTTCTTTCTGTACTTATTATTAATAACTTTTTTTTTCTCTTCCCTTTATAATTTGAGGAAATGTCGATTTTCTAAGAAGAGTTTAACGTATTTCTTTAGTATGGCCAAAATATCTTCGATTAATAGTCACTCAAATTTTTTTTATTTGAAATTTAAATAGCTCTATATTAAGAAATATTTATTTGATAGTTTAGAAATATAAAAGTAAGATTACTATTAAATATCCGTGACAAGTTGTATGATAGTTTATTTTAAAAATAAAGCTTTATATAATGAACTTTTAGTGAAGTTAAATATTCTGGTTTTGTCTCCTTTCACAATTTTTATTTAAATTAATACAAGAAACGTCCTATTTCAAACTAAATTGTATAACTTTTTTTGGTTTACTTTTCTAATTTAATTTCTTGTGTAAATTTTTTATGCTTGCGAATTTTAACAAGTATAGTTTAAAACATACACAACTTAAAACTGTTTTTCAATTTGAATAACATTGAGTGTCAACCATTTTTACTTCTGTTTTATATTAGAAGTTATGATAATGAGATTCATTTATTTAATATGATAAGCATAATTGGCATATTGAAAACCAAAAAATGAATACTAATTTTTAAGTTTTTAAGAATATTTTAATCTGTAGATTGAATTTAGAAGAATAACAATTATTTCTTGTTTTAAACATACTTCCCTTAAACATCAAATTATTATTTCAAATATTTTATATAAAATAAATTTTTAATAACCAAACAAATCTTTTTTAAAAATATCAGGTAAAATTCTCATTTTTTAATATTTTCCATGTTTCCTGCAGTCAAACTATACTTAAAAAATTATTAATAAGGTGGATCAGAAAAAATAAAAATATAAAATTTCCATAGAGTCATAAATAGATTTTTAAAAATACTAAACAAAATGAGAATTTCTTCAAAATATTTATAAATTTGTTCTTTATTCCTTTACACACCAATATATTTACTATTTTTAATTAATTTTCAGATGTAAGGTAAAATTCAATATGGTTTCTAAAAGAAATTTTTTATTTTGATAAAATACAAAGAGTTTATTTCTGAATTACTTTTTTCAGAACTCTTAAAAAACATTAAAAATTCAAATATTGGAAAATTTCTTTATTGATTAATGTAATTTTTTATATTCTTAAAACAAAACCAAATTTTTTTATTTGTTTCTTAATAGTTTATATTTGTATTCCGCGATATTTAAATAGATTTCTTACAAAAAATAACAAGAAAGTAAAGAACGAGACCATATAAACTATTTAATCAAAAACTTGAAGATATACATTGGTTAGGACATAACATATAAGGCATTTCTTGCCAGTACTTTGTCTGCCTTACTTTGGCGTTGGTAAAGAAGTATTCATCAGTCACTCCTAAGAAGTCATTTAGGAGAAAAAACTGCACCTGTAAACATGGGATAAAACAGAAAAGCCCAGATTTACCGCCTGTCATTACAGTAGTAAAAGCACACTCCAGTAGATTCACACTTATTTTTGTTATAATAGGACTATTTTTTATCCTTCCTAATGCCGCTAATATTAATTCTAGTGTTAAATGATGATTCAAATTTATAATTTTCTTTAGAAATAATATATTTATAGCAATGTTATTTTAATACAATTATATAAATACAATATCTGTTTTGATAAATAATATCTTAATTAACATATTCTTTCTTTTAAGTCACCCCATAATAAAAATATAAGCACTACCAATTAAATAAACATTTTATATTATCTTATATTATCGTATTTATCCAAAGTTTATATTATCCTATAAACTTCATGCGATAAGGTATGTATTCAGGAATTTTCAAAAGCAAATAAATGCACTTCTCATTAAATACATATTAAATTTAAAATGAGAAGCAGTTTTGAACATAGAGCTTCTTTAGATCGAGATTAAAAGAGTAATGCTATTGTTTAAATCATTGTTCTCATTACTGGGAAAAATTTAAGACAAACTGAGAGAAAAGAAATTAATTAAGACAAGATTAATTGACTAGACCAAAAGCCATTAATATTATATTTTCTGAGTACGTTAAAATTTCACTCCTTTCAAATAGAATTTAATGGAGAGAGTAGTCTTCCAAACTCAAAATCTATCACTGTCTCCAGATGGATTATAAGATGTATTGTATAGTATCCCCAGTATAACATTAGAAACAGTTTTTTGAGGCAAATTCACAAATATCATTGTAAAATCGTGCATAGAGTTTTAGCTCATTTTATAATCCAAATTCAGATGGCCAATAAATCATTCAAAGATCTACTATAGCTCTACATTTAAAACATAGTAGATACACTTAAATCAAAAGAGATCATATTTCAAACCGGCCTTCTTTGGATGTTATTAAAGATTATCATTCCTAAACGAATGTGCTAATCTACCCTGACAATAATGCATGAACGTGATATCTGGAAAACAATAGAAAACTTTCTAAAACTTAAGGAGGGAGAAAAATTTTGATTTTTCCAAAATATATTTCTCTTTCCACAAAAAATCTAAGACTTGAAGTTCTATGAGAGCTTTACTCATAAAACAATAGGCAGGTGAGCCATGAGTTGTTTCACCTGTCCATGAAAATTAGTAATTAACTTGTGAAGTACAAATAAGCATATTTATGGTCTTTTGCTTTGTATGTGCCGATGAATTATAAGGATCTGATTTCGGAGTCCTGATGGTATGCCCACTGAGTGTTCCACTATGCAAAAATGCCATCACGTCCATCTCTTGCAGGGCTAAAAGCTGAAAATCCTCATAGCCAGAAAGTGGAAAAAACAACATTAATGGTTTTTGTGAAACGTATATTTCTAAGAACGTATACATGTGTACGTAATTGCTTACTAGATTGTCAATTCCAAGCATTTTTATTAATACTATTTCTTATAAGTTTAAATAGTTTTCATGGAATAAATTTTCAGCTTTATATTTTCGCTACATACTCTTAGGTAGAAATGATTAATATCAATACATTAGAAAAAGGATTTGATAAATATACATTAAATAATTCGTTCCACACACGTATAAGCAATTAAACTTTCATATTAAAATTAAAAGCAATAAAAATGTAAACTTAATTTTAGATAAACATAATATGGCAATAATTTCCAAGCATTTAAAGGAATATAATGCAATGTAAAAAATATATCAAAAGTTTTTAGGAAAAAATTTTACTCCTTGTTGCAATTTAAACATACTGACAAATGAATTAGTAACCTTTAAAAAAATTTCCAAACCTTGCTAAGAATAAAATTTGCAATTTTTTATGATGTGAATTATGTGTCATTTAAATGCTGGAATAAGTAAGGAGTAAAAGTTTACGATTAACTAAGTAAAATGGGGTAAATGACAAATACTTCACAATTTGAAAAATATCTTATTGTTGGTGCCTATTAAGAAGGGGCCTTGACTTTAAAGACAGCGAATCTCAGGGAGTTATTAAAAGCAGTCATATCAAAATTTATTAAAAGTTAGAATCAGAACTTTAGAATCACAGTCTTTGTGAAGAAGATGTAACTGTGAGATTCGCTCATAATTTTCCATTAGCATAATCGGTGTAGTATCCAATGAATTCTACAGTAGAACATATTCCCTACTGTGTTCTAAGGACAAAAATTGTCAACCGAGGCTCTTCCCAACAGATTTCAGCTGAAACTCTGTGAGAAATATTGTAGAGAATAGAAATGCATTGTCGATTGCCTGAAAGGAAATCTCCCATTTCTACACAAAATGTAAACCTTCACCGATAGTAGTGTTAAAAGCAAAGGCACACTGAGCATCCAAGGGTGGAGAATGGGTAATGTGGTCGAATAACTCACGATACTTTGTATTTTGCATCGATGGAAAAATTTTGCATTGATTCGAGAACTTGACATGTATTATGAAAAGGTCTGGTGGGAATAACATGATATGAAGTACTGCTATTTAAATGTGTTCCTCGATAGTGAACAAATAGCCGTTAGGTGTTTAAATATACTGCTAAATTAAGAGCATCCTGCAATATTGCATTTTTACTTTAGTGAAGGTTACCATGGTCGTCATGGTTACTTTATTCCAAACGTTTTCTAAATTGGCTTGCAGAACTTTACTCTGACATCCAAAACCTTCCTTAGCCCCAGCAGAGTTCGTGTCTTAAACTTTTAGAAAATGTATAAGATGTGGTGGAAAGATGCATCTGCCAGCACATAATTTTTAAGATCTAAAAAGCTATATAGTCAGTGCTTAGGAGTTAAATACATTCCAAAAGCATGTAGAATCAATCAATTCATTGAAAGCTATAGTCTGTGAAAAAAAGTAGTTTAATTAAATATTGATCTTGGATTTCTTATAAACTGCTCCCTTGTGTGCATAGTAGTAGTTTCATTTTAATATTCACTACAATTTACTAGTAAGAATTATTCTTATAGTAAATTAATATGAATATTATATTAAAGTAACAACGCAAAATTAAAATTTAAAAACAATATTCACAATATTCCGTGAATTTATAGACTCGATTATTTGCTTATGAATATGAAAATTGTATAAGCAATGATATTATGCCTTTTATTTAACATATGTTTAATTGTGCTGTTATATGTGTATTTAATAGATGCATTTGTGTGCTGTTATGTGTGTGTCTACAAATAAATCATACGTATAATATTTTCTTATTTTTTAAATCGTTCTGATAATTTTATGAGACATAAAAAATTTTAAGCAAACCTTGATAGCTTATTCCCCCAAAAAACTTTTTAAGCTTATTTTAACGACCTGTAGAATTATACTAAACGTTTGTTACAACTCTTTACTGTTAAAGTACGGTATATCAATATTTCTATACTTGATCTAAGCTTTATGCATTAGATATTCATGATAAATGATAGATGCTATCTATTTAAAAAAAAAAGTAACTTGAAATACATAAAATGACATCGTGTTTCATTTATGACACGCTGTTTAGAAAATACTTAAAAATATTCCATCTCCAAAGTATGGCCATTAATGGACGATTTCTAACTCTAGAGCTGTACTGATAAAAAATCTGCTTTTTATACTGAACATTTCAATTAATATTAATACCGGAATTCAGTATGGAAAAAGTTCTTCGGGGAATAAAACAAAAAGAAAAAGAACGTCGGAGATAAAACCCTAAATGGTTTTTGCTCCCCTCCGAAAAATATATCACAGGAATAATAAAAAAAGAATTTTTGTCTTCCGAGGAATGAATATATCTAGGGCAAAAGAACCCACCTTAATCAAAAAGAGGGAGCTATCTCCAGAACTGAATACCGCTGTGAGGTACCCCTCCTGAATTGTAATGGGCGCTATCATCCTCGGTTTAATAACCTGTCTTCTACCAATGAGAGTTCTGTGCAAGTACCTGTCTCTTATGTCATTATAAAGAGATCTAAACCATGGAAATCATTCGTTGATGTTCTTTTAAAGAAATTCCCCTTCTTTTTGATTTTTCTCTAGGGTTACCACCGCAAATTAAAACAGGTGCAAAATGAAAAATCTATGATGACTCGTGGTATTTTGTATCAAAAGATGTTACATTCAGAGGCTTTTCAAACAATTATTGAAAAGAAGCTGAAAGTCGTAATTTCACATTTCAGTAATTGAACACGCAATGCAAAGTGTTTTTCCTTTTTACATGTAAATAAACTTTAATCCATCGAGAGAAATGGTGAGAAGCTCAGTATCAAAATAACTTTTAAAGTGTATCTTAAAATGTTTTTTCATTGTGGATAACATTTATTTTGATATTTGTAATAATTTCCCTTCAGCTTTATACATTACATTTAACTAGTTTTCAATGATTTAAAATTATTGCATTATGGTTACGTCTGAACCGTATTATTTATAGTAATAGAAGGTTAGGAAAAAGGGATAATGGAAGTCATATTTTCAAATTTGTCATTTAAGTAAAAGACAAAATGGCAAATGAAAGAATTGTTAAATTAATTTTTCATAAACGATATCAAATAGCATTATATTATTTAATGAATAGTAAAAAATTACGTTATATTCATGTTACTTCACAAGCTGTATTTTCCACTAAATCCATGTTGTTAATATCCGTAAAATAAAAGTTTTTCAAACTTCTCTTTTTAATTCCTTCTAATTAATATGTTTGTCCATAAAAATTATTCAACATCTCAAATTTTAGTGACGAAACATTCATCTTACATTTCTTCTTATATTAAATTTATATAAATTATTTAGTAAATTAATAGGAATTATTTATCACAGTCACAATAAGAAACTAAAAGATTTTAGTAAGCCATAACATAATTGCAGTTTGTTTTATAATACTATGTATATATAGATGAGACTTAGAAATAATTTTAAGTTTCCAGATTATGTCTTGAATTCTAGTGTAAGAAAATGCATTTTAAATAAATTTTAAAGAAATTTTTAAATGTTTATTGATTTTGTCAATGTTGAAGTCTTATTTTTTTAATGTACTAATATTTTTGAATTATTTATTTCACTAAAAGAAAGTAGAAATACTTAAATTTTTCATTATTAATAATATTAGATTTCACAGATTTTTTAAATAAATTTTTAGCTGTTAATTTATTAATAATTATAATTATACAAGAAACATGAATTTTTTTAACTTTTTTTTTTGTTTTATTATGATAATTAACAAAACTTAAAAAACTTTGTTTGGTAGAGTATTTAGTCTTGTTTTTTTTAAAATACTATGTATTGTAATTAATATTTATAAGGCTCTCTGTAAATGAGACAGATTAAAGAGAAATAACAGAAGTATTATAAGTATATGCAATTTGTGACTTAAAAAGCTTGTTATATTACTATAAAATTTGGTTAGGTTATATGTATAAGTTTTTCATATCATATGTATAAAAAATAATAAATAATAAATAAATAATTCTATCCAACAAACATCAAGAAATGAAATTCCCCATAGTAACACCAAGCTGCTTTTTAAGAAAAAGTTGAAGAACATTGTCTTAAATCAATTCTCAGAGAGACACTCTATCAAGACCTGGAGGAAGAATTCTCAATGTATTCCTAAGGGACATAGATGCAGGGCTGTTGCCGAGTTTAATTTGTCCACCGGGCATAACTGCCTTATTAAACACCTAAGTAGAACTAACATAGTCCAAGAATCTTTCAACAGGCTCTGCAATTTTCGGAAGGAGATGGACGTTCATGACCTTCGTCACTGTGCCCAGCACTATCCGAACCTTCCTTGTGTGAACGCTACTGGAGTGCTGCAGACATTCTCAGCGCTCTACAAACTTTTCAGTGTTCACTTGTCTACTTATTCTTCCTGTATTTGTGGCGCAGGGATCTTTGTAAACGTGGCCATTGGAAATAAAAAAATGTATAAAAAATTTAAGCCAGGTCATGATATTGTGATTCTAACTGGCTATTTCTTAATCTCAAATTTAAACTACTGTCAGGTGACAAGATTTGTACATGAGTTGCAGCATCATTCTTCAAATTTACAAATCATGCCTATACAGGCTTATTAAATCTTACAAAAGTTTGGCACAGAATAATACAATGATCTGAACTAACTCTCAATACAATGATCTGAACCAACTAATGAGTATTCAGTCGTCTAGTTCCTGGAATACCACCTTTCTATAATAAACTACAAAATCCTCATTCAATACAAATAACTAAAATTCAAAACATTTTCATATATTTAAATAAATTTTTCAATAAACTTGAAATACATAAATTTAGTTATACTAGAATACTACATAGTACATTTTAATCAAAGTACACTTCAAGATGAGCAATAATTACCATGGAACACAGGGTTGCAGAGAAAAAGGAAAGGTGACTCTGAATATGAGACATAAGAAATCGCAATTACTTTAATCTTTATGCTTCGTGTACATTTTTTCAAGTTTTTACCATATGGAGATGCATGTATCTAACAAATCTTCGTATGTGTACTTTGCCATAACCTGCAAGAAATGTTTCAGATTTTGCTATCAAAAAAATATTTTGATTCGTTGAAGTTGTATTTCTACAATTTTTGATCGGATTGACTTCCTAACAGAACCTAATAAAAGTAAATATCTTTCTCTTCTCATTGAAAATATAAAAAAGCAATTCGTATGATGTAATGTATGTTTAATAATCATGCATTACAGATATACTAAGTAAGAAAGGATAAAATGACGTCATAGTGATGACTTGTTCATGTTCAAATCGTTTCAACTTTTTATTTATTTATTTATTTATTTTTTAGAGTAAGATGCAACCCAATGTTCCATAGTTATTTTGCTCATCTGAATAGCTACTATTCACCTCTTATTTGGAAAGCACAATTTAGATCAATACTACATAACTTTAATCTTTTTGTTCCATAAAATTCTCATTTATCTCCGTAAGTTGAAAATAACATTTTGAGGAAATCCAAATTCGCTTAATGGAAAAAGTAAGTTATGAATTTTACATTACTTGCTCTCTTTGCAAAAATACAATTGTTTGGAGTTATGTTTAGTAGAAAGAAGAAATTTTATAAATTTCATATTTCTCATCTTCCTTATGAATTTTGTTGCACAATTCACGAAAGATTTCAAAATTATTTCTTATATTCATGCTTATGTTTATTCATTAAATCAAAAAGTTTTCCTAGTAAAAATTTTACTTAAATATTTCTAATGATTATTTTAGTTTGCTCTAGCTAAATGAACCTACACCAGCATATTCTATTTAAATCATTTTATATCTGGTTCGATAAATGTAAAGATGACACCTACCTTAATATATGGTTACTTAGTTTAGATTTTACCAAGGAAAAACATATACATAGGTTTTAGAGATTCTATATAATTTATAAAATAAATGGCAAATAAATTAAATTAATACATTGAAAACAAAAGCGGAATGGATATTCGATTTTTTATATACGGCATACCAAAATAAACATAAGCAGAAAGAACTAAAAAAGAAGTCTCTTCTGATTGAAGTTTCAGTTTAAACGTGAAAGCCTGAAACTCTTCAAATTAAGACAATTACATGTCTGTGTCTACAAATTCTGCAGGTTAAGACATTTAAATGAGTATATATTATAAAATGTTTTTTAAGTTCTAATAAAATTGCAAAATTAAGAGAAAAACAATAAATTAATGCAAAGAAAACAAACACAGAATTTCCATTAGATATTTTTCATTGCATATAAGCATCCCAAAATAATAAAAACCAAGGATCAAAAAAATCTCTTCTAAAAGAAATTTCTGTCAAAACGCGAGAGCATGAAATGCTACAGTTAGCGTATAAACGTATAAACATTACAAAGCAGTTTAATTAGCAGCTTCTTCAAACGACATCTTGCTTCATTCAAAGAAATCGCATGTATAAACTTACCAAAAACAAATAAAATGATATGATAAACATCCTCCACTTTCTTCAAATACAAAATTATTAAATATTGAATTCGGGATTATTTTCATACGTTTTCATATCCTTTTCCGATTTTCGACGTATTGGGAAAGGCGAAAACACATTATGTAAATGTCATTATTAAAAAAACTACACACTTTTGGATTGTAGATTGAGGATGAAATCCATTATTATGAATATTTTTTCTTTTCTCTCAATGGTATTTATAGATGATAATTTGGAAAGAAAAACCACTGGCAAAAGTCCGAAGAATTTCGAAGTGGATTGTTACATAGCTTAAACTATTTAAATTACAGCATAAGCACCTTTTCAGGGCATTTAATTCTGTTTTACAAATTCTATAAGGTAAGGGTACAAATGCTATACTCAAAATTTTGAAAGGAAATATAGATTTTATTTTGTTAGCGAGAGACCGACATCTTGATGTATCTTATTCTATTCTGTGTAACTATTCTCATTTCAATCCCGTATAAAATTTAAAATGGGGAAGCAGAAAAAGGAATGTATTTTTATAAGTAATGACTAATAATTATTCTTTCTCTTATTTGTACATTTTTTCATGTATGATAGAAGAGTATATTATACACTCTCTTAGTCACATTTTTTAAAGAATTTTTAATACAATCTCTAAAGAAGCTCTCTTATAAATAAAAAAGCTTCAACTAATTCTTAGAGCAAAGAATACGTATGGTTTAATCATTGACAAAATTTATAATGGAATTTATAGACTTAAAATTTATTATAGAATTTACAGATATAACTTATAGATTTTTCAGCAAAGTATGTCACGATTTATTTTTTTATTTTGCTTATATGTGTTTGTTGGCATAATGAATATAACATAATTTTTGAGATAGTTTATGTCTTACATTTAAAACTTGATGGTTTTATTTGAGCTTAGATGAATTTGCAAAAGTTATATGATAATCCTTATTCACAAAGTGAGAACAAATGTATTATGATTTTTCACTTAAGAAGCTTATTATTACTTTCCTGAATCTTTGTAATAAATGTACCATCTATATTTAGGTTATTATTATAAATTAACAATAATCTAAAAATCTAGAAGTTCTTGACCAGAACATTGAATGAGAAATATCGTGGCGATAAATTCATGTTCCACAGATATTTCATTTTGCACTACCTTTGAATGTATAAAATTATTTTAGTAAATATTGTTATTAGATTAAAAATAGAATTTATAAAATTCAATTTACACACTCTCGGCATATTTAAATTTATTCATAGAAACTCATTGAAAAATAGTTTTTCAAATATAAAGAAAATAAAAGCATAAAATTTTAATTTTCTTTTTGAGAAAAGTTATGTCATTGAAACTTCGTTGTTTTTATTTATTCAAGTAAAAAATCAACTTCCAAGCTATAGAATATTAAAATATACGTGAAATTTTTTTGAAGCTATAAAATTACGTTTTTTAGAAAGCAATATCAAAAATTGTTGCTTTTAAACTTTTTCCTACTAGCACACATTTCTTGATTTAATGAAACTCTCAAACACAAAATTAAAATAGTTGAGTAGCTCACCAAAGAAATGCAAAGAATGTGAAAGTTTTTCATTTTACCTGTTATGAAATTTAATGTTAATACAGAAAACTTCTTTAGGAGGATGTAAAAACAAGAGACTACTCAAAAATATTAATGAAAACGCATATTAGTTACTCCTAAAAAAATTACTTTTCAGGGAGAATGTTGTTCATATGTAGTTTGTTTGAATAAAACCGCTTTTTTTTCTGAAATAACTTACTTTAAATTGCTTTTGTATTCCCTTAATTAAACATTGAATACGTTTTAATTTGTTACTTTAAAATATAATTATGAGTACATTTTTCTTTAAAGAAAATAAATACAAAATTATTTTTCATTTTGACTGAATATTTCTTTGAATATGACATCAAAGAGATTTTAAAATATATATTCGAAAGTTTTTTCCCAATGTTAAATAATTTATATTAGAATTACAAATTCTCTACTCATAAGTAAACATGACACTTTAGGAAAGTATTTTAATTTTTCTGAGACAGCGAAATATAGAGAAAAGTATATGATTTGTTAAATATTTTAGCAATAATAAGTTTAAAATTGTATTTTAAGGGTAATCAGTAATCTCAGAAACAAATAAATAAAATTGTTAACTGTGTTCTGACTAGCATTTATTGGTTGTCGCACTGTCTTCTCGAACAAATCAATCATCAACTATAATTGTATTTATAATTATTGTTAAGAGAGGGAAGTTGAAAAAAAGAACTGAATAGTTTGGTCATGTGTAAGAATCTCAAATGAAAACAAAAATTTAGCATATAAAAATAAAATGAATGAAATATATAATAAATAACGTAGTTGATTAATATAAAAATTTATTTAGTAAAGGAGAATGCATAAATTTAAAAGGAAAACCTGTAAAAAGAATCAACTTAAGTAAAATGGACTTTCTAAGTCCAGATATGAGAGCAAAACTTTCTTCCAATATTTGGCTAAAAGGGCTCTTAACCTAATAACAACTCTTTGTATAGAGATATATATACAGTTTTAATGAAGGAAAAAAGTTGTAAATAAATTTAGTGGACTTTACTAACACATGTTTAATTCTGATAAGCCCAGTAATTGTGGGTGGTAATATTGAGGATTCATCCCCTAACATTCTATCTACTAAGATGATGGAATTTTCTATTGACAAATTAAAAATAATATAATATAATGGCTTGATGTTATTTCCGTTGAATTATTAAAATTTGGAAAAGTACTCAGATAAAAACACCTCTATATTGGTGTAAATAATATTGTGTACTGAATACAAATTAAGATTATATCCTATACGCTATATAAAATGGGTTAATTTTCCGAACTATGAAAATTATAAAAGGAAAGGCTTATTAAGTGTTATAAATTTTCTTGAATGTTTTATTCAATCTTTCTTTTCTGCCACACTGATTTGAAAACCGGTATAACAATCTGTACATTACAATGAGAGTCTTACAAATTCTGCAGTAATTTTTTCAGTTTACCATTTCAGTAAGTATGCAACTAATTTCCTTTAACAATGATCTGCCAATAAATTAGCCAAGTTGACAACCCACGAGTTCACAATCTTGCGTTCAGTTTAACCACTCGTGGGTTTCATTTCCACCTTGGGTATGGATGATTGTAGTTGTTCGGTAGACATTTTAAACTCTAGCTTCAGATCTGTTTAATATTTCTGAGCAAAAAGTATAAGTTAGCAAAAACCAAAGGAAAGATTCATAAATTTGATTTAATGAATCAAATTTATTATAGAAGGAAATTTAAAATGGAATTCTCACTTTTAGTTTTCCCTTAAAACCCATACGAGGAATATAGTATAATTTCAATGAAAATACATTTCTAAATTTATCTTAAAATGGCAATTAATTCTGCTGCTCCTAAGTTTTCACTACATTTGTGAATGATAGGTAAATATATCAAAATTCTTTTATCCTTAAAACGTGTATTTTCGCTTTTCAGTAACCATTTGGTAAAATTACCTCCAAATTTTTGCACAAACTACAGTATGTTAAAAGAACTACGTAACTCACACATACACATAATTTTAAGAAACTTAATTCGTAGTTAATTTGCTTCATTTAGAGGACCTTTTTTTATAATGAAATATTTCATTAATTATGTTTTTTAATTAATTGTCGTTTTTGAAGAGAATTGTTTTAGAAATTTTATTATTTTTTCTCATTATTTAAACAAGTTCCAGTTTAATTTTTATAAATTTATTTCAAATTCTATTTAAAATATAATTTTTACATTTGTTTAAATATTGGAACAAGATTTTAGCTTCCTATATACATTTCGAGTGAATAGCAATATTTTATTGCTTTGAAATATTTTGAATAATTCACTCATACGATAATTAATATTGATATTTTAAAATGTTCAATTAATTAATTTTCATAAATAAAACTCTTATTTAAATTAAATATTTTTCAGAAATTAAAACTACTTCAGCTGGTTAGATAAAAAATATAAGCAATTTCTCATCATCAACAATTCAATTTTAGAACTATAAATGCGTGTATAATTGCTCCTCTGCTTCAATGAATATATTCCAGCCAAACTTTTTTTAAAGTTATGGTAAATTTTCAACGTGTTTCGAAAATTTGTGTCTCATTAAAATATACTTCATAAAAAAATATTTTTTGAAAATGTGTTTACATAACTCACTATTTTTATTTCTGAAAGTATGGATTTTACGAATTTATATTCAATAAAGTATATTTTATATGCTTTAATTCTTGTAGCTTTCATAAATTGCTTGCTTTAATTCGTATAGATATAATCAAAAACAACTAATTTGAATGTATTTATATAGTACATTATATATATATATATATATATATATATATATATATATATATATATATATATATATATATATATATATATATATATATATACATGTATATATATATATTATATATATATATATGTATATATATATATATATCGAAGAGCATTAATTGATCAAAAGCAAACTAGTTAAAATATAGAGTTAGATTTTAATTTTATTTAGTATCTCTTTAACCTAAGTTTATGAGCAAACAGCCACATATGATTAGAGCTCTATGACTTTAGGTTCTACACCTTGTGGGTTCAAATCCCACTCCTGGATTGGATGTCTGCAGAGGTTAGAGTTGAGTTTCAATTTAAAATATAAATCCCTGTCCAATAAATCCTCATTTGTGAAATTGGCCGTTGAGGGACAAACAAGCTAAGCAATTATCCGTGATTTACAAATCATTACAAAACTTATGACAAAATGAGAAATTAATGTAAGAATGTGGTATCACATAATATTTTTTATATTCAATTAAATTTCTCAATGTCAAATAAATTTTAAAAAATTATGTGAACGGACATACTTCTATTCTAAATTCTCACCAATTTATATTTTTCGTTGCGAGTGAGTTATGCGAATACATAAATTCTGCTTTCAGCTTCATTATCATTATATGATCATCTGCATAATATCGCTTTGAAACGATAGTAAAATAAGTTATTTGATCTCCCTTTAATTTTATTAACATAATAACTTGCTATTTGAAAAAATTAAAATAATCATTTTAGACATTTTTAATACTATAATGTTAAAAAATAAAGTGTCAATCATTCAGAAAAATAATGTATACGATCAATCTTTCAGAAAAAATAACATGAAGTGTAAGCAATTCATTAAAATAATGTATAGTGTCAATCTTTCAAAAAAAAATAATATAAAATGTCAATCATTTACAGAAATAACTATCTTTTAAAGAAATACGTATTTTATTCTTTTGAGATAAGTTTGTCTAACAAATACTTAAAGGCAAAGATAAAATTAAAATTATTTATAACATTGACATTTTGCAATATTACACGCTGAAAGCCAATGAGCATCCTTAAATATAGCTTCTAGCAAATCTTGTGTATTATAATTTCCTCATAATAAATGATCTTTTACTAAGAGCCATCAGACAAAAAAGATAAGGAAACTAAAGTTGTTTTTGATTTTGTGAAATTTTTTACTTATAAAAATTATATAATTCACATATATTTTTAAAAGATATTTTATTTTACCATCATTGTAGAGTATATAATTTTCTATTATTTCGCATACAAAGAATTTATTCTTTTTTCTACGGAAAAATGTTTCATATGTATTATTTTCAAAAAAAATGAATCCAAATCATAAAAAATAGCAAATTTTTCATTCTCGTGGAAACATCAAACGCAAGTATACTTTGCTAATTAATTCTTATAAAAAAAAATACTTTCTTATTTCAAAAACGTTATTTTGAAATATTTCCTTTATTCAAAGAGTTCCTAAAATTTTTCATGGTTACATTTTTCTCTTTGATCCTTATATTAATGTTTTCCATTTTTTTAATTCTTAACTAAATAAACAAATTTAGCGCATAATTTGCGGAACAACCTTTTTACCCTCAGATTTCCTGTTGTAAACTTTCATCACATAATTATTTTCTTCAAAATTCTTTTTCAATGACAAAATGTATTTTTGCCCTTTCAACTTACCAAAAATTGTCGTATTTGGAGTTCAGTGTAAGAGAATATATAACTGTTCAATTAATCTTAAATATTTATCTTAATAAATGCTAAAGTGAAACTTTTCTATTTTCGTTCACTGTATTATAGATGTATATGTGTGTGTGCGCATATAAGCATTTATATGTGTATAAATGTGTGTTTATTTACATATCCAGGCTTCTGTGTGAGTAAATTTATAACTTATATGAATTTATGTCATTTATTTTTATGAAATAATTCTTCTGATCAATAATTTACATAGTTTTCGTTATTATTATTCATTTTCCTCTTAGAATATTAATTTCCTGTACTCAGACACACTCCGTTAATTTAGTTCAATTATAATAATTCAATTTTTTTATGATAATCATTATCTTTTTATAAATATCAATTATCTGTATTATATTTTTCCTGAAGTTTTATCTCCAATATAAATAAAAACTCTTACTAGGCACAGTTCCTTTCAATTTTTTTTCAAATTTCCACACACGCAACTTATATACAAATTCCACTTACACATATATGAAGAACATGCATGTGTAAGCGCAATTTTCATACATGTAACATATGTAAATTTCATTCAAATGCATGCATACATCGTAACACATTTTGCTTAGATTATAACATGAATCAATTTTAAATATTTAATATGATTATGTGATTTTAATTTGGTTTTCAATTATTTATTGATATAATTATACTTTTGTTTCAACTTCACTTTATTTTCCTTCGTAAACACAGAAATAATATTAAAGAAAATTACTTTTTCTATTTTTACTTTGAAATGACTTCAGTTCTTAATACTTTTCAAGCATTTTTGTAAAATATACTTATAAAACATATTCATTATATTTAAATTGTTTTTTCTTTGCAAAAGACAAGCTTACTTGCCTGGAGTGCCATTAGGTGGTATGTCTTAGTAGGTAAGAAACAGCAGTCGCTCGGGAGAAATAGATTAATGTAAGGAAAATAAGAATGAAACAATGCCTTTTGTATCCAGAAATTCAAAAATTGTAAAATAAGAAGTTTTTAAATAACTTTCTTTTTAAATTTTCCATCATTATTCAATGAATTGTGATTTCACTGACACCTACCATGTGCTCAATTGTTTTAGCTAAAATCGAAGTTTTTTTATACATTACTCTCTTTCGTACGTTGTTTGAGTGGCCAACCACTTCTTAGAAAGACGATTGATAATCATATAGACATTTCCTTTCATCGCGTTAGAACTCTCCCTAAAATCGAAATAAAGTTATAAATCTTAGGGCAGCGGCTCCAAAATCATATTTCAGCATTTTCTAATTTTACCTAGATTTATTCTAAGTATAAAAAAAGAATTTTAAATAAATTCGTGCTGCATTTCTATTGGTCAGGCTAGACTGTCACAATAAACCCACATTCCATAAACAATTGATAAGTATGGGAGATAGTGCCGCGTTTTAGGGCTTGAATTTTATTCTACTATCAAATTAACTTCTAGATGCTATAAAACATTTTTTGGGATACTGTTAAGATGTCTATATTGAAATGTTGAAGCAAATTATATGTATTTAAAAGGATTCAAATTATGTATATTATATTCAACCAATATTATATACACAATACATTATGGAATAAAAAGTTAGAAATGCTGCTTAAATTCAATTCAGTTAATTTCTCAACCAGTTTTCTTTATTTCAAAAACAATTACTGGAAATTTATTAAAATATATTTGATTGGTATAAAGACAATATTACAGTAACATATGTGATTAATACAGATTAGACAAAAGAATTATGCTTCCTTTGATAATATGTTTATTAAATGAACTCACTTACAAAATTTGTAACATGTTTATTTCACGTCGTCTGAATTGTCTACATAAACTTATCAAGAACGCCTGTTTCTTCTTTGGGGCGTTATTGATGTATTATAATCATCAGGTATCGTACTTAATGCTCTTTCATCGACATCCCAATTTCTTTTTAATCTTGTTCTCTAAAATATAATATAAATTTAAATAGATATAAAAAATATAATAGTAAATATCTGTCTATATATATATATATATATATATATATATATATATATATGTACGAGGATCACTCTGATATGTTTGAGATACAACTAGGTTTTTAAAGTAATATTTACAAAATTTTAGGTGTGTTCAAAGTAGTCTCCCCCAGCATCAATTCACTTTTGTAGACGACTTTTCCACAGATTAAAGGCCTCAAGCCAGTCATTTCTTGGAAAAGATGAAAAATGCATTTATAGCCCCATCAATCTCTTCTTTTGAATAAAATCAACGTCCATTTTTACATTAAAGAATAACCAAAGGTCACACATAGCTAGATTAAGTGAATACAGCGGATGTTCAATCACTTTAATTTGTTTTTGTTTAAGAAAACTCAACTGTTAATCCGGCTGTATGTGAAGATGCATTGTCATTGTGAAGCATTAGTCCCCTGAAATACAGTTTTTGTAGAATTTCTGGAAGACATTTAGTGGTATACCAGTTTTCTGTTACTGTCTTCTGTCCTTCCAACTTGATGGCTTTGACCAATCCCATACTTCTGAAGAAAACAGCAAACATCACTTTTTCAGTGCGCATTGTTTTTTTACCATTGTCGGCGTGAGATCATCTTCAAAGACTCATACTTTGCTTTCTAGACGTGTTGGAACGTCAAAAAACGGTATATACGTTTTATCACCTTATATAATTTTAGAAATGATGCGGTGGCCACCATCATTTAGCAATTTAAGAGTTTCTTTACTGATTCTGACACGCTTCTCTTTTTGGTGCTCAGTTAGATTATGAAGAACCTAACGCCAAACTACTTTTTTCATATGTAATTCTTCATGAATGATTTTGTGTATGGCTGCGGATCCAATGTTAAGCTCCTTCTGTATCATTTGATGAGTACATCCTGTGTGTTCTTCATCCTGAAGAAAATTGCGACCTCTTCTAAATTCTGTAAGCCATCTGAATACAGTAGCACGAGCTGGAGATTCATCACCAAGTGCTAATTGCAACCGTTGAACGCATTCTTCTTAATTTAATCCTGCTTTAAAATCGTAGAAAATCAAAGCGCGAAAGTATTCTAGCGTCAATTCCATTTTCTCTTCTGTTTAAAATTTATTCTACGCTAAACAAGTTGAAGTAAGTCAGTAAAAAATCGTCTTCTGTGTTAAAATACTTTGTATTTTAAAATTAAACCGTTATTCTTATTTTGTAAATTCTCGTCTGCGCGTATCTCTAAAATTTCAGTGTAGCCCTTGTATATATATGTACTCTAAAATGTTACAAGCGTAGTTGCTCTTGAAATTCACAAAAAACAGAAAACATTTATTATACTTAGTAATTCAGTCTTCTCCTGATTTTTTTTATACAATATGTTCTTCATATTTTAAGAACCTAATTTATTTTGAATTAAATTTTGTTGATAATCCTTAATAAAACATTTAAATATACAATAAATTAACCGTGATGTCAAATTCATCGTTACCTATAAATGCAACTTTGATTGTAACAATGTTAAGTAGCTAGATGTTTTCAATTAGCTGTAACAAATTTAGACTGTTACAGATAGAAGAAATCGTTTACTAAATCGTTACTATTGTTATTCAGGTAACAAAAATTTTATCAATAGTGATTCTTAATTCATATCTTAATTTAGAAACATTATTATTCAACGGTTAATCAAAATGTGGATTCACAGAAGGATAAAGTATTTTATACTTCATAATCAAACGATGTTCCATACAATCATATAAAAAGTCATTAAATTATATAAAGAATGGCTGCAGAAGCTCTGATGAATTAAGAGAAGAATCGATATTTCTCAACTTATTGAAAAATGAATTAGTTCCACTAATTTGTGAAAATAATTTTTGCACATTATTTCTACTGAGTTACATATATTGGAGAATTAATAAATTATATGAGATTATTGATGATACATATTGTCACTGAGAAACAATACGAGAGCAAAAACATGTGAAAAGGTCTTTATTTATTTTGTATTTTTTGTACCTAAATTTATTCTTAACATTTACACAAATGTACTCAGATGATTTTTTTGTGTATTCCAGCAATAATTTTAAAATTTATTGTCATCTTACCACTTATTAAAATTTATTGTAAAAGTTAAGCAAGATAGAAAACAACTGTCAGTCAAATAAGTAACAGTATATAACATATATATTTAGAGTAGTCAGTTTCAAATTTAAATTCTAACAAATTGCAAATTTTAATCAAGGAACAAAATGCAAATTTAAATTATAACTTTTTATCTTAAAATCCGGTGCAATGTGAATCCTAAAATTATATAGTATATTTATGTTTAAATCTTTAGCAATTTAATTGTAATATAATGCAAGTATGATACAAATTTTTCAAAAATGTTTAAAAACTAAATAAAAATGTATCTAAGTTAGTATGTTTAGTTTTAAAATTATGTATGCATAATGCATTTAAAGTTCATTTTTAGCCATCCATCAAAAAGTTATTTTAATATATATCTGGAAGAGTTTTTTTTCAATATTCTTGAAACAATTATCGATTTACACACCCAATAATAAAGTATTGAGTATAATGAGAGAGAACACCTCTCAAAGATTAATTTGATTTTGATTTTTTATTGAAATTTGATTTTTTCTAATCAGAAATGTTGAGCTTTAAACTCACATGTCATTACAATTTATCGCAACTCTATGTTTGTATATTAAACATAATAAGACTGAATTTAACAAATCATATTCACTGATTTGACGCAAAGGAAACGAATATATAGTCTTTGAATAAATACCAATCTTATATATATATATATATATATATATATATATATATATATATATATATATATATAATTAAATAAAGTTTTCCATCTTTCTGTTATTAATGTATTTTAAAAATTAAAAAGAATTAGCAAATGTATATTGGCATATTTTCCTTAAATATGACATTAATATTAATTTTCCATGTAGAGTTGATGTTTGAATACATTTATGAGATAAAATTTTTAACTTAAAATAAATTATTTTTAAGAAAAGTTACAGTAATTTTATTTTACATTTGTTAAAATTTTTTCTTTAAGTAATATCGTTGCAAGAATATATTTATATTAATCTTGTAATTTCAGCTGCATTGTATTTCTTCTAGAAAATATTATAAGTTAAAGAAATGAAAATAACTTAAATATTTAAATGTCTAGAAACATTCGTCGGTACGATATGTTTTTAAAAGTTCAATGTATGCATGTATTAGGTTTTAAAGAAATATTAAATTAAATATATTCTCTACTCTATTTTGTAGAGATATAAATTAATTTTAAAAATCTTAATTGCAAATAAGATTTAATTTCTTATCAAAGATTATTTGATTTATTTTTATTTTATATTCAAGTACTGTCACGTAAGCTAATTATGTCTTAGACTTCGTTTACTGATTTTTGTAAATATTTAATTTATACATACCACAGCAGTTACTGGTCTCGGAGTGGATGCAATTTGCTCAACTGTAGGGGGTCTATAGTAAGGTGCTTCAGGAACAGTAAATGCAGGTTCCGGCCCCGGTCCAAGCCATAAACCACTGTCATATGAATATTTTCCAATTGACTGTGAAGAATCTCGTCCGAATTCCATGTTGCGATATGGCTGTGAATAAACAATAAGGAGCATCAAAACAAGTACTTTAAAAATGTGCATATTTCGTGTGTCTTCTTTTCAAGAAGACGTGGTTATATTTTTTTCATCATTAAATATTTTAAATATTAAAATTCATATTTGCATATTTTAATATATTACTTACAGCTAATATAAATTTTTTAGCCATTGTAATTAATGCATTATGTCAGCATTCATGTGTCGGACAGGTAACTGATTGATTAAACCTAAGACTTTCCATTCCCTTCAGCTCCTGAGTACAATTCCTACTTCAGTTGGAATGCTTTTGATGGTACATAATCTGCCTTAAGCATTAGTATTCAGTCAAATTACATTTTATCTTTAAAACGAGGTACCAAAGTAAAAATGCAAAGGAATCCAAAATTTAGTAATCGGTTATTGTTCCTCTATTACTCCAGTTTTTATAATTATATCGAGGATTAAGTTAAAATTCTTCTTTCTAATATAATGAGAATATCCTGCATGATAAGAAAATAAATGAAATATTATTTTTGTTTTTAATATAACTTTATGCTTCTGCAATTCAGCATATGAGACTCTTCCTTTAATTTATATCAGGGAATAATAGCATATGAGATTGTAATATTTTCTTCATATTTTGTGAAGAAATATTAGCAACAAATTAAGTTATACAACCTTAGTCTTACATTATACTTTTAAGAGTTTTCTTTGATAATGAATTTCCATCCAAATTCTTATCATATAAGATAATGCTTGAGAAATAAAATGAGCATAGTTGAATAAAATGTAGAAACAAAATTCAATCTAAATTGCTCAAAATAAAGGCATTCTCATAAATAATTATAACAACATACAAAACTCTGTAAAAAGTTTTCATAAAAATAACTGCATATGCATAAATTATAAGTAATGAAACTCAAGAAAAAATATTCAACTTAAAACATTTTTCAGGAAGAATATAAAATTTTTAACAAGTGACATGTTTGTAAGAAATTTTATTATCTTCTACATATAAAAGTAACAATTTTATAAAATTTGTACAGTGATAAAAATATATTATATTTTTTTTCACTAAAACTTCCACTTCAAGAAGCGAAAATAATTAATCTTTCATTGATAACACTCTTTTTACAATCTTTAATTTGCAAAATAAAACGGTTCTAAAAAACACTTGTTTTCGATAAGTTTTATCATTTATGAATACATAAAAATTACTAAAAACAATTTTAATTAAAAGTTCGATGGGATTTGTATAAACTCCAGCCTTACAGATATAATAGCACCAAATGACGTTGCTATTTTAAGAATAGTTAATGCGAAAAGAATTTCTTCTTAAGCGGTGAAGAGTTTATTCTGAGAAGGTCCAATTTTTATTTTGTTTTTCTATAGTACAGCCGCTAATACTCGACTTCCTTCTGTCGGCCAATTAGAAGACAAAGTCAGCAGTAGCTAATTGCTAGGGAAAAACGCAGCAGAAAGAGAAAAAGCTTTGTGTGTGATATTAATGGAATATTCTTTTTAATAGCACTTAATAATTGTTTCGGTCAATAAATGACCACGTAACTGTTATATCGATTTATTTGGCTAGAGTTCTTATGTTCAAACATTCCTTTTTTATTATTCAAAATAATATGAATGGAATTAAAAGTATGAATAACAGATGCAAAACTTTTAAAATAAATAAAAATACTTACATACTCTTACAAATAATTCAATTTTTTAAATTGGGATACCGCTCATATATTTTAATGAAAATTTATTAAACGGTATTTAAATTAAATATAATAATATGCATAAATTCTGTTTTAAACATTCAGATTTCCGTAAACAAAATATAATTTAATTATTAAAAATTTGAATTGATATTCATATTCTTACTTAAATTTCCTTAAAGCATGAATGAAAAATCGTATTGGGTGTCTATAAAATGTTTGACGCATTTTAATGGATATTAATTTATAAAATAATGAAGGTATAAGCAAACTTATAGCATTTAAACATAGAATATATCATTAATTTTCCTTTATAGTGATCTTTTCCCTATGAAAAAATTTTCTTTCCTCACTTGAAAATATTTTTGTTGGGAATATTGTCTTGTCATGTTATTAGGTTTCTGTCATTTCTTTTATAAATATCGCATGCGTGTGTCATTAATAGTATGTTTTTCTCTTTTGTTTTTAACGAAGATTAGTATGCAATGTTATGTTTACTTTTGATGTGTTTAATGGACGTTTTATATTATTTGATATTTTATTCTATAAGAAATTGAGAATAACAATATCTCAAGAGAAAGTACACGAATTGTAATGGTTCATCAAAACAAAATCAATGGCACAAATACTGAGAAATTACAGAATATGCCAGCAAGGTCCTCTATTAAGAAACAGTATCTTGCGGTGGAAAAATTCTCCTAAAAATTAAACTTTAAATAAGGTAAATCTCGGACATCCTTGCACATGTGACGTTGGGTTACAGATATTTTTATGTAGTCCTAAGAGATCTGTGAGTTCAGCGGTAAAGGAATCGAATATGGCAGGTTTGAATAAACCCAAGATTCAGAGGATAAAATGGAATATCTTCTATATTAAACCATTTAAGCCATGGAAACGAACAATATCCCCAAAGAACAAAATTTTAACGGACATGTTGAGAAAGATAAAGTGTAATATTAAATTAACAGCATATTCTTCTTTGACGAATGTTGGTTTTGGTTTACTGGCACAGAGAATGGTAATAAGGCACACAAATTGAAATTTGAAAACCACATAAATACTGAGAGATAAAAGGTACTCCCAAAAGGTTAACATGAAGTGTGGACTTACAATCAAAGAATCTCAAAGCTTTCTTCGTCCCTAAAAACAATACAGGTCCTTTTTTCTTTAAGGAGTTATAAAGAATATTGTTTAGGGGAGAAAGTATCGGATCATGAAGATTTAAAAAATTTCTGCCTCAAAAGCATTTACAGAGGTCAAAATACTTACCAGTACTTCACAAAGCTGAATGATGTCTTGATATTCTTCATGCAAAAATAGTTTACATATGGAAACCTATTGAAAACGGTCTTAAAGCTTCTTAAGTTCATTCATACATTAATGCTAGCAATTTAAGTTTATTTTCATTATTTCGTGAATTGTTTAGGGTTAAAATATTTATAAAACTTTATAGATACTCTGTACATTGTTGGGCATATTTCTATAGTTATGAAATTCAATGTTAATTATATCAATGAAAATTCCTAATTTTGAAGTTCCACCAAGCATAGAGATCAATAATGGGAAATATTAAATTTGGCAAGGATTCTACTTCAGTTTTTCCCATTGTATGATGGTAGAGATAACAGAATTTGATTAAATATATAAGACAGTACTATAAACTTTATAAATGTATTCTCTTTGATCAAGTTTCTTAAAACAATATCAGTATTGTTTTTGGCAATGAACTGATGAAGAAAATAGTTATTGTTTAAGAACAAGTTGTGATGCTCAAATGTACTTCAACACCATAAAAATTATTCGCAATTCTTTTTCACAAAAATCAATAAATCTCTCACACATTTTCAATATTTATAACCATGTTTAAATAAATCTAAACAAGATATTTAGACATATAATACACACATATATATAGATATAGAGGGAGAGAGAAATTTAGCAAGCAATTTCTCAAGAGAAAATTTCTTTCCTCAAAGCAACAAGGGGAAATATAATAAAAAAGGAAATATAAATTTAAAATATATATATGTAAAATTTTATCCCTAATTTATTTTTTTTTTTTTTTTTTTTTTTTGCAAAAGTCAATAAATTTCTCCCACATTTTCAATAATGTTACCACTATCAACAACCAACATCTTAATAAATTTTAAGGAGAAAATATATGTTTATAAATTTATCTTTCTTTCTCTGTCTCTCTAATTATATATATATATATATATATATATATATATATATATATATATATATATATATATATATATATATATATATATATATATATATATATATATATATATATATATATATATATATATATATATATATATACATGCGTGTGTGTGTATTTAATTGAAATATACTACATCATACATATAAAAATATACACATTTTGATTAAAATTACTCATTAAAGTTTTCAAAATTAGTAAATTATTAGTAAATTGAAATGAGTTCATTTATTATAGTTTTTTAATTAGAGTCAAATGAGCAACTTTAATTTTAAGCTTAAGGAAAATCATTGATTTTTCACATGATTAAAAGTAAAGAAATAAGTTTTTTTCTTTCTTTTTTTTCAAATATTGGGAGAATCTTAGAAAGTTTTCTTACCAAGAAAATACTTCCATGAAAGACTTTTCTTTCTTTCCTTTGAGTAATCATTCATTATCAAATTTAATTTACCCTTATTTTTTCGATTAATTCATCAACTTATCTCTTACCTACTTCATAAAAAATATTCAGTTGAACAATTTTTTCCAAAGTTTCCAAAAACATTTAATCAGCAGCATCTTTAAATGCTTTCATTTGAGTTATCGCATGGAGGAAAGTTGTTAAGTAACTTTTATGTAATTTAACGTCTTTTTTAACTCTAGAACATAAATTCGTATTTACCGTTTTACTTATTAGGGAAAATAAATTACTTCTGTTTTAAAATTTTTCATTGGGTGAAAAGTAAAGCGTTTATCAAAGTTTAAACAGTAAATAATTTAAGATTTGAATAAGTATCCTTATGTTTTCAAAGAAAAATGGAAATCATTAGAAAATCATTTTAAAAATCAAATTTCAATAATATTTAAAACGTTGTTATTAAAGATTTTAATAAAGCTTTACAATGGGAAAAGTTAACTTGTGTGTGTGTGTAAATTATAATCTGTCTTTAATGAGAATTTACTTAATATAAAAAAAAACTTTACTCTTGAAAAAAAATAAATTTCAAAATGGATGAAAAAAAAACAATAAAACTTATTTCTTGAAAATTTTAAATATGGAAGTTAATTAAGACTTTTGAATGCTTATAATGGTAACATGTTTAAATAAACTGAGTACAAGGTTTAAATACAAATAATATTTAAGGATTTAATAGTTAGAAAATTTTATTTATATGCTTCAAACCCATTAGAATAATAGCTTTCTGATAAATATCTTGAGCAAAATAAAATTTAAGGAGTCTATTTTTCCAAAATGTTTCCGGCCGAAAACTATGTTAATCTTTTCTCGAAAACTGTTTTATAGCTTCATGTGACAGTAAAATTTTATTCTGACTATATTACCAGAAAGCACTAAGAATACAATCTGAATCACGATCTTTTCATACCATTAAAAGTAGTTAAAATTTTGGCCTTCAAGTCATTTCATTCCCGATTTTAAAGAATACAATATCTGTTTATTTATCTTGAATGACTCAAAGCATAAAAATATTTTATTTTGAAAAAAATAATGTTTTACAAGAACACATAAACTACTAGATTCCATTTTTGAAATAAGTAATATTCTATTCATGTGAGTATCTTAGAAAATATTTTATCTTAAAAATTTATTTTTTTATATTTTTCACATTTATTTTTTTTTTAAAATATGCCACCATATGTTCTTATAAAAGATTTTTGATGCTTAAATTAAAATTATTTATATGTTATTGATAAATATGTATGTAATTATTTAATTCAAAATTAATAGTTTCTTTTCTTATTTAAATTATTTACATTTATATAAGAAATATATGTTTAATTATAACATTACATGATTGCTGTTAGAGGGTCACTAAGACTTAATCTTATGTTCAAAACATTTTTCAACATCGAACAGTTTCACTTGCAAGGCAATATTTGAAATCCAGAAAATTATTTTTTTATTAAAATCTTAAAGATCTTCCCCTTTCATTGGTTAAATTACTTATGGTATGTAGAAATTAATTATGGTATGTAGAAATTAAAAATATTTTTTAAAAAAAACTTTTTTACATTTCTTCTTTTAGCTGACATATATTATTATTGAAAGAAAAGTAAATCTTGAGTTTTTTTTACTAATGATAAATGTAAGGATGTTTTTGGAAATTTATCTACGAATATTCTTGAGCTTAATCAAAGATTTGTTTAGTTGAATTGAGACCATTTTTTGTATTTCAGGTCTGATTCGATTAGAATTAAAAGTTTAAATTGCATTGTAAAACAAACATTCATATCTAAATTAGAAATCTTACTCTTAAAGATTTAAACTGTAAACATAAATACTGACCTTTCTCTCAATCAAATGTTTAAAGTTTTTTGTTATGTTTATTTTTTAATTATCTTTAAAACATTTATATTTGTATGTGCGTGTGATTTATATTAAACACAATTTAATACATGTATATGTCTTTAACTATATACTACAATATTTGTGAATGATGAGAATATTTAATACGTGGTATTATTTTTACAGCATTTTTCACTCATCCAGATTTTTCTTATTTTGCACCATCGGATGATATAAATCTTATTTAAATATCAAAATATTTAAATGAAATCCAAGAATTTTCTATGAGATTAATCCTGTAATTTATATTTTTTTGCAAAGTCTACACGCAAAAGCAAACAATTTTTTCATGGAATCTTGAAAGCAATTTATAATTCTTAAATGCATTCAAATACATCGATATTCTAAAGCATAGATGAGACACCTACTTTATCAATTATCGAGCATAAATCAAGAAATACTTCCCGAGTTTTAACTAATTTCACCATTTGCAGCTGGCCATATTTCCAATTAATATTTCATCCTTCATCTTATCGCCAAACATACTTATTCTCCTAAGACCAACGAATATTTTAAAAGTCTTAAATTTTATCTCCAAAGATAGCAAGGCATATTACTCATGGGAAAATATTCCTCTAGCTCTAGAAATTTTCAAACTAATGTAACAATCTAACAAACATAACTTAAATTTATTACCTTAAGCTTTTCACAAAACAGTTTCAAACATCTTTGATTAGAAAATAATAGAAAATATTTTGAAACATTTAAATAAAGTTATGCTAATAGCATATTTTTACTTTAAAATTAACATCTTTAACGCGATTTTTACACATATCAAAGGTAAGTTTTATATTTTTGATAAACTTCTATGTTATTTTCGATATTTTATGTGCCTGTATCAATATGTTTTTTGACAAGGAAATTAAAGACTTACTCTATTTCGACTTTCTGTTGATGTTTTGGACACTCTGGTAAAGCGTCGGGAAATGTAGACTATAGATATAATTAGAGCAATAACCATCACTAATGTTATGCAAAGAACAACGAGGATGACAATCGAGAAGTCAAAGGTGTTATCTAAAATTAAAACATTCATTAAAGGGAATAATCTTGCAAGTAAGTCTTAAAACAATAAATCTAATATTTATAAATTCAGTCTTATACACTATTTCAGAAAATGAAAAATGTAGCCTGTAAACAGGAAGGGATGATTCTAAAAATTAATGAAATACAGTATTGCTTATGTGACACATGAAGCACATAAATCTAAAATTATTTTTATATAAATTATTTCAGTAAATTAAATTGTCCCACTACTCTAATTGCTTAGATATGAATTATAAAAATTAATTATGTAAACGTTATGAGATTCAAGTAATTACTTAAACCAAAAATAATAACAAATATTTTATAATTAGAATAATAAAATATGATTTCCAAATTTAAAAAAATGGTTCTATAGGAAGATTTTAAGTTATCTTAAGTGATAAAAATAAATTACATGAAATATATTCTTAACCCTTCTGAGTTTGTGCAACAATAACATTTTAAAATTCATAGATGATAAGGAATTTGGAGGTTAGTAAATATTTCTTTCATCAAATAATTATTAGAGCTTACTGAAAGTAGTCAGAAATCTTTAAATAATTTAAACACATATTTTAACAAAGTTGTATAACAATTAGAGCTTTTTTATTGAAAACAAGCATTACTTTAACATTTTACTATCGAATTCATATATTTCTATGAGAATACTATACAATGCATTTCATAGTTCTCTTATTTTTTTCTAAAATCTATGAAATTAAATCAAAGAATATTTTTTAAAAAAAGGTCTCGTCATTAAAAATATTGAAAATCATTTGAGTACCTTGTCTCTTAAGTTAAAATTTAAAATCAATGTATTTATTTCTAATTAAACACACTATAAAAATATTGGAAATTTTGTGAAATTGAAGCTTTAATAAAAGAAATACATGTTAATGGAAATGTCCTGAGCAATGCAATTAAGCAGAATCATCCTTAAAAAAATTTTAAAAATATTAAAAAAAAAGGGTTTCTATTTTTTTTTAAATAAAAAATACATAAAAAACATTCAAGTCATTTCTGCTATGAAAATAATAAAATAAATTCTTTCGTCTATTTTTAAATAAAAAATTTAATTGATAAACTATTAATATTTTTCAGTATTTTATGCCATAATATCTTTTTCTTCTAAACTCCTTAATGATAATAAATACTCTAATTAGTTAAGTAGTAATAAATATTTATTATAGATAAGGGTATTGAATTCATTTTGAGATTCACAGGCTTATGACATTTTAAAGAGAAGAGCGTTTTCACATTAACCATTTTCTAAACTCTATATTGATATGTAACAGAAAATAAACATTGAATATTTCAAAATTAATATTATCATTAATGTTTACTGAAATTAATTTTCTCAAAATGAATATTTTTATGGGGTACTCATAATAATTATGGAATAAAATTCATTTACATATTTATACTTCTTTTAAATTAATTTTCTGGAAAAGTGGAATTCCTTTAAAAGAAAGAGAATAGCCACTTTCGAAAAGGGTTATGAATTTTTTATTATCTGATGCAATTATGTGTATAGTGATGTAATTATTATATAACTGGTTTGTACTTTAAGATGCTATAAATTTCATTCATTCAATAATATGATTTTATTCATATAAGTTAATAAATTTGTAGAAGGATTTGCAAACACCAACATGTGAAAATATTAAGTAAAATAATCAGTTTTATATTTTGAAATTCGTCTCACCATTGCTAATTTTTTCATAATTTATTCAAATGAATCACTGTTAGGTTGTACTTAGAATAACTACTTTGTTATCAAATGACTTAACAATGCAAGAAAACTTCATTGTTTTGAAGAGAAACAATGTAGTTTTAACATATTAATGGAATTTAGATTCAATCTAGACTATAGTGACTATAGTTCAATGCTAGAAGCTCTGTTGATAATAATATTTACATTCCTATATTTGCTAAATATCTTTTGCTTAACATATTCAGTGGTTAGATACAGAGAATTTTCATATAAGATATACACCTGAGAGAACAATTTATAATGATTAAAGAACTCATGATCAAAAGGAAATTTAAGATATCTGAATTCGTAATAATTTATAAGTTCGAGACTTCGGGAACTATTCTCTGACAACTCTCTATCAAAAACAGTTGTTATGTACATATATTAAGAATGCCTTAAAAATATCTTCAACTCTCAGAGATGAAAGATAATATCATTCTATCACATCTGATAAATAAAAATGCTCTTAAGAGAATAAATAATAATATCTCAGTTTCTAGAACATTGCACTAAAATATCCATATAAAACAATTTTTCTCTTGATTTGCTATAAAAACATGTACGTTAACTCTATTCATCACCATCAACCATATTCAGTTGATCAACCCTCTCGCTCTCTTTTATGTATCGTACTATCGATCTTTTTAATTTCGTTTCGTTAAATATTTTCCTGATAATAAATAGTTATTTTAATCTGCTGTAATTATTTTTATGAATTAACTAAAGGCTGAAAGTGGTTCAATGATAAGTTCATGGTCCTTGAAGCAACAAGTTTTTGCCCAATTCCAGCAGCTTTTAAAATAAAAGAGATGGATATTACTCTTCTACTTTTTTATTAACGTCTTTGTGAATAAATGCTTAGAATTTTTCTTAATTTTATTCCTTCCTATGCATTCAGTTATCTATAAAACTCATATCAAAAGATAGAAACAGAAGAAATTAAATGCTCGGCAACTATATTTGTCTGTTATTCTGGCCGTTGCATGGTCCCAAATATATTAGTTCCGAGTCATCACTGCCTATTAATAGGGATTATAATTTTTGATTGCCACACATTATTGAATAACTAGAAATGAGTGCTATATTTCTACTTTTTAGGTACACTAATAACTTCCAGATCGGCAGTTTAGACTCTGAAACACTTCAATATGACTTACAATTAAAATTTCTCCTGAAAAGCAAACATATCATGTTGATTTCAAAAATAATACTTCTCTTTACATTAAAGTGTCACTATAACTAAAATGCGCACAAAATATTTTGTTGATAAATATAGATATTTATCACAATATTTCTGTATTCTTAATAATAACACTAACCATTCATTAAACTGCATTTAATATTTCTTAGTAACCTTTAAATAATTACTTGGTTACTTTTAAGGAAATCACTTTAAATGTTTCTTTTTAAATATTTGTAAAGATCACATATTTTCATGACAATTTCCCATAGAATAATGATAAAATACTGGATAAAAGCCTTAAACAGTTTGAGATGAACTTGCGCAAAAAAATATTTACGAGGAAAAAGCAAAACATATATGTAAGAACAATGTACAACAAATGCTTGTCTCCACTAAATTACACACAAAATAATATTTCTTGACAGAATTTAATTAAAAAGCTGTCACTTAAGTTTTTATGTTTAGTAGACGAGAAACAGATTTAATTTACTGAAGTTTCTGTAACAATGCAATATAAAGATTGGAAACTTCAAAATAGTATTAAAATATTATGTAATTTTTAAAGAATTAAAAAAAGTAAGCATATTATTGTTCATAGAATATTTTTAAAAGCAAAATATTCATTACTTAGTTATTTTATAATTATAAGTGTAAGTGAAATAATTTATGTTTGTGTTTGTTGGTATCTATTATAAATAATAACGAATACAAAATAGGATAGTAACTTAGATAACTTTTACCACAAGAAGAAATTCCTTTCAGTTTAATTTTACGTGCTTATGATAAATAATATAGTATTCTATATTCTATTAAATCATTTCCCCTTTTCCCCTATTGTAATATTTCCAGAAAATAATTTCTTATCATTCTGTGCACTATGAATATTGCAAACTTTTTAAAATGCAAAATAGTAAAATTCTTTATATTTGTTTGATTCATTAAAGTGAGATAATGATTTTATATAGTTAACAGAAAAACATTCATCAAAGAGCACTTTTAATGTATCGTTAAAGTTTATATTACATGATTATTTTTCATTAATAATAAACTTTAATCATATTTTTTAACTTTTTGTTAGAATGTAAACACTTATATATAAAAATCAAAGCTTAAAAATAAATTTAAATTATTATGTCCATAATTCTTATATCTCAGTATCTTTCCCTTACTCTTTATGAAATCATTATCAAAGACAGTTTGATAGAAAATATAGACGATAAATTGATTCTGAATCTGCGACATCATAAATAAATATCAAACCTCAGAATGACATAAAACATGTCACTAAAATGACGTAAAACGTGTCACAAATGTAATGATTTAGTATGAAGGTTCCTAATCAATCAATTGTACTATATATTCATTTTGATAATATTATTTTTGCTTACTGTATTTCCAAGATTCACATTACTCTTATCTTCTATATAAGCGCACTTAATAGCATATGTTATAAGACTCTTATAAAACTTGCTAAAAAACAATAATTTGACTTCCCAATATTTTTAATCATCATTTTTTATGCCAAAACTAAAAGATTAGTAGTCTGTGCTGATCTGTAACACAACTGATGTAACATATTGACACATAGTTTTATACCTGTAACATTATCAAGAAAATGCAACAAAGATTAGAGAAATTTAACTGAGATTATTTTTATTTAGCTATGCATTAAAATGGCTGAATACCTCTAAACAAAAAGCTGGATAATTATTTATATCCTTTTTATAAATTGTCGTTTAGAAATGTATTATATTATGTTATTTTTATGTTTTATAAAACGTGGAAAGGAACGTAACAATGTCAATTCTATTCTTATAATTTAATTATTTGAATATTATATTTATTTACAAGAGAAACAAATATATATATATATATATATATATATATATATATATATATATATATATATATATATATATATATATATATATATATATATATATATATATATATATATATATATATATATATATATATATATATATATATATGTATGTATGTATGTATATATATTGTTTGAGTCAGTATTGTGTTCGAAAATTTTTACATTTTGGTCTACCCGAACTGTTAAATACAATAATTTCAAAAATTCAATCATATAATTCAATAATTTTATAATTTGAGATTATAAATTAAATTCTCTTGCTAATATATTTTTATATTTTATAATTTTTTATATCACTCATTCGATGTAAGATATAAAACCGATACCACACATACGGCTGCAATTATGTGAACTCAATATTTTTATATGCTTATTTTTATTTTCTGTTAGATATCGTTGCATTATTGAACATATTTTTGTGTAATAGTTTTAGCTTTGAAAAATAATTCATTCAAGAAAAATGTTAGTATTTTATTTTTTGAATAAATATTACAGTGGCAAAGCAAAATATGGCGTGACGCTAGTAATTTCAAGAGAAATATGAAACACACAATTACGTGACAAGAGTTATTTTTAAACTTATTAAATATACGAAGATAAATCTTTACGTGCAACCAACTTTTGTGTTTGAAGTAACCGTGGATAAATTTAATTTGTAAAATGCGTAACAATTTCACAAATGCGATTAACAAGAAAAATACATTCAATTACATAAAAATAACGTCAGTTAAATCGGTATTCGAAACATTAATTTTGAATATCTTTATTCAGTATAGTAATTACAAAATTTTTAGTTGGATTTGATATTCTTTGATTAGTATAATTAACAGCTTTGTTATAAATGAGAAATTTATTTAATATATTTTGTACAAAATTCTTGGTTGGAATTTTCGGAGTGAATAAAATTAAAATTTAATACCTTAAGTAAAATTAAATATGCATTATATATGTATGTGTGTGTGTTTATATATATATATATATATATATATATATATATATATATATATATATATATATATATATATATATATATATATATATATATATATATATATTAGAATATATTTAAATTAATGCAGTTTAGATCATTTTTATAGAGTAATACTGTTTAAATCTCCCATAAGAAGTAAATAATTAAAATTATTTTAAATAAGGAATGCAAAATATAATTTTAAAATGTAATAATGTTTACAAAAATACTCATGGAAACCATATTAATTCGTTGGAAACCATTAACAATACAAATTTGTTGGTAATATAATTAAAGTAAAACAAAGAGAAGAACTTAAATTTATATTTTAAATATTTAAAAATTCATGAAATCAATCTTTTGCATTTTATTCAAATGCATTAATTTAAAAATGATAAAAAATTAGATGTAGTTTTCAACGCCATAGTAACATAAACATGTAAAAACATGTTGAAATCTTAAACTAATCAAAACTTTGTTGAAAAATCTAACTAAAATATAATCAGATATTCAAACATGTTAAGAAAAGATCTCTTACAGGAATGGTATTGGAAAAAATAATGTGTCAAAAATTCGTTATTCCATATAAAGCCACATATTTGACTTATAAAGACTAATATTTTTCAAATATCGATTAACATTTTACAAAACAAATGTAAAGAAAAAATCCCAATTGAATTAAAAGTGTTTTCAAATCATTATCAGAAAATTAATAAAATATTAAACGGGTTCCCTTTAAATTTTTCGTTATATTGATGTATGAAATACATTTTTGTTTGAATGCTAAAATATTCTATTTGTTATATAAAAATAGTATTTATTTATAAAGAAATAATTTATTTTTGAGCCAGTTTAGTTTTCATTTTAAAAAAAATTAATACTTTTAATTTGTGTTAAGGCTTAATGTTTAATAAATTATTTTTAAAAGCAATTGATATGATAGTTAAACTTAAAAATTATTTGTTAGTAATGTTAAGTAGATTTCTAAACAAATATATTAATAAAACTTGTGGAAAATTTATTTGCAACATTTTCTCGCAAAAGTTTCATCTTTAACTTTCTCTGGTAATATGTGATATCCAGATTATGTTGTTGCATATGTATTTTTTATCCTTGGTAACTGTTTTATGAATACAAATTTACAGAAACTTATTTACCATATAAGCCAACACACTTTCCACGAAGTTACCTAAATACATACAAATATCATCTTGTCCCAAATTTAATTAATATCATTATATAGTATATTTTCAAAACTCTTTTTAGAGTGTAATTTGATAAAAGCATAAATTAAATTTAAATGGTCTTTTTTTTAATTGTTAAGCAATTATTGTATATAAATACAGTACAAAATGTAATATTAAAAATACCATTAATTTTATTGAAGAAAATCTCTCTTACAATTACTTAAAGTTAACTAATATGTGCGTGAGTTAACAATGTATATCAAATGTTTTAAAATAAACCACACTCTAATATCAAATTATAATTTTCCATTTTTTAAGTGTAAAATAAAGAATGGGAACATAAATATTATGCTTTTATAAAAGCATAGAATATAAGTAAATGAATATAAGTAAATTCCTTACCTTCTTTTGATATATATGAACTACTTGCAGTCATAAGAAATTGGCCATTTAAGTCTGTTAAGCGCAACTGCTCATTCTGTATTTTCATCTTAAGAAAATCAGCAGCTTCTAAGACGGATTCCTCATCCATAGCATTGTTGGCATCATTAAACGGAGTCAATGTAAATGAGACATTTGTTCCTACAATATACATTCATGTAATTAATCAATTCAAATTACATATTTGATTGATCTATACCCAAAAGTTTGAACACGGCCACAAACTTGAAGCAAAACATAAAATACACATTTGAACCTCAATTGTTACTTACTTTTAATAAATTTGGTCAAAATGCTGGTTTCTTTTAATAATTATAAAGTATCAGCTTAAATTATTTTAGAAAAAGCATGTTTTATATATTTAATTTTAGATTTTACAATTATTATAGAAATAAATTTTAAAAAAACCCATCAAAGAACATATCACAAATCACTGTATTGAAAACTTTTCATAAGTTTAATTTTCAGTCAAAAAAAGCATAACACTAGTCTAAATTCCTTATAATAATGTGCTAAAAAAATTTGAACTTTTATTCCTTTATTTTTAAGTATTCCATTCTGCCCCAAAATATTTATTCATTTTTATAAAGTAATTTAACATTATTAAAAAATTACATTGAGAATAATTTGAAACAAATAACAATGGTACTTATAATGAACACTGGGCATGAAAGTAAGGTTCTACGATAACAGAAAGAATTGTGTCAAACATTTTTTAAAATTTGAAAAATGTGTAACCTTAACACTCATCAAAAAGGTTTTAAATTTCTAAAGGACACTATGAACGATTAATAATTCGATGTAAATAATATTGTTTAAAATATCACTAATGACAATTTTGGAAAATGGCTATGTTCTTAACACAGTTTATTTCAAATTAGAATTTCAGATATAATTAAAGAAATAAAAATCTAAAATAAAATTTTCTATAAATTTAAAGATAGAGTAGATTGCTAAGTTCTTCAAAATAACGTCTTACATTAAATGAAGGATGGAACGAAATTTATTATTCAAATAAACAAATTTCAAAGTTAATAATGCTGCTGAATTCAAACTAAATTGATATCATTAAAACTGTAATATTTTATATTTATAGATTTTTATTCAAAGTTAAACTTGTTAAGAATTTTAATGATTGTTTATAAATCCTACATAACAAAATTTGAAATTGAAATAAACTACTTATTCTATATTATTAATAATTTGAGTGAATCTTTATTTTAAAATTTCTAAATTTCTATAAATTTCGAAAACTTCTGTAATTTGGTGTATCATTATTTTACTTCAATATTTATATATATATATATATATATATATATATATATATATATATATATATATATATATATATATATATATATATATATATATATATTATATATATATATTTATATATATATATATATATATATATATATATATATATATATATTATATATATATATTTATATATATATATATATATATATATATATATATATATATATATATATATATATATATATTTATATATAATAATATATATATATATATATATATATATATTTATATATAAATAAATAAATATATATATATATATATATATATATATATATATGATAAAAATACTGTGAGGAAGCATTAGGACGTTAATTTATGAAATTAATAAGAACTGGAGGAATTATATGTGCAATATCCTAAATTCAAAGATTTATTGCAGTAGTGGGGCATTATGTTTCCAGAATGGACATGATCGTCTCGTTACCCATATGCATCACATTGGTAAATGTGATAGCTCTATGTGCACTTTGTGAAATTAGATTTTTGAGATGGGCAGGGATCATTTGCTAAATCTGTACTGTCAATACAGACAGGTTAAAGATACATTGTCTTCTTTTTCTTTAAAATACAGTATTGTGAGTGAAAATTTATTTTTTTAAATTGAATTTGAAATAAACAAATAATAATTATTGTTGCTGCAAAATTAAAAGAAGCAAAATTTAATATGTTCTTTTAATAATTTTAAAAACATAAATATCATTGAATTGTATAGTATCTAAATTAAAACCTCTAAAATATAGGAAATGTAAAAACATTGTTTGAATAGCATTATTATTTGGACTTTATTATCAAAATAGTTAAATTACATTAAAATACCAAATGTTTGACTCCTTGATGTCTAGAATTGAAATATAAGTTAAAGAAACAAAAATTATTTTGACATTTAACACATAATGTACAAAAAATAGACAAAATGAAGACTCAGCAAATGAAATTTACTTTTAAAAATGCACCATTCATGTTCAACATGCTCAAAAGTTGTTAACCTGGAACCATTTAAAAATTGAATTCCAGGTTTACACCTCTTGAACACACATAAAAGTTTTATGAAAATGTTATATATATTGCGGGTCCTAAATTTAATAGTACTTTAAACTTGTTATGAAATACAATTAAATTCTAGGATGATAAATATATTTGTAATTAAAAAATTTATTTTTATAACACTGAGATTAACAGATTTTTAGAGAATAAATATATTAAAAAATATATACAACCAGTAAATCTACTGAAGTGCTATAGTGTTCTAAGAGTGTTGTAAATTCAACAATCGCTAACGGATAAGTTAATAATGTGGAACACATAATTAAATGAAAATTAAATGCCAAGATTAAATACTTTCAAATTTAAACGATAAGATATACCACGTTAGGTTTAAGTCAGCTAAAATATGTATTCTAAAAGCAAATAAAAATATTTTAACATTAATATAATAGTTAATTACATTTTGCGTGAGAAAAAGGTGATAATTATGATTTTTTACCCATTAAGAGTCACATTATCACTTTGCTAAAAAATTTTAGAACTTGTAAGTCTTTTTTCTTTCGTTATTTCCATTTTAATTCGATTTATTACTGGTACAGAATGATCTAGCAACATAACTTCAAATGACATAAATCGTATGATCCAACATCAATACAGTTAATAATCTGTGCTACTGCGTGAATATATAATACGTGAAAAATTGTACTTGTTAAAATGTTGCTATTTTAAAATGTTTTTTGAGGTATCAGGGTAAGATGTTATAACTAATCTCATGATATTGTTAAGTAATGTTTTATAAATGTGTGCATGCAAGGTCATTTTTCGTAACGGTTGTATCTCCATTTAAAAACTGTTTCAAAATAATTTTCAGGAAATTTTTATCGTCTACATTTTTATTTATGTTTTGAATGCACAAAGTTTGATTAGATTACCAGTAAAAGTTTATATATATATATATATATATTCCTTGTGACCCCTTAATTATGTATCGAACTTTAAATACCATACTTTATCTTTAAACAAGTGCGTATCACATTTGAAACATCTTCAAGGAAATTATGTTAGCTAGAATTTGAATAGCAATTTTATCACTTCCTCAAATAGGACTAAAATGTTCTATCCAAAAGTGTGTATAATAGACTTAAACTTACCATGTAAACAAAGTATTAAACTAACCCAACTTTTGAATGGAATAATTTTAAAAGTCATTCATTTCATTTTCATCTGTCCAAAGTAGATACTTGTGGATACAGATCTGACACAGAAAAGCACTTGCATTTGCTTAGTTTTGACAGTCTTACATGATTGTCAAAACTATTGTTTTGGAAGGAAAGTTCTTCGTAAAGAATTTAAGCAAATATCCAGACAATGCCCTCTCCTATTTTTCAGACTTAATTAAATCAAGTCTTTATTAAATTTTAATTAAATTTTAAAGAGTGAATCAATCTTGTTCACTCTTTAAAATTTTGTCATTTGTAATTTGCTTGTTGTTATGCTTATATTGTCTTCTGAACGATTTTACTTACTATATATTGTTTAGAGACTAAGTGATATTTGTTGACACACAGGGAGATTTATTCTGTATTTTTACACACAAAAATAGTACTGGCAAATAATTGGATATTTTTAGGGATTGGATACCTCTCAAAAACAATTTCTATCTGTTCTATCAGAATAGTTTTATTTTAAAAAATAGAAGTTAAGCTACACTTTACATTTACTGGATGACAGAGCATCACTTATTACAACTTTATCAGCTATATTCTATAAAAATTAGTTATTCTTATGGGAAATAGGCGCAAGAGATATAGAACGTTAATTTCTTTAAGTATAGTTTCTCACTATTTATATTTTCAGTTATAAATTACTCAATAAAATGTATGTAAATTTTTTTAAAGTTGTTTGATAGTTCATGTAAAATAATTCATTCATCTATTTAAACGTTTTTTAATAATAATATAAATCTTTAAGAATATTAAAACTAAAATCTTAGATATCTAAAACTATGTAGCAGTTTATGTTTTATTTAAATAATATGAATTTTAGTAAAATAAGAAATTTCTTATTAAAATCTTTCTAAAAATAGAGCAAACTCAAATTATTTTCCCCCTAATACGAAAAATAGAAACATACTGATCATCAAATCAAAAGTATTTTCTTTGGAAGATTTATCTATTTTCTCTTTATATATGTTTTGTTATTGATTTTTAGGTATTATTTCCGGAAGTAATTGCTTGTGACTTCAAGAAAATGTTATAGAGTTAAGAAACTACATTTGATATACTCCTTCTGGGTAAATGGTATTTCTTGAGAAAAGTTATCACTGTCTGGTCCCTAATCGTTTCCACTATCAGAAAATTACAGTACTCCAAGTAAGAGATACATTTTTATATTTTTTTATCTGATATGTACATCAATATGATGTTGTTATTCCAAAATTAATATAAAACATTTTATGTTTTTTAATATTTTAGAAAGTTCATTTTTATAATGGAATAAATATATCCTAAGCACTAAAATGCATTTCGAAAAAAATAACAATGAGAATGCATTTTGCAAATGAACTCTTCAACATAAAAATAAATTTTCTCACCATAGTTAATGTTTTTTTGATATTAAAGCTGTTATATATATATGTTTATGTTAATTATTAAATGTGAGATAACTATAAGGTAGAGCTAACATAAATCTGCCATGCTAAAGATTCTTAAGAATTATCAATGAAACTAATTATTTTATTATTGTCTTTTATTTTATCATACTTACTCGTTTAAAAATAAAAAAAAATTATGTTGGTATAAAATTCTTAAAAACAAAAATACAAAAGAACGAATTAAATAAGTCATTTGTTCCTATATAAAATAAATTAAATGAGATATATAAAATAGATGTCATTATATAAAATAGGTGTTACATCATTATAATTATATTTTTAGACGTGCATTTTTTTACGGAATTATAACTAAAAGATATTTATATCATAATTTTGTTCCTTCATAAAATATGTAGCTTGTGAATGAAATAATTTAATAATATTCTTTGTTAAAAATTAATTTAACAAGTGAAACATCGGTCAAGTAAAACAAAAGGAAACAAGTTGCCTAATATATTATGACTATGCAATAATTCAAGAATAATGTGTATAAAATTATTCATTTAACCACGTAAATATTTCATTTGTTACACAGAATTAAAGAAAATACTTAATAAGCACAAGTCATGAGTAATTTTTTGTAATGATAAGAAACAAAAAATTTAAAAAATAATTTTGAATTTCTCAAGGAAAATTTATGCTTTCTTACAAATTACCACTCATGAATCATAATCAAAATTCGATAGAATGCTTCTATAATTATAAATCAAATTTTTCACTTAGATATCAAACTTTTACAATATTATTTAAGAGAGTTTTTTTTCTCATACTATAAACACACACATGTACAAGAAAATAATATACAAATACCAAACAATAAACATTCGTCTTATCATAAAATTTACGATTGCTTGAAATTTCCATCATCCATAATCGCAAAATATAATTAATTCGGTGTAGAATATTGGCCTAAAGAGGATATCACTGCATTAGAATTACAACGTTAAAGTGAGAGTTGAATACGAATGAAATCATATATAGCGTTACATTAAGTTCTATAGGCTTATAATAACTTAAATACTTAATTAATTATTCTAAGTGCTTAATTAATTATTTAAATTCTGTAACTTAATTTTTCACTATGTAATTTATTCAACCATGTATTCGAATACTTTTCACAGATGATTAATTAGAACAATATGAATTCACTTTTTGAAATTTCTTTTAACCTAAAAATTATATAATAATTTTAATCTGCCATTTCTATCTGAATGAAACACAGCTCGTTTGATAATCCTGGTAAGACTTCACCGGATAATACGTTATTTCAATTTCAAGCATAAATAAAAGGATGATTTTCCCATACGGCAATATTGTATTGATATTTTCAAGTATGACATTGTTTGTAATACATTATTGAACATAGAGCTGTTGTTACGACATTTTACAATACTCACCCAATTTTAAATTAAATTTATTATTTTAAAAATCATTAATATCAAATAATTTTCAAATGAATTTAATTGATATAGAGTAACTAAAATGACGATTAATACTTTTAATTCTAATAATTTTAATAATGTAACTGAATATATGTTCAGTATAAAAATCACGAATGAAAAAATTTCATTAAATATCATTATTGAGAAAATTTTATCTGGATAAAATATAGATCAGAATAAAGTTTGCTATTTAAAGCTAAATTCAAATAAAAATAAACTTCATCTAAAACAGCGCAAAATCATATGCTTCATATAAGGAACTTATCATGTATCCTACTGAATAATATCCAATTAAAAGTATACATATAATGATTGGGAAAATATAAATGGCAGTGCAAATAAAATAGTTTTTTTCGGGCGTAATATGTCGATAAAAATAACGAGCGTAGCGAGCAATTGAAAACATTAACCTAGTATTTTGAAAACCTTACATTTATTGCTGAAATCACCAATATAATAATCCATTCTTCAAAAGAAGATATTATGATCGTTATGTTAATAATTACTAGACTATACTCGATACCTATGATGAAGGACCTGATGCATTACAAATAATATACTTCCAAGCGCGGGTGGTATTACATTTTACTTAATATAGTTATGTCTATAATGTGGCAGACTAGATTCTGTAATGTGGCAAACTAGAAACTGAGATTCATTTCACTTTATTTTCCCCAAAATGAGTTTTAACTAATTTATTAAGGGAAGCTACCCCATTTAATACTTCAAGTATATATAGCCAAGTTTTATTATCTTAAACTAATTCTCGTGATCATAAAGGTTAACATGACATTCTAATTGAATAGATTGCACTTTCATTAAGGAAAATACTGCTTTAACTATTTTAGTACATTAAATAAAAGTTATTCATTAAAACTTTACGCACCTATATTTTCAGAAAAACTAACTTTAGTGAGCATTAATGTGTTGGATAAATATTTGTTGAAATCACAGCGTCAACTCATGATTCCTAATTTTTAAAACATAAAATAATTTTTTAACAGGATAATTTTTCCAAAGAGACTATCAATTTAGGAGTATTGAGTCAAACAGAAAACCATGATATGTTGCTTAATATATAAAAAACTTATTTTAATCGAAGTCATAAACTAAGTATGTGAAAATAAAGATAATTTAAAAAAAAGATGGGTAGTAAAAGATATTTTATTTAGCTTTAAAATCAGAGAATGTTTTGTATAATATTTTGCCATACATATTTAAATGAAATCAATACCTTTTGCATTCACTTGTGGCGTATGCAGTTGAAAAGCAAATTATTTAAATAATTTCATCAGTGTTTAAAGAAAATTATTTAGTTTGTTTAAAGAAAATTATTTAGCTTTTTCTGTTTATATAAGGATGTTATCGTATACATTTGAACTAAAATATATCTATATTGGAATGGATAATCATAACGTAATTTATTTTCTTTTAAGTAACTTTAAAACATTTATTTCCTAAAATGAATAACTCGTCTCAAAGA